>OZ010799.1:287715189-288315189 GCA_963932465.1 Maratus speciosus
GTGTTAAAAAGTTGGAAACGAGTTGTTTTCGTGGCAACTAAAGAATGATCGTCAAGAGACTGATAATGTAATGTGAAGGTGTAAAGCAAAGTGTAATGCATTTATTTAAAAATAAAAAACACTGTTCAATTAGAAATATCTTCAATATAAAAATAGCAAATAAAGCCTTTGTGCAACAATATTAATAAACAATTAATTTAAAAAATCAAAAACCCGACTGCGTAAAAAGCGAACTAATTAATTATTTCTCATCAATATGAAACTATTTTTTATATTTCTTACATATTTTTTTTATTTACTTGCATTGATGACTTTTAAGTTGGGTTTAATTGTTAAATCCTATCTATAAAAGCTATTTTGATGAGGCTTATAGATGTCTAAGAAGGTCAGAGTTACAATAAAGCTAGAGATCCTACCTACAGAAATTCTAGGTTGTGTAATATTTAAACGGAGATTCTGACTGTAAAATAGTCAATGAAACATCGTCTTCATTTTGCAAGAACCTATCCAATGATATGCCACTCAATGTGGTAATGTGGTGCGTAAAATTTTTTTTCGTCTCTACCGCCATTTTGAATTTTACAGCCGCCATTTGAATTTATAAAAGCAAAATCTAGCCTATAACCATTGGACTGTTAAGACGAATCGATAGAGACCTCATTCATTAAAATCCATTCAACCGTTGAGATGTTTCGAGGGCATAAAGAAATCCACATAACCTTCTTGGCGGTTGGGTAAAAACTGTAAATGTATTTTTCATTGCAACAAAATGCACGGATTCATACGGAAAAAAACTTATTTGACTAGTTATTCAAGTGTAATTTCAGAAAAAATATGTCTGAAATGTTCTGTAACAAGGTAGTTTCATCTTTGTATCCGTGCTCATTGTCAGTTTTATTACATCAACATATGTTCATTTTATTACATCAAGTATTCAACATATATCTTTACCATTCATTATGATTGCGTTAAAAATAATAAAGTGTATCTACGTCTCCATCGTTGAGTGGAGTTCCACAACCCGCGGTACATTCTATTTTTCTGTCTACAGCTGTCTAAAGTGGCGTAGCTAGATTTTTTAGCACCTGGGGCAGGTAGAGATTTGCGCCCTGCTCCAACAATAATAACAAAAAGTAATAATAATCACATTATATTTCCTCAAGGCGAAAAAAGAAAAAAAAAGTGTTTTTGGCTTGTACCGGGAGAAAAAGCAGCTTCACTCTTCCTTGATTTTAAGTTTTCAACTAATTTTACTCAAACACACGAAACTAAAATGCGTGGAACCTGATTATAGAAGATTTCTAGTTTCATCAATACTGAATTTGTATGGAAATGTCAAAACTTGGCGGAACGTTCACGTAAATGACTTTTGTTTTAAGCATATGAGAATAAAAAGATTAAAATAAATTGTCTAAAAAACACATTTGCTAAAACTCTCAAAATTTTCCCGATTATGGGAAAAACTCTCCTGTTTCAAAACAGCAGCCCCCAAGGATTTCTAACTGCTGTACCGCTTTTTAAGATAGAGAAAAACCGAAAAAAATTCTTGCATCCTTCTATCAAGACTTAACGATTATGCAAGAAATAAATTTGCATTTATAATTTTTTGTACACTTTTATTTTAGTTTTGAAATTTTAAAGGGGCCGCCATTTTGAAACAGGATGGCGGATCAATATGGTCAACGAATTTGGTCGGGATCTTAATAAACCCTTAACAGGTGCTCAATCACATCCAAATTGGTGTATACATACGAGCGAAGTCGCATGACAATGATCAGATATTTATAGAGAGAGATTACACATATATTTATATATAGATGGAAAGGATAAGAATTAAAATCTTTTAAAATTAAAAATAAAATAAAATTTCTAAAATTTAAATTAAAATCTTTAACTCTTTTTCCTAACTTTAAATCTTATATTCTACATTCCGTTTTACTCCACTTAACTTTTTTCCTCAACTCTAACTTTATTACGTTCACCATTAAATTCTGAGAATAACTTAAGATTAAAAATGCTGACGTTTGAACAATTCTCCTTCGTTTGTGGTTAAAGACTTGTACGTCAAAGATCCCGGGAATTTGCGGATCTTGATCACGTGTCAATCAAGAGCAAATTAACCAATTAAACTAAATGTTCCACCTAAATTGATATATTCGCCCACTGCTAGAAAACACTGCCAACATATTAGCAAGAACGCACAGGAAAAATATTAGATTTTGCTCATTTGAGATTCCTGCATAACCGACGACCATGTACGTCCCGAAATTCACGTAAATGGTTAGTGAGACATGCGCGGACATGAATGTAAGATGCAACGACGAAATAAATGAGTTCAGTCCACAAAGAGGTTCTCCAGTCAGATTCATTTCTCCCATTAATCTCTCAGTTATTCCTTACATGATAGATATAGATATAGTTTTTTTCTAATGCATATGCGCTGAATTAAAGTATATATAAAATATAACTAACTTTTAAAACGATGAAAACGGCCATTTGTATACTGGTCGTACTGGGAAGACTGAAAAGTCCTACTTTGTTTTTTATACTGTTTAAGAAGGGAAAATTTGGGGATAGGTCACCCACGTTTGATTATTTGACTTTTCTCAATGCCAATTCGTTGTAAAAATGTAATTTCCAATAAAAAAAGAAATAATGTCTTTACTTGTTGTTCTTCCAGCTAAACCCATTTTGCATTGGTTCACAGAAGTCTTCGTTACACGAAAATAGTCATATGAAATGAAGAAAGCAAAAATCGACGTAAAAACCAATCTATGTTTGTGTTTGTGTGACGGAGATGGCTAGAAATATCTACCGCACGTGCAAGTATAAAACTTTGTGTGAGGGTAGTAAAAGGCAGGTCCTGATACACATGAGACTCAGATTTCTATTTTTTTGATAATTAGCTGAGAACATTAATTAAAAACTCACCAAGAAGGCTTTTTTTTCACAAAATGGCAAAATAGGTCTCACATTTGAACATGATTCCACATCTGAAGTGGAAGAAATTAAGAATTTTCGCTAATCAGGAAAAATTAAGAAAACTAATTAAGATATCGATTTAAAAATTTCAGAGCACATAGAGGAAAATATTTTACACCTGCGTATAAAATTTTTGAAAATCGGTTGGTAATTTTTCTTAATGTTTTAAAAAAACTGACAGCGACAGTACAAAAGTTCGGAGAAAAAACTATACAGGAGGAACATTTATTAAAAACCGAACTAAAAATATATCTTTTTCCAGCCGACCCCACAATTTAATTTTCGAAAATCGATGGATCAGAAATTACATGACATATGGACAATCTACTTAATTATTAAATTTTGCTAAATGCTAAAAACATAATTTAAAAGCATTTTATCAATTTAATCGAAGATTATTAGTGTGTTCTGTGGCAAAGAGTCCCGTGATTTGAGTTAAAAGTTCGCACGCAAAGTTTTCTCTTATTTATTTACATTTAAAAGTATGTTTTCCAAAATATAGATTTCTTTTACCACAATTATCGAACAGTAATGGCGCATTCTTTTATCGGATGCTATGGACTAGATTTCAGCGGGAATTACTTAATTCAACTTAGCTTATGATTCTCTTGCAGTTTTTAGCTCCACCTCCAATGCACGAGGCGCCTCCTTATTTCGGGTTCCATGTACTCAATTTCAACTGGGTTTTGCTCATTCCACTTGATTTTCCATTGTCTGACAGTTTTTATTTGTACCTTCCACTACCAAGGGGCATTTTTATCTCTGGTTTCAGGTACCGATTTCTGCAGAAATGTTTTCTTTCAACTCATCTTGCGATTAACTTCAGATGTTCCAGCACGTGCGCAGCACGTATGCTATAAGGTGACGTAGGCAACGGGGACCCATGCCGGATATGCATTTTGAAAGAAGTAAATTTGAATGGATGTTTTTAGTGGTTACAGATGCGTCATAGCACTCCCGGTCTACGCTGCCGACGACAGTAGAGACCCATCCCAGAGGTGTTATTTTGTACCAGAAATGTCACTCCAAGTTTCAAACAGGCTTATAAAGTGGAGGCTAGACAGTTAAAAACCTACATCTGCGATTGGCAATTATGGATCTCTCCATCTTCCTCTCCCCCACCTTCACTGAATTTCTTCAAAACATTCCCACAGACACACTCAAGAAAAGAAAAGGTCAACAACTCTTATTTATTGACAAAATATGTGAGATAATTCTGGTTTAAACCTCCTCTCAATTTGGTGCTCCCTATTTAATATTTTCGCGCCTTTATTCAGGTACATAATTATCTTAGGTACCAAGTGTGTTGAGCCATTCCTAGAAACATTTTCAGACGGTTTTATCTTTCTTCATTATTTGGATATAGAAAAATAAATTACTGAAGAAAACTTTCTTATACAGAAAATAATAAAAGAAAAGCAAAGAAAAAGAAAAATCAACAATTATTATTTAATGTCAAAATATGTGAAATAATTTCGATTAAGACCTCCTCTCAATTTGGCGCACCTATTTAATGTTTTCGCTCCTTAATTCAGGTACATAATTATCTTAGGTACCAAGTGTGTTGAGCCATTCCTAGAAACATTTTCAGAGGCTTTTTCGTTCTTCATTATTTGGATATAACAAAATTCTTACTAAAGAAATCATTAAGGTGCACGCACACACACCAACACACACACAAAAAATCAACAATTCTTATTTTTCTAAATTTAAGTTTAATTCTCTCAATTTGGCGCTCCATGGCGTCGGCGCCCGGGGCAGCCGCCCCCCTTGCCCCCTCCTTAGCTACTCTACTGGTAGTAAAGACCTGTTCTTAAAAAGGTTATATGTGTGAAATGGCTGTCTGTTGACTGTGCAACTAGCTCAAAAGGCCGACGATTGGTGATTTAAGTCAAAGACCTTGAGTTTGACTCCCGGCCATGACACTATTTCAACCAGTTGAAAACATTAAATTTCATATGATATATTTTCAAATCAGTGTAAATGACTTAAAATAATAAAGTATATTGCATACATCCATACAAGTACTGTATGTACTTACATAAGCCAATGTTGTCAAATCTGATAGTTAATTGTAAAATTGCAAATTATAGTTCGCATTGTATTCTGCAAACACAAACTCAAAATGTTATCTAGGCTCTACTATTTATTTAAAGAAAAAAACAAGTTGGAAATTGCTCGTCAAACGTGGCAAATGAGGTGCGTTCGTACTATAACTAGTTTTATAATTATTTTTTGCACCCCATATTGTACTGAATGTATATTTTTTGCGCTTCATAAGTGCATAGTCTGTAACATCATTAAAATGCACTTACAATAATATTTTCCCCATTCCCCGTAATGTAACGGAAAACTTTTGACTGTCCCTGTAATTAAACTATACATTCGATTTTCATAAAATTTGAAATGGCTCGACAAAAGTTTGCAGCAATTATATATTTAAAATTTCAGACCATTCGGAAGGCTGTAAAATCATTAAAATGCATTTGCTATAATTTTTTCCCTTTGGCCGTAATGTAACGGAAAACTTTTGGGTGTCCCTGTAATTAAACTATACATCCGATTTTCATAAAATTGGAAATGGCTCGACAAAATTTTGCAGCAATTATATATTAAAAATTTCACACCATTCGGAAGTCTGTAACATCATTAAAATTCACTTGCAATAATTTTTCCCATTGGTCGTAATGTAAAGAAAAATTTTTGACTGTCTCTGTAATTAAACTATACATCCGATTTTCATAAAATTGGAAATGGCTCGACAAAATTTTGCAGCAATTATATATTAAAAATTTCAGATCATTCGGTCGGGTAGTTTTTGCTCTGTTATATGCGGACGGACAGACAGACGGACGGACAGACGGACGGACAGACGGACAGACAGACGGACTGAACGACGACTATAGGTGCTACGTATTTATATAATTACGAACGCACCTAAAAACACATACAAATCATGAAGAGTTTAAATTAAACTATTGAGTCAGTCTTTTTTTAGTGTTCGAATTAATTTAGAAAATCTCAAGTTACACGATATGGATTTCCCAATATTTTTTAATTATTTTTGATCTTTTACTGGTTTATTTTTATATTTTAAAATCTTCAATCGCTTTCGTATGCGTGCAGAAAGGTCCTGAGATATTTCCAGGGTTACCAAATTTAATATACCAGTTTTCAACTATATAAATATGTGCATTTAAAAACAAAATAAAAAAAGAAACTGTTGTGTTTTATTATTTGTATGCATTTGTAAAAAGTTACATCTCCGTTACCACGAATTTTTTTTAGAAAAAAAAAGATGATAGCGTTAAAAACAAGGTTCACGACATTTCGGTCCCTGGAAATTTCGATCCCGAGACATTTCGGCCCCTACCCATTTCGGTCCCGAGCAATTTCAGTACCTTGCCATTTCGGTCCCTTTCCATTTCGCTCCTTACCCATTTCGGTCAGTTGTGATTTCGGAGCCCACCACCTTATAACTCGGAATATAATTGTCGTAGACGCTCCAAACGCTGTATGTTCAACATTATTTGGGCCCTTTTTTTAGCATCCCCCCCCCCAATTTTTATAAAGAGCTGAATATAAGAATCTGATAAATTTAAACTTCTATAACTCGTGATAATGAAATCACAGCGAGCTGAAACTGTGTTTGTTTGAACAACGTGGCATAATTTTACAGGGGACATTGTCTTTTTTTATTATTATTATTTAAGAGAAAATAGATTTTTTAATTTTTGTTATTTATTATTAGTATTAGGCATTTTATATGTACTATAAACTGCCATAAATATTATTTTGGTTGATTTGACATATTTTTAGAACCTTTTAATTATCATTAATTGAATAATAAAAAAAAACTGTGCTTAATTTTTTCTTCCAATTAGATAATTAAAAAATGTCTTAAATAATTCAATTAGACACTTATAAGCTGTTATATGTAAATATTTTTTTCAATTCACCCCTTTACACTCTCTTCTTTAATTAATCAGAAATGAGATATATTTATTGAAGAACAAATATTTAAGTTTTCTTATTATTTTTATAATACAAAGTTGCATCTTATAAATCTGTTTTCATGAGTTATTTTACCATTACAAACATTGAAAAAACAATAGTGATTTGATAACTTAGCTAGCTATGTAAAATATTTTGTTTTCAGAAAACTCCCTCCACATGTGTTTTTCTTTCTTTTAATAATTGTTGCTTGCATTTTTTTAATACTCTTCCCACCGCTTGAAGACCCTTTTTGTGAGCAAATTTTATTGAAATTGGGCATATTTCTTTGTAATAAGATGATTATTTTTTATTTTATGGAATAATGTAACTATTACTTTAATTAATTACATTTTCATTTTTTAACTGACAAAACTAAGCATTTTTGTATTTGTCGTTTATTTATTTTTTTATTACCTTTTTCCTCCCATTTCCCCAGAAAATAAATTTAATGTATTTTTTTTTCGTTTATTATTAATTGTTTTAAATTTCAGTAACTTTAAATATAAAATAAATAAACAGGTAAAGGATAAATTTCAGTTTATCGCTACTACAAAATATAATGATAAACTAATTATAAAATATATTATGTATTGTGTTTATTTTAAAGTAAAAATTTGTAATTTATAATAATAATGTTAATAATTTAATAAATCAAGAATACATTAAACTAAAAAATATATCTTTTATAAAATATTAATTTAATTGTGTTACTAAAATTTCTAACTAGGACTTCCCTCAGAGGGATTAGTCTGAGCGATATTACTGAGAACATAGATTTAATAATATGTGGAAGCAAAGAAAATGAGATGTTATCTTTAATTGTCCATATACTGCGAAAAATTGAAATGATGAAAATAAACGAATTGTAGAATTACAAAATCTTATATATAAATTCGTATACACTGTTTAAAAATATGGGAAATCAAACCATTCAAGACAGCCATGCATGGATATAAAATTGAAAGTACGCAATATATTAAAAGTAAAATAAAAAATGAAACACTAATTTACTTATAATCGGAATTTTAACTGTATAAAATGATGTCGAGCATAATCAGACGCTCCACACCAATTTGAGTAACTTTAAATGACAAATATATGATGTTTAAAAAGAATGGACTATACTTTATATGGTGTGTGCTCCCCCGGAATAGTTAATATTGTACAATATCTGTTTTCCACGTATGCAATGAGGTTGTCGATAACATTTAAGGAATTCTCTTCTCAAAATCTAATATAGTATCAAAGTACCGAATACATCAAAAGTGGCATGCAATGCTTCGTTAGACTGTGTTTTAGATATGCTCGATCGGATTTAAATGATGAGTGTATGTTGGCCACTACATACGCTGTATTGTTTTCTTTTCAAACATATTCTGCACAAGTTGAGCTGTATTTAGCATGTATTAAATAAAAGAAATCGGCAATGATTACAACATAAAGTATGACACAAGATCTGAATATATCGTCTGCATAACTTTTGAGCTGTCAAAGTGTAATTTGAAGTAATTTACAAATCCATACATATTTATTCAGCAAATCATGCAAGCTAACATACGCCAATATGAACCCTATTACAAAATTTCACCAGAATAAGTTAATATATAAAAAATCTACTAATGATAATTGAGAATATGACCTTATGATAAAATGTCTAGAAAAAGGAATCGGAAAAAAAATTCATATCACATTTAAAACGGCACTTCCCTCTGTTAGTGGCCTTGGCGAGAGAGAGAAAAGCCTAGAGAAGGAACACTTTAACAAGTACTTCCGGGCAACCTACTCACTGTTTCATACAGGTCTTTAATCAATATTTACACAATTTATTTAATGCTAGGTGGGTATCTATCAGTTTTGTTGCATTTAAATCGCATGTTTTGCGGAGGAAATGCAGCATTATGAAATATTTAAAGTTGCTGTACCTAATAATTCCAAATTAATGGTAATTGAGATCGCTTTCCGTTAATTTCATCTTTTTAAATTTTAAATTTTTTAGAAACCATTCATAGAGACAATTGTATATTTTAAAACTAATCCAAAGCGAAATTTCAAGATTTTGGGCTCAGCAGTAACAGAGAAATAGAAAATTTTTGAAAGTTTTTTGTTTCTGCACTGTTTTATATAGCGACATTTTTAGAAATTGTTCTATTGCGAGAATTTACGTCATGATAAATACAGCCATGTCAATTTTCATGTTTATATTCCTAACAGTTCCATGTTCTTCGTTACTTAGATCATCTTTAGATCTTTTTCCGCTTTGTTTAGTCTTTCTATTTTTTAGAATTTGTTCTACAACGAGCATTTACATCTTATTAATTACTACCATGCCAAAGTTCTAGTTTCTAACCCCAACAGTATCCCAAAAATTTCAGTATTCCAAATAAATCATAGTTTAGAACCTTTCTAGAAATTTTTACGTTTATCCGTCAAATTGAACCTTTTAGAGAGCGTTCATTACGAGTATTCACATCTTAAAAGTAACTACCGCACCAAATTTAAAGTTTCTAACCCAATCAATATCGCAGAAATCACAATTTTAGAACTTTTTTGCTCCTGGAGCGATATAGGTTCTTGCACTGACATAAAATAGTCTTTTTTTCGGGGCAGAGATGGCCACCAACATTTTTTTAAGTTGGCTATGTAGTTTCAGAGATACACCTCACAAACGTACAAGCATTAATAATATTATATACTTTATAATATTATAACGCTTTATAATATTAGCATTAGATGTACAGATACAAAAGCCATTTATCTGTTACAAACTAAAGTGCCGGCGTTGTCCAGAATTTGAAGGATGTTTGGTCTGAAAAATCAATTTCAAAATTTAACATACAACACAAAACAAACATTAAAAAAAGCAGTCGATATGTTGTTGAATGAATCATATGAAAACGCTATATAAAAATGTATAAATGTATATAACAGACGCAAAAGAATACAGCTATAAATGAACTTATTTCAATTTATAATTGGAGCAATAATGTTAAAATACGCCAATATTTCCCTAATCGGGTTTTTATCATGCTTCAATACATTTTTCACACTCATATGACGCTATACTATATCCACCATGCCCTTCATATTTCCAATATGACGTAATATTTTCCTCTTTCATGTGGAAACCTTGAAATAGAAAAGTTATGAAGTTATATTCACTTTCATTTAAATTCGTCAAACCATTTATTTCATTTACATATTTCACGTGAATATCTTGCAATAGAAAAGTTATGACGTAATATTCACACTTTTTTTAAAATTCGGCAAACTATTTATTTCATTTTCATTTTTCACGTGGAAATCTTGCAGTAGAAAATTAATTGTTGTAGTAATAATTTTGTGTTTTTTAATTGTTGGCAACTGCTATAACGAAAAATGTTTAAATTTGATAAGAAATTGCTGTTAAATTGGTGGTTTTTTATTAATTAAAAATTAACTATAAGTTATTTCGATTCCGGATTACTTTAGTTGTCTCGGCCATGTTTTAATACACATGTACGTATCTCTTCACAATTTTGGCTTCCAAATTGTGTATTTTTTATAGAATTACAAACAGACAGATAGACAAGTTTTCATTTTTATATATCTCTCTATTCTATAAAAAGTAACTAACGCTGTCGCCGCCGCCGCCGGTTTTGAATTTTTTGTGACCGGAGGTCTTTCTTCGTTAATATTAAGAAAACTATTACATACAAATATATGAAAATCGGTGGTATTATAGCGAAATGTTTGATCAACACACTAATGCATACAGTTTTCAAATCGAAGAATTATTTTAAGAGATGCTGAAGTTGGACAAAAAACGTTCCATTAAAAAAAAATTTATAAGAGCAAAAGCTATACATGAGAATTTAATCATTTTTAGATCATTTTATTCAATAGAAGATCCCGGTCTGCAGATTTCATTAATTTTTTTAATTTGACTCATTTTTTGAGGTTTTATTTCTATTTTAATTTCAAATATTCAGCATTTTGACAGATATTTTTTACATATTTTAGAAAATGGTATTAATTTAAACTGTTGCTAACTGTATAAACAGCGCAAACAATAATGTTTGCTTCAAATAAAAAAAAATATTTACACGTTACTATTATAAACAGAAAAAAACCCTTCAAATTGGAATTAAATAATTAGGTATAAAAAGCAGGCACTTATTGGAAATTACGCCATAAAAACTATATTTACATGTGAATTTTAAAAGAGAAAGGATATTGTAAAATAAATTGATTAACATGCGTTAGAAATCTGAAATAGAACAAATTACGTCACATTACACTTATTATGCAAAATGAACAAAAAATAGTATTGCAAAACAGTTTAAATTTAAAAATTGCGCGAGACAAAATATTAGAGGTTAAATATTAGATTTTTTCAAAATTTTATTATTTGTCGTTTGATGTGAGGTGTTCAGCTATAAGTATGCAAATTTTTGTTTCCAACATAATTAGGGGCTGAGTTAGAAAAATTGGTTTAAATACACAAGTTAGAGCCCAGAGGGTTAAATAATAGACTATTTCAAAATTTTATTATTTGTCGTTTGATGTGAGGTGTGAGGTGTTCAGCTATAAGTATGAAAAATGGCAAAATGTCATGTCTCCAACTTAATTAGGGGCTGAGTTAGAAAAATTGCTTAAAATACACAAGTTAGAGCCTAGAAGGTTAAATATTAGACCTTTTTCAAAATTTTATTATTTGTCGTTTGATGTGAGGTGTTCAGCTATGAGTATGCAAAATTTCATGTCTCCAACTTAAATAGGGGCTGAGTTAGAAAAATTGCTTAAAATACAGAAGTTAGAGACCGGAGGGTTAAATATGACTTTTTCAAAATTTTATGATTTATCGTATTATCGCAAGTGTTCAGCTATATGTATGCAAACTTTCATGTCTCCAACTTAATTAGGGGCTGAGTTAGAAAAACTGCTTTAAATACACAAGTTAGAGCCCAAAAGGTTAAATATTAAGCCTTTTTCAAAATTTTATTATTTGTCGTTTGATGTGAGATGTTCAGCTATAAGTATGCAAAATTTCATTGTCTCCAACTTAATTAAATTAGGGGCTGAGTTAGAAAAATTGCTTAAAATACACAAGTTAGAGCCCAGAGGGTTAAATATTAGACTTTTTCAAAATTTTATTATTTGCCGTTTGATGTGTGGATTTCAGCTATAAGTATGCAAATTTTCAAGTCTCCGACATATATAGTTTCTGAGAACGGGCTCTGTGACAGACGGACAAACAGACAGACAAAGGAGTGAGACAGGTAGGGTTTCGTTAGATGAACGAAACTCTAAAAACATGCTGCGGATGACTGTAACAACATCCTAAAATTACATTACCATCAGCGATCTACCAATCCCGAATTTAGTTTATATTCGTTTTATATTCTTATTCTTTTGTGCGGCCCTGTAAAATAATTATCAATATTATATACAGTAAAACCTCTGAATAGCGGACACCCCGAGAATGCAAAATTTGTCCTCTATTTAGAGGTGACCGCTACTGAGAGTAAAACATGTACAGTTATTTAAGAGTTGGTAATCGAAAAAATGTCCGCTAAATAGAGGTATCCGCTAATCGGGTGTGTCCGCTATGGAGGTTTTACCAGTAAAACTTCTGAATAGCGAACACCTGGGGAAGGCAGAATTTGTCCTCTATTTGGATGTGTCCGCTACTGAGAGTAAAAAATGTACAGTTATTTAAGGGTTGGTAATCGAAAAAATGCCCGCTAAATAGAGGTGTCCACTAATCGGGTGTGTCCGTTATGGAGGTTTTACTGCATAATAATATCATCCTTTACAAGAAAATTGCATGCTGTATGATAGGCAGACAGACATCCAGAGAAAGATAACCTCCCGGATCAATAAACACTCATGTCTTTTGTTTTAATCATCCACAATTGTATGTCATACACCATGCCAGATTTTATACAACAGGCTAAAAACGGTCACCGTGGTACGGAATACTGTATTATTATTTGTTTGCCCACCAAAACTGGTTGCCACGGGTTGTTGCAAGGTTTGTGATCACGTGGTTGAAACTGATCTATTCAATATTACTGCGTGCGTATTTTTTTTTTTTTAATTTGCTCCATGTGTTCAAACCAGTTGTCTACGAAAACATCAACCGGTGAAAGTGACGCACACCAAATTTCTGTGACGTATGCAGATAAACTGTGCTTTTTTAAGAGTTTTTTCTATATAATTTTTAAACGGTTTGGAACTTATTTTTCATAGTAGGTGCATTCAGTAGGCGACCCTCATAGGTACCTTCTGATGCAATCAGAAACGAAATCCGACAAATATTTTTTGAGTTATGCTTGACGAAAGGTTTTATTAGGTTTTTTTTTAGTAGGACATGGCGTTAATATCCATCGTAGTAGTAAAGTGTCCGGACAGTAATATTTCGCTGAGTATTAGCCTTCGCTTCGCTCAGACAACTATTTTGAGTTAATTTACAGCAATTATTTATCACTTAATGTTTTTATTCAAAATTTGTGATTTATTATTTCCAAAACATAAAACAGATTTTAAAAAAATCAGTCAAAAACATAAAACCTAAGTAATTATTAATTATTTCATTAATTATTAATAATAATCATGCAACATTGTACACATACGTAAAAATAATTTTTAACAGTGTTAGGTGATATTATTGTCTAGGCGCAGATTTTATTTTTTTAAACACAGTTTTAGTTTACAATTTGTAAAGAGCAAGATATTAATTAATTATATTTAAAGAGCAAGAAACATATTATAAACTAACTAATAAATAAATAAATAGCATATTTATCTGCAGAATACTTATAAATTTTATACATCCTGATGAAGTTAATAACAATATAGTAACCAATATATTTTTAAAAAAGTATATTTGCATTTACTCAATAATAACTCTTATATAGTTCATGTAATGGTTTTTAAACGATTAATTTATAAATTAGTTGGGTAAATAATTAATAATTGAAATAATTTTGAATTGTTATTGATAAATACGTTTAATAAATGCAATTCAATTTTTAAGAATTTTTTATTTAACAATATAACTGCCTCTAACAACAACTGCAAGGGACCGAAATGGCAAGGGACCGAATGGCAAGGGACCGAAATGGCTAGGGACAGAAATGGTATCACTAGCGAAACGGCAGGACCTAAGTGTCAAGACCGAAATATCCTGCTTTCTTAAAAATAGAATTAAAATTACTTATAGTGGAAAAAATTTTAAATATTTAATAACATTTTACATTTTACCAAGTTTCGTAATTATTGAGGATTTCACAAATTATTTTTTTAAAACAAAACAAATATTTTCGTTGAAAAATTTAATTCATCATGAAATCGTTAAAAAAATTGCTTAATCTATGAAACTTATTTTGAACTGCAATATGCATTACACAGGAGGGAATATAGCAATATAAATTGGCGTTATGTGGCTATAAACGGAATAATATTGAAAAGTAAATAACTGTCAAATGATAAATTGTTGCCAGATTTTATGCTTAGTAAAAACGCGTTATTTTTGAAAAATTGCAATGCAGATATAATGAAAATGTTATTTATTGTTAAAAACATTGGCTTCTAGTTATTTACTTACTAAATGATTTATATATTTTGCCAAACATTTGTGCTTTTAAACACTCAGTAAGTGCAATATACAAAAACTAGATTTAACAATTAATAGAACTATAATTATTTTCCTTAGTTTTACTAATTACAAGATGGGGAAATACAGACTTCCTTTAAAATATATTTTGCTAAAATTAAACGATTATTCCAGTTCGTAAACATCTTTTCAAATCTAATATATATATACATATATATATATATATGATGTTTTATATTATAATATCTTTTCATTTTGAATGTCAACAATTCATTTTGAACTATTTCCTTATTAATAATGGTATCTTATATATTTTTTAAAATGTATAACCAAAGTAGCTAAATGTGTTTAGCAATCTTTTAAATATTATACGCTTTGATCTCTGCTGCAATTGCGACTAATCTTTGTGTATTATCAATTTGATTTCTACTCTGTAGTTATCTCTTTGAAAATTCAATTAAATTTTGCATTTTTACCATCGCAAAGATTCAATAAATGAATTTAACCAATATCGTTACATATGTTATATATATTTTCTTGTTGTTATTGCATGATATTGTCCTATATCTATTCAATATAATTAAATAAGTTTTAATTAAATATTCGGCTATTGCTTTTCATTTTTTTATTCTGTAAAGTTATTTATTTAATTTGTATTTAATTTTTAGTGTACTCAGGACAATAGCATATTAATTTCTAATAGTATACAATCTTAAATGAGAATAAAATACATAATAAGTTTATATTTATTTTCATTTCTGTTATTTAAATTCTACTGTTTTTTACTATGTTTTTGGAATATATGTTAAGTGTTTGGTTTATTTTGTGTGTGTTGGGGGGGGGGGATGTATTTGTTAATGTCATTTTATTCATCATTTCACAGTTTTTGTTGGTGGTCGGTAATGCATATTTAATGGTTATATATATATATATATATATATATATATATATATATATATATATATATATAACCATTAATTAAACATAACCTACCACCATCAAAAACCGTAATATTATGAATTAAAGCTGTAAGTATAAAAAAGTGCCATATAATTTATCATAAGAATTATTATGGAAGAAAAAATAAGAAAGTGGACACCGACAAATAATGGAAAAGCTTATATATTGAATTACGTTTTCAAGGGCACAGAATTCAATGATTATATATATATATATATATATATATATATGTAAATTAGATGATATATCTACCCTATATATACAAAATCTTAATGAAACGAATTTATGAAACGAATATATGACACGGCTGAAATGTGTATCGATTCTTTGAATTGACTGATTAAGCAACTGATTATGTTTCAAGGCGATTTCTCCTAAAATATGAAATACTTTGCGATGAAATTAACACGAAAATGATCAATATTGATCCGCAGATTTCAAAACTGGTATTAGAATATTTAAATTCGAATTAGTTTTCGAAATATTAATTTTTTCTAATTTTATATACATTTTTCTGATGATGGCAACTCAAATTTTAATCAAACAGATATTTTTTTTTCAGATTTTAGAAAAGGTTACTATTTTAAACTAATTTGGCGAGAAGTTTGGCCTCCCTTAAATGTATGCTAAGAAATGTATCATGTTACTTTTATTCATAATTCAATTTGTATTTCATTATCATTTTATTTAATACAAACAGAAACATTTAAATTAAATGGCTTTCACTTCTTTATTTTTTTAAACGAAATGAAAAGAAAAATATCAGGCACAGATGTCATATACGCACCGGGGTATTTAATTGGCGCCAAAATGGCATTATTTTAGATGACATGGTAACCCGGCTATTGTTGTTTATTTAATAATAAGTGATTATTTACTTTATTTTCTTTTTTTAAATTACATCAATTGTTTTGTTCTATAGTTAATTTTTTTTGGTTATTTTCCTTTAAAAGTAAAAAATAATAGAAAATAAATAAAAAATACGGTACTACTTAGTTCGACCCATTTCGCCAAATATTATAAATCGCCAAACCACTCGCCAAATTATACAAATTGACGTAATTTTTATTTTAAATAACGAAAGAACAAAGAAAATAGTATAACATTAATAAATATACAAATAAAACGTTGAAATAAAAATTACTTGAAGACGTAAAGACGTGTAACTAGCTTAAAGTCAAGTGAATGTGACATTTATCAACCATTATTGGCATTTAATCTTATAGTTTGGTGTCAGATTTTTGTTCGACGGGATAACTAAGTAGTACCAAAAATACATATGTAACTGGCATTCGAAAACGAGGATTTCGCCAAATTTTCGTAAAAAAAAATCACGCCAAACCGGGTGCGTATATGACATCTGGCCAAATATTAAATGATATAACAAACGATGACATTTAATTTCAACTTCAAAGCTGTTTTAATTTACCACTCGAAAAAAAAAAAAAAAAAAAAAAAAAAAAAAAAAAAGCTAATTGGCGAGTTGAAAAATAGTTATTTGCGAGATTTGCACCCGGCTAGCGTATCAGTACCAAGAACACTTTGCGACAATGCTTTTATGTAGTATTATTTTAAAAAAAAAGGATTTTTTTTAAATCGAAATGGAAAACTTTCGGCACAGATGCCACATACGGTCCCATATTGTCGCTATTTTTTTCTGACACCAATGTCATGTACGCAACGGTTACTTAACTGGCGCCATAGTATCGTTATTTTGCTTGATTTGATAAGCAGGATGTTGTTGTTTATGCTGTTGACCTTTTCCCCAAATTAGCGTCGGAAAAAAATCGCGCCAATATGGGGCCGTATATGATATCTGGACCAAACTTTCATATGAAAAGCGAAGGGATCAGAGCGTATTTATTATTGGCAGTTACATGACTTGGACTATTATAATATAGATAAAATGATGGCGATAGAATAATATTTGGCGACTTATCACCTGTACCTGGCAAATATTAAAGTAACAAAATGGCACCAGGAATATAAAAAGCGAAGTGGTTCACCCGGAACTCTTGATGATAGTCACGTGACTTAGGCTATTGTTATAGAAATTGTTTTAAAATACCGGGAGATAAAGACTCTGTACACTCAATTCCTTTTATTTTTAGCTTCTTTTCAAACGTTTAACTGATCATCTTTAATCAAACACGAAAACAACCATTGGATGTCTTAACAGCAACTGATTCGGTCTTAAATTTTTGAAATCAAAGGAAATTGAATGGAAACCCGTTTACAGGGAGATCTGCACAGCTTTTTTCAGTATAATTCAATCTTCTATAATATTTTTTAAACCGATCAGATTAGCGTGTTTTTAGATTCTGCGGTGTCAGAACGGGGGTTGGCAAGCGTAGCTTGCAAGGGGCAGAGCTCCCTAGTGATGTTATAAATTTACAAACGGACGCACCCGTGAAAAATCTTACTTTAATGATTTTGAATATTTTTCCTAATAAGTAAGAAAACAGAAACTTTCATAGTTTAATTTCACTGTAAAATTCTAAATTTCTAATTCTTAAACTTAATTCAACGTTTCTTCATTGTGCTTTAAGAAATATTATAAAATTTCCATTATTTATCAGCATTACTTTTTTTCAATATAATGCTTTATGTTTTATACTTATGTACAGTTCCTACTTGTAATTTATGAACGAAAAAATTAAGCCTATTAAAATATTATACCATTAATGTTTTGAAAGGGAAAAAAAATCCGTTAAGATGTTAGTTAAATAGTAATAGAGGAATAAGGGACGTAAATAAGTATACTTTTCTTCTTTAAGTTTAGAAATAAAGCCTATTAACTTAAGTTTAAGGGTCTCTCCTTTTAAGTATAACAACTTATGAGCAGTTCAAATCGATTAAATCAAACGATTCCCATATTATCGTAGATAGAGGGACACAAATATATCGTCTTTTTGTTTTAATTTTCTTAATTTTATTTTGTAATGAACGACACTGGTATGAAAAAAAAATATATATACGTTTTTAATGGTTGAGCATAAAATTAAATATTTAGTTGTATACTTACATATATTTTATATTCCTTTATCAAGCAACAAGCAACGCTTAGTGATTCAAATGTCTTTTTAAACTAAAATTGTCTCTGTGATTCTCAAATTTACAATACCTAAAACTTAGTTGACAAATTCTTATACCAATCTTTATGACAAGTTTATGTTTTATGTGTAACAAGTCTTACTGCCTGCATTATTGACAGGCAACAGCTTAAGCAATTTTCGCACAATGGTGTAGACAAATCTAGATAGACTTTTATATTTATTCTTATAAATATATCTCCAATTGATCAATTTATTGCTAATAAAATAGAGAAGCAATTTCTTTAAAACTCCATCATTAAAATAAACATTTATTTATTTCCTTAAATCAATTTAATTTCGTTTCTCAAGCATTTTTAATCGCTTAATAGTAATATCGTTTAACTTCCTCATATAGTACGTAATTGCTGTGCTTCTCAAATTTACGATAGCATCAGTGAAGCTTCGTGAAGCAGAATATCATATTTCCCATCTTCTTGATTATACTTATGTACCTCCTCAAAGAAACATAACACAAAACGCTCATTCTTATCTTTCCTACTACTCTGTCCCTTATGCTTACCCCAGAGGGAGATGAATGTGAAATAGAAATAACAAGATGAATGTGTATTCATATCCTTTATTGGAGCAAAAGTTAATTACTTGATGTTCCATCTGACTCGAGATATTAAAATTGTAAAAGAAATGAAATTATCTAATTACATTCTGCAGATTTTTTGTTTTTGTTATTGTTCAAGTAATAAAAGAGCAGTTATTTAAAAAGAATTTAATAAATTGTCGTATCTTGCGTTGTACTCTAAAGTGGGGTTCTTCATATAACCTGGATGACAGAATGCAGAC
Source organism: Maratus speciosus (assembly GCA_963932465.1). NCBI lineage: Eukaryota > Metazoa > Arthropoda > Arachnida > Araneae > Salticidae > Maratus > Maratus speciosus. The sequence goes on from OZ010799.1 coordinate 287,734,618, forward strand.
CGTTATGTTACTGAACTATACTTACAATCCTTAGATTAGAGATTAATTTAAGAATAATATTTTATTTATGCTTCAGCAATATTGCATGTATTGGCCTTTAATGTAATTATTTATAGGAAAAAATGTATATTTTTAATAAAAAAATAGAATATTAAAAAGTATTAAAATTACTTTAAATAATTATCAATACAATCGGACCTCTTTATCCCGACACCCGGTTTTCACGTCCCTTTGCTTATCACGTCACCTTTTCAAAGTCCCAATTTTATGTATCAGATTTCAATGTAAATAAACTCCTGATTTCTCCTGATTGATTGAAACTCGTTGTTTGATTTTCAACTCCGGATATCCCGACGGTTTAGGAAAATTGTCCGATTTTCATAATCCATCTTATAAGCACGAAAATTAAGTGGTAAGAAATGTCTTAGCCAAACTTTTCACAAAAGTGTCTAAAATACCCATTGAGATAAATGAGAAATTTTGCTTTAATCCTTTATCTGAATAAATAAAACTGCACACTATGAACAACCCACTTAAGCTCCAGATAGGCGTATCAGTCTACTCGTGGTCTTTTTGCTCTGGTCACGCGGCGCTTTCGTGTGGTTACATGGCGTTTTCCATCCAAATAAAACCGAAGCATTGCATTGCATTGAAACGATCAGGAATTATCTAACATTCATTTCTGAAACAACGAATATTGATTACAATTCATTGTATAATATTGAAAAAAGAATTTTAGGAAGCACATACAGGGATAAGCAAACCTTAGTTCATCAATATTTCATGTAAAGTCAACATAAATATCATTTTTATTCTTTTCAATTTTGTTTTTGTGTATATTTTGTTTAATAATAATGTTTTATTGCTTAAAACTGCAAGAACAGTTATGAACTTAAAATTGTCTTAAATTAATTAAAAATACAGATTTTTATAAACATATTTTTCTCCACCTCCGGTTATCGCGACGCTCCGCTTATGAAGACACTTTTTCTGGTCATTAGAATGTCGGAATAACGAAGTTCGACTGTATTATCGAAAAGTTTGCAATTTATTAATAGTAATTCTGATTTTATTGATTTTTCTGATTATATATCAGATTATCAATTTGCACTTCCTATAACGGGATATTTTCCAAAACTTTTAATAAAACCGAAAAACATTTGCTGTGAATATTGCTTAAATTTTAAAATTATAATCACTCCAATTTACTCACAATCCTGTAAAATATTTTCTATTTTTCCCCCACAATCTTCAGAGATTTCACAGCCTTCTAAGTACTAGGCATACGCTTTGAGACAAAAATGAAGGCTGTTGTAGGCAAAATTTTTTCTACCGTTAAACTGTCCCTTCAATTTGAATGCCAGTATGTTATAAAAAGCAGTCTTCTTATTATTATTTAGTGTTTAAGTAGGGCAAAAATACTTTTAGAAAATACCGGAATGAAAATTCAATCGACCGCAGAAACACTGAAAAAAAATAAACATTCCGCCATTTTTGTATTAGCAAGTAGACCCTGTATTCAGTTGGGTGTGGAAATTTTCTCACAATGTTAGAAAAATATACACTGTAAAGAAAAAAAAAATGAAGACAATAAATGAAAAAAGTAAAATAATCTCTTGACTTTTAGAACCTTTTGCTCTAAAAATTTGTATCATTATTAGCATTTTGCTGTAGGTATGTAAAAATAAAAATATCTAAAGGATGCAATTTGCTATTAACTTGGAATAAAAAATTGATAGCGATCGAACTCACAGAAGATTTTTTGTAACTTTTCAGTTTTTTCTTACAATTTTTCTGCTAATTTATTAGTGTTTTTTACACAAAATCATTAAACAGCGTTAGAATTACGGAAAAAAGATTTAATTGGGCATATAACTTTTTCTAAAATTAAAACGGAAAAAATTGGGTTTTTCAAAAGCATAATTTAGAAAGGTGTTTTATTAAAAATCAATTTTAAATTATTTTTTTTTTCAATTATGCAATCCTTCTCTACAAAAACATAAGACTTTTAATACTGATAATAATAATGTTTACCAAGTCTGTTAATCTAGAATAAAAAAAAAGTATTAGTATACTGGCATCTTTATTAACATGTTTAGAAAAAAAAAATATTTTCATTTTGCATAAGAATACATTAAATAAGTATATTCTTTGATTTAACACTTTATAAAATACTGTCTCTTTAATATACTCTTTATATATATATATATATATGTGTGTGTGTGTGTGTGTGTGTGTAGCATTTTGCTACCGACTTCAGATATTTAGGCGACACCAGTACACCTCGAAATAAAATGTAGTAGAGCAATCAAGACCATCCATTCGTTATATTGGAAATATCGGATTGCAGTCAGGGTGGCGAGTAAAAACAGGCTCGAAACACATTGAGATAATTTCCCTTACGTAATGAATATAGAGAGTCATCGTCACTTGAAACTGGTTTTATTGACAAAAAACATAGTAAAACACTTCCAGTAGTTATTCCATCAACTCTCAAAAATCGATCATCACTTCATAAAACTTAGATGTTACAAGCATAGGATCTACACATTAGAACGTTTACTCCAAGTGACGCAGGTTAATTAGACAACTAGATAAACGTAAAATCTTCTTCTCCTTTGACGATGTAACGATATTTGTACTCCGAAAAACAGCGCGTGGACGGTTACAAAAAGGTAAAAGACCAATGCTAGAAGAGAGGTGGGGAAGGATGGGACATAAAACAGATTACGATTCCATGGGAAAGGATGACGTCGATAATGAACTCTTTTATACGGCGTCAGAATTAAAGTGAAAATAGTGCTGGCGGACGCATGGAATTGTGGGTATAGAACACCAAAGAATAAATGATATTAAAACATTCAAAAGAAAGAGAATTTAGTTTAAGAATAAAATGAAAAAAGTAATTTAATGGGTATTATAAGATTAGGCGAATGGATTAAGGTTTTTAGAATAATAAAAGAATACGCAATTTTAAATGCATGAAATAAAAGACAAAAGATATTAAGATATTATTAAAGGTAGGTAAAAAAGGAAAAATATTAAGAATTTGGAATAGTTTTACTAAGAAAAAGTGGCGAACATTTTTATTATTACGCACATATATATGTATTTAAAGGATTGCTGAAAACATTTAGCTTCCATGGTATATATTAAAAAATATATAAGATACCAATGAGGAATAATAATTCAAAATTAATTGTATTAAAAATGAAAAGATACATATATATATATTTGAAGGTTTGGAACAGCATTTTAAAGTACATATTTACTGTGTGAGTACATGATATTTAAAAAAAAAAAGCTTTGAATATATAGTACTTATCCTACGTGTTCCTTAAGAAAGATGAACAAAGGACCCAGCACAATGTTGTCCAAACACAAGTTGGGACTCATGACAAAACCCAACATTAGTGATTGCAATAATAGTTTGTCTCTGTTTATTTTATAGATATCTAAAGCAAATTTATTATATAGCTGGTAATTCTACTGAATTTTAAAATACAGTGATTATACTGCTATTTAGGCACGTCTCGGCTTTCTCATCTTCTCTGAATTTTTAATTCCTTGAAAGTATAAGATCGTCAAAAATATAAAAATACCTATTGAAATCTTACCAATGATTTGATTTCTCTGTTGAACGCTACACTGTAAAAAAAAATCTGTAGTTCTACAGATGTAAAGTTACATGCTTACTAAACTTTCACCTGTAACTGTACGAAAAAAGCTGCAAATCTACAAAACTAGTTTTTGTAAAGCTACAAAAATCTGTAACTTTACAAATGAATCTGCTAAAATTTCAGTAATCTTACTAAACTTTTATTTGTAACCCTGGCTGCAGTTACATGAAAAGTTCTCGGAATCCCAGTTTCCAAAAAAATTCTTAGTAACCTTACAGATTTTTTGATTTTCGGCGCAAAAGTGTGTCTGTTACATGAAATTTTGTTGTTGCCGTTACATGAAAAGTTCTAGGAATCCCAGTTTCCTAGAAAAACTTTAGTAACTTCACAGATTTTTTTTTTTACAGTGTACCGTTGGAAATCGCAAATCCTATGATAAAAAGACACGGCAGTCATTCAAGAATCTATTAATAGAGTTACATTCTATGTGAATAAAATTTTATTTAAAAAAAGGGGAAATGTTTCACGAATCAATTTATCGCTCCAATCCCTTACAGAAAAAATGCTTTTATTCCAAACAAAAGTCTCGTTCAAGATATTTTTTCAGTGTTTGTGATTTTGAAATATTGGAGGGTGTTCGTCCAAAATTTAATTTAAATTAAATTTAAAATAAAATATAGTAGTACGAGATCCGGTATAAGAAACTTATACCCTCATTTGTTATTTAATGATAATAAAGAATATATGCTAGATAATGTATACATTGATAAATTGCAATTAGGTTGCCTAGCTAAATCACGTGCCGATAATTTTAAACAATGAAATGTTTAATTAAATTTTTTTGATCAACTTCCTCGATTAGTTATTTATGAAAGTCGAGAATCAGTTGAGAGAATATACCCCAAGGACTTGAAAAAATAAAGGTTGCCTACTCTCAACCCTGCACAACTATGGGGTTGCCAGGTATAAACAGGTAAGTAAGCATTATTAATATACCCTCATAAGTTATTTAATCGAATTACACATTAATTGAAAACTTATTTTATTCCCAATTCAACCATATTGGGTTGCCTTATCAAAAAGTTTGTTGAATCCATGGTTGCCTACACTGTTAAAAATTTTGCAGCACTCTGGCAGGTCATTCGACCGTTTTTTGAAAAAACGGTTTCACAACCATAATTTAACTATATTCTGACCATAAAATGGCCAATAATATGGTCAGAATAGTGTTCAATTACGGTTGTTTTAACCGTTTTCGGAAAAAACAGTCAAATGACCTGCCTGAATGCTGCAAATTTTTAACAGTGTAGATTTAAGATGTTCAATTTTCTGCGGGAGCGTTGAGAGTGAAAGAGAGGCCTTGCGCGCGAAATTCCATTTGACAAAGATGCAGCGAGATCTTTTTAAAGATTTTTCCGATAGTGTAAATATTAACAACGATATCAATTTCTTTTTTACTCACAAATTTGTTTATTAGCGACAGTACATAATTATGAAATAATAAGTTTTTCAGTTCAAAATGTACGCGTCTTTCAAAAGGAGATTTTTTAGATTGTTTAAGCGCGGATTAAATACTGGTAAAATTAAATAAAATGTCACATAATAATATAAATATTTTTTTTATTAATACATAAATTTATCAATAGCAAAATACAAAATTTTTATATAAAACACTTATTCAGATTCAGAATCGTCAGAAGTGCAGATGTCGCAATCTAATTCTAATTCTTCATCGTTTTCTCTGCTTTTCGATTCTCTTAATATGTCGTTAACTTGTAAGGGTGTTGAGTCTCCTTTAAACCACGTAGGCTTCAAATAGCCATCCAAAAAACAACCACAATCTTCAGGATTGATTTAACGCAGCATGCATCGGCTACATAAAGCCACATAGAATTAATATGTATTTTGCACAAATTTTTCTGTTTCAGTGAGATCCAGCACGGCGGAATCATACTGGAGTCGATGCCTTTAATATTCTTTATGAAATGCTCTTTGTCTTTGTTCATAGAATATATTTTTTGGAACAGCTGATATCTAGCGTTATTGATATTATAACATTGCTTGATCCCATAAAGAAAGGCAGTAAACTCCCGAACAGGTTGAATTTTATCTTCTAGGAGTACATATACTGGATCCGTCAATGATGCGAATATTTCCTGGAAATCCGTTCGTTTTGAAAATATTTTAAAAAGCTTGACTTTCCCTTTATTATAGAAAGCCTCTGTGTAATAACAGCTGTGTAATAAATGCGTGGACAGCTGGCCGACCCAGGCATAAAGTAGGGCCCAATTTCATTGCAAATTCAGTACAGTTAATACAATCGAAATGCAATCCTTAGATGATATATGGTCTATCTAAATCCAGCAGACTTTGACGTTCTCAGTCTTTGATATTTTGTAATGGGTCTATCAAAAATTATGTGTATTTCAGAGACTTTACTTGAGCACAAATTTATTAAGATCGATTCAGCAACCTTGTCAAATGTTTGCGGCATAGATGATCAGATAATATACAGGGTGGCTACTAAATACTGTTACAAATATTCAGTCGTTTTATTTTACAAACATAAAATAGTAAATGGTAACTACACTAATATGATGACCATCAGAGATGAAAGTTTACCTGGAAATAATTTTACTCGAATTGACCGCCATCTTTATCGATTACCAAAGATAATCTCTTATACCATTGTCCGACTGCGGCACGAATCATTTTAAGAGGTAATCGGTACCATTCACGCAATATGGAAGCTTTGAGAGAGTCCAAACTTCTGTGTTTGTTGCTATTTACTTTAGCCTCAAAAATTCCCCCAGTCGCAATAGTCTAAAGGATTTAGAACCGGTGAAGAAGGTTGCCAATCTTCTTGCATGATAAAGTTCGGACAATTGACAGGGAGCCAAGCCTGTGTTGATTTAGCTCGGTGCGACGGTGTAGAATCTTGCTGAAATGTCCAATTCTTTTTGAGATACAACCGATCAGCATGTGGCAATAAATGTGTAGCCAATATGTCCTGTTTGTAATATTCGCATTCATTTTTATCCCTTTATCGGTGAACTTCAAAGGCAATTTTCCATTGTTTGACCCTGCAGCCCAAAGCATAACAGAATTCTTGTTCTGAAAGCGTTTAACAATTCGAAAAGTTTCAGGTTGCTGAATATACGACATCATTTGTAGCATTATAACACTGTTTAGTGCAAAATAGCTCCCCATCAGAAAATATTATTCTGTCAACACTTTTCCTACCATGCCGCTTCATCAATTTCTCCCTTCTTTGTAATCTTTTTATTCTTTGTGCAGCAGTCAAACTTTGAATTTTTCTTTTGCTGTAAGGGCAATAACCCAGATCTTCATTTATAATAACTTGCATAGTTCTACGACTCACGTTCTCTTCTGCAGCCATTTTATTTGCAGAACGTTGTGGATTTCTTCACACCTTTTCATGAATTCTGTTGATGTGCTTTAACGTGCGAACTGAGCGTGGACGACCAGATCTAGATCGATCTTTAGATAGCTTTTAGTATCCAATAATCGATTTATAGTTCTATATATAAATGTTCCATTAAAACCAAGGCATTGTAATTGCTTAAAGATTTTACCTGCGGAAAACTGCGATCAAAGAGCTATTTAATCATCATTCTTTTGCTTCCCTCTTTAAAATAATTTTAAATATTTGCTTTAGAACAAAATTCGTCTGCACTAATAAAAGATTGCCAAACGCTAAAATAGAGAAATAAATTGTTTTAACAAACGATTAAAATTAATTCGTATTTTTTGGAGTGTTACAGTATTTAGTAGCCACCCTGTACAGGTAAAAAACACCGTCTATTATTTCAATTTCGACACCAGTAAGCTCAACTGTTTCGACGTTAGACTTTAATATTTGGACGAGTTTGGATTTGTCAGTTTTTAACAAATCACCAGTCGACGAAAGAGCAGGCGACACAGGCACTAATGGAAACGTTAAGCAGTACTCTATGTTGATATGTTTTTCTCAATACTAATCGCAAGTAATCGGCCAAAGATGTCTCGTTACATTTAAGAACGGACTTTTGAGTTATGTATTTGCTAGTTTGAGCTTTGACGGCAGATTGTGAAGCGAAATTCTGGATTTTGTTATGCTTTATCGGTTTTTCGAATCTTCCGGGAGTATAATTGCATTCTGAAAAAAAAAACGTCAATTTTTGTTAATTTTCAACCGACTTAACGTTGATTAGAAAATCAGAAACTTCGGTAGATGCTGCCTGACCAGTTGAAATATTGAACAGAACATTTCTATCGATACTTTCAACGAACGGATTCGGCGTATTTCTTATACAGACCAGTAGCCGGCAGCACAAACAATCACCTCATCGAGTTCACGGATGAAATTATGGGATTGGTTAAATCTTGATTCGCATATTAAAACGCAATCGGTCTGTCGACTCATATCTATGGATGGATAGCTCCTTCATTGCCGTGAACACAGTAGCATCGTGCAATTCAAGCTCCTGATGAATACTTAGATTTTTCGAGAATGGGGTAAGCTAAAGCCTTGTGCTATATAACATTCTCTTCTATTTTTTATGCTGAACATTTTGATATAAGGTACTTGATATTATGTGTAGGGGTTCAAAAGATATGAGTATTTAAACTTTCTATTTCTTTTGGTTTCATATCTTTGATGAACCTGGCATTAGCCACCTACTAATATGCTTCTTCTGTCCATTTAACTTACATTTAAAATTCAGAACTTGTTTATTTCATGCACTACGAACATTTCTGCATATTTTAATACCAAACTCGTATATGTACAACCATTGTTTCACTAATTGTTAACGCATTTAAGCTCATACACTTTTTGGTAAGATGGAGCCATTTTCAAATTTCATCAATTTTCACAAGCTTGTAAATTAACTATATCTTATCAAAAACTAAAAACTTTGGCTCTATTCATATTTTTTAGAATATGTAGATCATTTTAGTATACAGTTTTTTATGTTTTCAACAAGAATTATATGAAATATGAGCAATTTAAAAAGTATCGTTTTTGTGAAAGTACTTCTGTTTGCCCCATGTTATTCCTATGGGGTAAACAACCAAATTCTTACGTAAATTAATTAATGAAAAAGTGCTTTCAGTTAAAAGTTATGGTGTCATTTTCTTAGATTAGCTCATAAGCTTTAATTTAATACCAAGTTTGTTGAGAAACTTGCAGGATTTATGTGTAAAATATGCAAAAGAAAAAGTGTTCTTTTTGTTCTTTTCTGTTTAACCCTCATCTCCATAGAAAAGCATGGTATATTGGAGGCTTTTTATACCAATTTTAACATAGCTTAATTTCTTACTTTTCTTGATTATTTTGAAAAACTATCTTAAGTTTCAGTTACTTTGTTCCTTTAGCTTCCTTCCGCCTCCACCCATTCTTTTCTAGGATGATACTTTATGTATGAAATGATTTTTTGAAAAAGTGTAAAATTTTGTTCAGAATTCCCATAGAGTTACATTAGTTGTTTACTTTTTTTTTGTGTACAATATTTCACCCACTTAACCATTACTCTCCCACTAACTATTTATATCCTCTTAAAGCTTATATTCTGTTCTATCTAGCGGTACTATTTTTATTAAAAAGTGTTAACTCTAAGTATTTTTAATTATTGTTTGAAAATTGGTAAAATCTGTTCTTCTGCGGTTGGGTCAATATTGGTTGCTCATTTAATTACTGTGTTCTGTAAGGGCATTTTGTTATCGGAATTATAACTCTTAGTTAGATTATCTTTAAAATTGAGAGCTTCATTTGACGTCACTTAAATTTTTAATATTTGTAATAACTAAACATAGGTCTTATGGGGTCATGCAGTATTTTTAAGTTTACTAACTTGGCCCTTTAAGGCCGCTGACGCCATTTTTGCCCACAGTAGTTTTCCCTATGCGAAAAGCAATGTATTAGGTTTAAAGTAACATTTAGCCTACCGGATTCTTTTAAAATTAAAAAATTAATGGTCACCTAGGACTTAGGTGGTCTTCAGGGGTGTGATGGTGTAATATCTTGTAAAAGTCACTTTAGTTAAGGTGTAGTCCTCCATTTTGTTTCTTTCAGTTTTGTTTTCAATATCTCATTTTACTAAATAATGTTAACTATAAATTTTACTATTACTGTTTTTTCGAAGTAAATATGTTTTGGGGGACTGTCTATAACTTTTAGGGGTGTTACTTACCCGTTGAGCCATCATGGGGTCACAGAATTCGCCATTTTCTCTTTTTTCGTAGGTTTTTTCGTTGAGATTTTTGGACAAAAGTCCAATTATCTCGTAAACTATCAACTTTAGCGAAATTCTGTCGCGCCGGAATCAGCTACAAACCGCCTAAGGAAACTCCCCCCCCCCTTTCTTTTCCGACATTTCGTTTATCTCTAGCTCATTTAGGGGCCCCGTCAGAGGGGGCTGAATGGGGCTCTCTTTGTTTTTAGCTTATAACTATAGTATTAATTCATTTTTTGCCCACTTTTCTATTACCTTACATTGTTTCTCAACTTTAACAACTTTGACACTACTGTTTTCCCCTTTTTTACTTATCTTTAACATTACCAACTTTTGTTTTTGAGCTAGAGACTTGATTTCACTTCTGATTATATTAATTTCACTTTCTAAAGTTGTCCCATTCATTATCTATGTGTTTGGTATTGGTTAGGCCTAATCCTTAACTTTTGTTACTTTTTTATTTATTTAGCTATCGCTCTAGTTTTTTCTCACAGCTAACTGCCTTCACTACAATGATTTGTCCCACTAAAAATTTCACTTCCAGTTACATCTCAACTTGCTTAACAATAGGAACTTTTTTGCTTTTGGGGTTACGGCCTTCCAATTTGTGACGTCACAGGGGTTTTCGAGTGGAGATCTTATCCAACTTAAAATTTTTAATATTTTATATTTTTTCCCTATCAATGGCATCTTTTTGCTTAAAATGTTATCTTTACAGTCTTTTAATACTACTTATTGGTTTCCGTTAAATTAATTATCCAAACCACTCTAATTTATTTCCGGCGGTCCCTGCACTGATTTCGGGTATTCTACAGTGTTTACTTAGCATCATAATAATGATTGGCAACACTCCGTAATAATCTAGATGCTCTAACTAACATGCTTTACAGGCAAGTGCAGCGGGACCTTTGAGTAAGGTAAGTGCTTTGCTGTTACTTAAACTTTTTTCTCTTTTACTAGTCATCCTACGTCCACCCAATCGCTGTCATCCCAGTAAATCTTTAGTAAAAGTTATTTTTCCCTCTCTATGGGAGTTTCTGATAGAACACATTTTTGTGCAGAGTTATAGAAATTATTTTACATATTTTACAAGTACATCGGATTCAATGTTACAAGATATAACACAGCTTCAAGTATTTGGTATCGCGTTGTGCTGTAAATATTTACTAGCTTATCTCACATATATTGCTACATATTATTCACAGTATATATTAAGTGTTTATCTACTTATTGTTTCATTACTCAGTTCTATATATCTATTGTAAACAAATCTGTTTTATTGCTTCAATACTCAGTTCTATATATCTATTGTTAATACATTTGTTTTATATCTCGTATATGTCATTTAATAAGCACATTCACTATCTCTTATTTTGCTTTTCTCATGCTCTGATTGCATATCTGAATATGTCAATACAGTGGTGTGAGACAGAGTATTTGTAAAGGGGGTTTTATTGAGCAAGTCGTTAAGGGCAATTGATCTTTGTTACGATGGCACCAGGTTTTTATTAATTTTAGTGTATGAGCTTATGGACACGGGAAGCATACTCATGTACCCCCCCCCCCTTCTTCTCCCTTTTGGTTAATTTCTATCACTATCATTGTTTTGTTTTATTTTGATTTTATTTCTCAAAAATTCTCCCCATCTTTGGCTATTAATTTTTTCTTAGTCATTTTCGGTAGTTACGACTACCGGTTTTTGCTTTCTACTTTCTATATTCCCTTTCCTTCAATGATGTATGGTCGGGGCCTAGTGGACCCCTGTTCTTTATCTCTAATTATTATCTCATTATATTTTAATATATCTTAATATTTTTAGCTTCCGGCATTGGAACGTATACCTTATCATTTAAAAGTATCTCTCTGAATATAGTTACCAGTAGCTCTGAGTAATCCATATAAAAGTATCTCTCTGATTAATTGAAAAGTAATATCTATAATGGCCTTACCACTAGTAGTTGAATTATTAAATCATCTCCTAAATGGCGACACCATATAAAAGTAGAATAATCTATAATCAACAAAACCCAAGGGTAAATCCGACTAAGCACGACCTAGATTGGAACATGGAATCATCTGGAAGTCCAATAAATGAGTCAGGAAATAAATCAGATTCATTGGAAACGAGTACGAGATCTTCAGCAATTTCGGACACATCATGCATACACTCATTTCAATATTTATCACCATCCAGAGCAATTACCATGATAGCATGCGAACAACTGATTGGTCTCGACGATTCAAATGATATGATGAAAAATATCCTGGAAAAAGAACTAAACACAGCTAAGGAGGAGGAGAAAAGAACAATAGAGACAAGGAAGAAAGGGATAGTGACCGAAGCAACTCAATTTACACCATTGCCTCTGAAACAAACACTGCAAATAATGAATTCCAATAAACATTCACAGAAAAATAATATAAATCCTAACCAAAGATTACAGAAAGAAATTCTAACAAATAACCCAAAAGTTAGTTTGGTCAGATTAGACCAGACACCAAAACAATTAATCTACAATACAACACCGAACTCAACAATGAATTCCTTGTTGAACTCAACAGTGGACTCTCTGGAAAGCATAAACATACAAAAGTCATATACGGAACAATATCAAAGACTTCCAGAAAGACCTATTGAAAAACAGGACCCACTGCAAAGCCTACCGATAAGCCAATTGATTTCGGAATATGAAAGGATAGAAAGGAAAAGGGTGAAAGGAACTACAGAGGAAGCACAGAAACATCTTGAAGAACAGAAATATCTTAATGCAATATTTACAAGAGCAAAAAATGATGAATCTAGAATAATAAGATATCATAAAAATACAACAACGATACAAAGAGACAGAAGAAAAATAAGCGAATTGGAAGAGGAAATTGATAAAATTGCAGCTCAGTTGGAAGAAAGCTCCAAGATGGAACAAAGACTAGAAGGAAAACTGATAGAAAAAGAAAAAGAAAATACCATTTTCAAACACAAAGAAGAGGAAATGAGAGAAGAAATAAAAAAATAAAGAACTTAATCAAACAATAGCATTCAGAATCGGAAACAAAAGAAAAGGCAACACAAATACAAATAAAAACACAACAAAAGTATACTCAGACAATCTTGACTGGTACAAAAATGGATAAGCAACAACAACAAACAACAGAATCAACCAAAGAAATAATAGCCAAATTGGAGCAGGAAATAGCTACAAGAGAAGAACAATTAAAAGCACAAGACAAAATAATAGAAGAGTGCATGAACAAGCTTAGAGATATAGAATATAATATAGATACAGACATACCACAATTATCAAGAAGGATTCACAAAATTGAAATCTAATAATAGAAAATCTTATAGACAAAAATACAAAGAAATATGAAAGATCTCAAGATAACGAAGAACAAAAACAATTTAATTCTCAAGGAAAGTATTCAAACTCGGCAATAATTATAAAAAAATATCTCAAAGAAAATATCAACAAATAAATTGAAAGAACTGTTAAATACCGAATTGATTAAAGAAAATGATCTACCAATATTACGTAAACAAACAAAACAAATCAATACACTGACAATTTAATCAGATACAGATAACAACACAGAGAAGTTATTGAAAAGAATTGAAAAAATCCCAAACATTTCAGAAATAGTAGAACTAACTTACAACCTGCAAAAACACTCAAGGATAATAATTACAGGAATACCATCGATGATACCTACTGATGACATAATTAACTACTTAAAAGATCGTTCAACAGACAAGAATTTAACAATATTAAAAATAATACAAAGAGAATAATCCACAAGTTATCATATGGTACTGAATTTAGAAGTAAATGCAGCTAAAAAACTTCTGGCTCAGAAAAGTATCTCAATTGGCCTCAATAATTGCAGTATAAGAATATATCGACCCATACTTAGATGTGAGAACTGTCAACTTTACGGGCATACAAAGACTAACTGTAGAAGGAACTCCATATGTGCCAAATGTGCCATGGGTCATCAAACTCTCAACTGTCCTTATATCACCGATCCATCACAGCATCGCTGTACTAATTGCTATTATCAAGAAAATTATAGGAAGCATACAGCAGACTCTAGTTTGTGTCCTATATTTCAGTCTCAATTGGTGGACAGGAGGTTCAGATAAAGTATCTATATAAAAAAATATATATATATTCATTCATCTTGAAAATATCTACAGTAATATCTCTTACAAAATACTTCCATTAACTCATCAGCGAAAGATTTTAATATGAGTATCAAAGGCTAATATCTTCAAAAATGGTGTCCTGCTTTTGTAAACTTGTATGTCGCTGTGATAACCAGTTGAACTTTTCGTGATATATAGCAACTTCAGATAAACTCTTTAAAACTTTAAATTCAGCTCTTAAAAACTTTAATCTTGCTCTAGTACGTTGTGGGTAACCGATAAACCTTCCCTATATGTTATTGTACTTATATATAGCTCACAGTAATTAATCTCAAATCTAGCTTAAAACTATATTTATATCGTTCAGAAGGTTTAATATGAACGGGAATCTCATAGATCAATATATCAGTTCAACGGTCCTCCTCCGAGTTATGGGCAGTGAGCAGGAGTGCTGGACATATAAATTCATTACTACAGCTATTGTTTTGGCCTTTAAGTTATATATTATTGTAATTTTATCTTTAAATTTAGATTATTTTATCTTTAAATATTTTTAGTAATTTTTATCTCATATTTCTAGAGGAGCCAGCAGCTGACTGAAAAAAAAAAAAAAAAAAAAAAAAAAAAAAAAAAAAAAACTAATTTAATTTAATTTTTTCATTTTTTTTCAATTGTATTGTATTCTATTAAGTGTCTTAAATACTAGAGGGTTTTACAGGTAATAGTACTTTTCCCTGCCCTGGGCTCGGGGTTCAAACCTAACCATAAGCCAAAAGCGGGTTCCCAGGGTGGGTGCTTACTTACTTACTTACTTACTCATATCTTGGTGGAAAACCCGATTTTAACCGTTGACTCGTAGGTTTACCATTGTGTTTTCCTGCATTCAAAACTATGAAAACATGGAGGGCTGTGAGCAGGAAAACAAGTAAACCTACGAGTCAACGGTTAAATTCGGATTTTCAGGTTTTTTCCGCAAATATATGATTTGGAAGACCGATTCCGTTTTAATATGCGAATCAAGATTTAACTAATTCTAGAATTTCATTCGTGAACTCAATGACTTGATTGTCTGTGTTTCCGGCTCCCGGTATAGTCTTAATGACACTCTGAAGACTTTCGTTATCCTTTGTGACTCGGCTCTTCTGCAAGGTATGACATGAATCATGTTTTTGCGATAAACCGACAGGATCTTTAACGGTGGATATAATTTTGGTCTTTATGCTGTGATTAAGTGCCCATTTGTTGCGCTGATATAGACTCTGCTGCAAGATTATATGGGAACGTCCACTGTTACGCTTGTGACCACCAGAGCAAATTTCCATATATATTTCCAATTCTTTTATTACAAAATATACTTAAGATCAATTTGATGCAACTTCTTAAAAATATATGTACTCTACGTTCTTAAACAATATACAATTTGTAACAAAAAGCATTTTACTTGGTTAGATAATAAATGAAAATTTTGTTACACTTGTGACCACAAAAAAGTGCAATTTTCAAAAATTGTGTTTGACGCAGAAATTCTGTGAATTATATGAGACTATAAAAATAAAATTTACAGAATAAAGCAGAGTAATTATATCTTTTTAAAAAGCATTAATCATTGAATTCATCTGATAACACGTGAATTAGTTACATTTGATTTTGCAAAATGCTAAGTGTTACTCTTGTGACATTTTGTCCATAATGTAATTTTAGCACAAATTCAGTTTAAATACTAAACAAAATAATTAAAATAAGTTTAAAACAATTATTTTCCTTACAGAACAACTTTTAATAATGGTTTAACTTAAAAATAACATGAAATAATGTAAAAAATTCTAAAATTAACAAACACTATAACCTCATAGCAACCTCTCTGTTTCTGCTACATAACAGAATAAGTCATTGTCTTCATTATCAATAATATCACTTGCAACTTCTCCTTTACTTAATGAAACACAAATTCGTTGTACGAATAATGTTAGTGTAAGGTTTGTAGTAGATAGTGTCTTTTTCATGGTTGTATTTGTTGAGTGCCCTTCGCTATTGGTATTTTCTCGCAAAGTAATGAAACTTTATTGTTTTATTTCTTTTGACAAAATAAGCAGTATATCGCTTTTTTAGCACGAATTCATTCCATATATATCATTATCCAACAACATAAAATAAATCTACAGCATCTATACCAGGAGTATTTGAAAAATAATATGCCCAATTAAGTTAATTTAGAAAGGGGTCTGATTCATTGCAGACATATTTGCATAGTTATATTTTAGTTTAAATTGGAAAGCACAACCATCATATAAAAAGGTAAAACAGGTATATTTTAGGAAAATACAAATTCCCTTAAAGATGCAATGTTGAAATTTTACATACAAAAGCATTTAAAAAAGATTGATTATGAGTTACATTGTGTAAAACAATAGCATAAGATTTTACTTTGTTGGGATCATACTAAATAAAAAGCTGAAAATACAGTGGCTTGTGGATTTGACCAGTAATGTAGTATTTAATACCAAAATTTCGTCTTGGTATGAAAATAAAACCTTTTCCAGAAAATCCACCGGCATAACTATTCTTTGAGAAATGGTTACTTTTTTGGTATTACGAAAATAATCCCTTGTACAAATTTCAATGAATGTGTGCCACAGAAATGGATTTAGTTGCTTTCGAAAATTTGTAAACAAACAGAAATGGTTTCTTTAACTGTTACTTTTTCAAAACGTTGATAAACGTTTTGAAAAAGTAACAGTATAGAGAAGATATTGATAAACGTTTTGTCAATAGCAAAGCGTCTATCAACGTTTTGCTATTTACAGTAACTTATAAGAAGTTCTGTATTATGGACTTCCGTTTCAAATAATTCTTCGATGTTATGTCCGCTAATTAGACGTTCTGAATTCCTAAATTCTAATTACCATGTATCTCGGCAGACAATGTCATGAACTCCGTCACAGGAATGTTTAATGCAGGAAATGCACCAGTTACTACGTTATGAATTGCTTGAATGTTTTCGTGACAGCAACAAATGGAGATATTCTGATGAGCAATTTTCTATTGTTTTATAAAACTATGCTTTAAAGGAAGCTTTAAAGCTGCAAAGGAATCTCCAATTTTTCCATTTAGGAAAGCTTCTTTAAACAAAAACGTATTCTCTTATTAAATGTCTCCTAGAATTGATGAAATTATGCGACCTTTTTCACGCTTAACTAACGTAGATTTAGCTGAAAAATGACCTCTTCTTAAATCTTCATCGACATAAAATTCTCCAAAGCTGTGGAGTTAGATTTTTTTCCCTTACAGTATCTGAGGTTAGCTAGTTCTCTACCTTTTCCTTTTCTTAATATTTCCATTTTCTTGCTGAAGCTTTTGCTGGCTCTAAGACTTTTTTTTTTACCTTTTCGTAATATATTTTGTTTTGTTTCTTTCTCACAACAACATATTCAATTTCATTCTTATTTTTTCTCTACAATTTTTGGCGCTTAGCAGAATTGTTCCTGCTCTTTAAACCAATACCGTGTATAAAAAGCACTATTAAAATCTTCCCTTTAAAATATACTATCAGAATCATTTCCGTAAGAGTTACTATAAGAACCTCTGTAGGTTATACAGCAGAATTTAGTAAACGAAGCTTTACAAAGCCTATAAAATATCTAATCAAAGACCATGTGCTTCAAACCAAAAGAAAGCACACAAAAACGACACGAGTTGAGTTGTTTTATTATGTCTTTAATTACTTGTCATGGTTATTTTATAATCTTAAGTAATACCAAATATGAATAAAAATAAATCCACCCATTAAAAAAACACTAATAAAGATAATTTATCTTCCTTAAAATTTACAAAATCGCCTTAGTTATATCTAAAACTATTTCAAGAACTGCTCTAATAACAGAGAAAAAACAACAAAACTTTAAGCATTCTGTTTGATTTTGTTCTAACTCAGATTTATATCAAACTATCGACAAAAGTATTATGTGTTACTCTTTTGACACAGACGTTTGTTACTCTTGTGACAACTCCCCAGAAACTATTCCATGCACAGCATAAACAAAATATTTACTGTAAAATATGTCTTATACCTCGAAATCAGAGAATTAGAAGTTTTGGGTTAAAAGTTTAAGTAGTTCTTTTTTTATTAAAACTTTTGTATGTTTTTTTACTCTTGTGACATTTAAGTATTAACGTTTAAATACAGCCAAAAATATATTAAAGACATTATCTAAAAGATTTTATCTATGTAGCTCTTAAAGATATGATAATAGTTTATTGATATGAAGGCATAGTAATTTTATTGAATTCTAAAAAGTAAAAAAATCATACATTTCAATAAGTTGTATTTTAAGCTCAAATGTAAAAGTAGTTTTATACTGTTAGTATCCAGCTCATTTTCAGTAAACACTTCTTGCTCTTATGAAATTATAACTTACAAATTCACATACTTCAACTTTTAAGCTTTAAATTGATGCATCACACTTATATTTCCGTTTAAAAAAATTTCAGCAAAAAATTTTTCTGCCATGGACGTTCCCATATGTTAACTGATTCGAGGCATCAGCATTAATGGTTTGTTCTAACGTCAAGTCAACGGGTGATCGGGAGAAACCAGATTTGGTACGTCGTATATAAATGCTCCTCGTCTAAATTCAGATACCACACGCAAAATGCTGTTCTGCGCCTTCATAAGATTGTTGACGTACATAATGGACCACTTGGCATAATTTGGCTGGTTCAATAAAAAGAACAAATCGGACATGTTGTAAATAGAGTCTATATACAGTTCAAAATCACTAAACCGGATTCTTCTTGAAAACCGAAGACACAAATTAATGAAGCGCATATTAATTATTAATGAATTAAGCGCACATGCCTCGTTATATCTTTGTCTGTCAAGTGGAATTGCGCGCGCAGCGCTTCTCTGTCACTCCAACTCTCGCGCAGAAAATTAAACATCTTAAATCTAGGCAACCATGGATTTAACAAACTTTTTGATAAGGCAACCCAATATGGTTGGATTGGGAATAAAATAAGCTTTCATTTGATGTGTAATTCGATTGAATAACTTATGAGAGTATATTAATAACTCTTACTTACCTGTTTATACCTTGCAACCCCATAGTTGCGCTGAGGGGAGAGTAGGCAACCTTTATTTTTTTCAAGTCCTTGGGGTATATTCGCTCAGCTGATTCTCGACTTTCATAAATAACTAATCGAGGAAGTTGATTAAAAAAATGTAATTAAAATTTTAATTGTTTAACATTATCGGCACGTGATTTAGCTAGGCAACCTATTTGCGATGCATTAATGTGTACCTTATCTAGCATATATTCTTTATTATCATTAAATAACAAATGAGGGTATATATTTCTTAGACCGGATCCTAGACTAAAGGGGGTTTCCTTGGTTGTGCATTCTTCCCTTTCAGAAGCAGGTGGATTTGTTATTTTTTTTATTACTTCTAAAAAAATAGTACTTCCCTCAAAAAGAAAAAAACAAAACCACGAAAATAGTAGAAATTCCGTATATTTTAGTTTTGCAAGAATATTAAATGAATAATTTGTCTGCTTTCATTCTACAAAAAATGTAAATGCAATTGTTTTAAAATGATTTATTTAATTAAATTAAATAACTTCCAATAATAACGGATATCATAGAAACTCGACAGAGTTTCTCGCCAAGCAAAAGAAACAACAGTGCAATGAATCGTAAATGAAAGGAATTTCCGCCAATTAATGCCAAACGATTTTGTAAAATTTTTTTAGTACTATGTCTAGTTTATATTTTCCGGACTGACCAAAACGGGATTTTGACACACCTATAGCTCGAGAACTATTTATGATAGAAACAAAATTCTTGTTTCTATGGAATGGGGCGTGCCACGTGACTCAGAAAATGAAAGGAAAGTCGAATCCGGCGAATAGGTTTTTAGTAAATGCGATTTTAAAAGTGCTGTTTTTTGCAATTTTTAAATTCTTGTTCCGACCAAATCTGTTGACAGGGCTACAGCAATGTGTAATTATCGGATTTTTATGCGCTTTACGGCATTTGAACTTTTTTTATGAGTAGTCCAAACCTTTGAAAGTTTCATGTAAAAATATTAATTAGTTTTTGATTTATACCAGTTTAAAGTAATTTACTCCTATATTTCAGCGTGGCGTACATAATAATATCACTACTTATATTTCTATGTGAGCTCAGCGTGGCTTACGTAATATGTAAGGTCATTGTGCCTAAATGAGACGCGATTCCCCATAGTTTTGTCGCATTTAGGGTATACAGTGAAACCTCTCTGTGTGACCACCTCCCTGAACGACCATTTTTTCATGGAACGAAATTTATTCCCATAGGCTCAATACTAAACCTCCATTCAGAGACCCTCACAGTAGAACTACCTCCATGTACGACCCATTTCCTTGAAGAAAATAAAACAAATTCCGTTTTTTCCTGGACGCTTGAAGAAGGTTTTATTAGAAAAATAATTCCGGAGAGCGCATTATTCATCAAACTTCTAAACTAAGTTTAGAATTTTCTTTTTATTACAATAACATTTGTTTAAACACCTTTGTGCCTTTTTAGGCAATGAATCTGATGGGGTCAATCCATTTCAAGTGGTCCAGCACTGGTTGCTCGACCATTTTTAAAAAATCTGAAATTTTTTGTACAACAACCCTAACATGATGGAAGTTCAAAATGACTATTATTTTAATTTTATTAATTTTTGTTTGTGCATGGCGGCGATCTTTGTTTCATCGTCTGCAGCAATTTTCTCAGAAGAAGGGTTTACGGAATTGTAAATAATTCATCGTTTATTTATCCAATTCAACTGCGGATTAAAGTAATTTGTACAGAATACATTGGCTAAAAATTTGGTAATGGAGTAGTTTCCGAAACTAACTGCTTATTGGCAAAATTTAAGCATAAAGTTTCAGTTTTTTTCCAAAATTTGTCCTTTTACAAGAGGAAATTTTTCTATCAAGGAATACTGTCAACATGACATAATTTTTTTTACAAATAGGCTGAAAGTACTTGTATTCATACGCCGAGTTCCAGATCTGGGACTTTCTCTTCGCTAAAAAAAAATCCCAAATTTTTCAAAAATGTCAAAAATCGCGCTTTTCAGGCTTTGATATCTCTGGTGGGGCACGAGATAAAAATCTGAAATTTTTTTCTATAAGAGTATTGTATGGTAGTGTTATGCACAAGAAATTTCAGGATGGAGATTTGACTACAAGCTGAGATATGGCAAGACCAACATGTCAATACAATACTGCCAAACTATTGTTTTGTTCTAGTCACAGCTAAGTATTTATCTCAGAGTATCATTTAAATTTATTTTTTTGGTTATCTTTAAATAATAGTAACAGAAAATAAAGCCTTTTGCAATTAATTTAAAAAATAATTATGCCTAAGGCCTACATTTTGTATGGTTTCAGCAATTTTTGTTGTAATTTTAGTAACTAACAGAAACCTCAGCACTTTTACATAAATAAATAAATATATATATATACAAGACCTGAGACAAAAACAGAATAGGGAAAGAGAAAAGCTGTTAATGCTGGCATAATTGTTGAGACATGATCAAACGTGTCAAAACACATTCCTGCTTGTTGGTTTAAAAAACACAATTTTAATGCTGCTTGCCAGTCCCTGAAACTTGTTCCTACCATAAGTATGTTCCTGTAAATGAAACATTATGTGATGTTACCATGCATCAGCCTCAAGTAATTTTCAGAAAGTAAAGATACCCAAAGCCTTTCCAAAATTTATACTGCAGAAAAATCAATTTTTGCATAAGAAGTAAGCTTGGGATTATTAATGAATTCAGACTTGCATATAGTGATTTCAAAGTATATTTCTATGAGCCTGCAGGGGCAAGATCTTCAATCAAGTTATCAAGATATAACAAGGCTTGGTTCCTACAAATAAAATTTTGAGAAAGATCAAAATTGGGGTTTTTGAACCAACAAGCAAGAATGTGTTTTGACACGTTTGATCATGTCTCAACAAGTATGACAACATTAACAACTTTTCTTTTTCCCTATGTTGTTTTTGTCTCAGGTCTTGTATAAAAATATTTTTTTTCTTTATGTAAATTTCTGAGGTTTCTTTTAGTTACTAAAATTACTTACAACAAAAATTTCTGAAACCATACAAAATATATGACCTTAGTCATAATTATTTTTTTAATTAATTGCTAAGCTTTGCAAAGGGCTTTATTTTCTGTTACTATTATTTAAAGATAATCAAAAACATAAATTTAAATGACACTCTGAGATAAATACTTAGCTGTGACTACAACAAAACAATAGTTTGGCAGTATTGTTTTGACATGTTGCCCTTGTCATATCTCAGCTTGTAGTCAAATCTCCATCCTGAAATTTCTTATGCATAACACTACCATACAATACTCTTATAGAAAAAAAATTTCAGAAATTTATCTCGTGCCCCACCAGCGATATCAAAGCCTGAAAAGTGCGATTTTTGACATTTTTGAAAAATTTGGGATTTTTTTAGCAAAGAGAAAGCAAGCCCCAGATCTGGAACTCGGCGTGTGAGTACAAGTATTTTCGGCCTATTTGTAAAAAAAATTATGTCATGTTGACAGTATTCCTTGTTAGAAAAATTTCCTCTTGTAAACGGAAAATTTTTGGAAAAAAACTGAAACTTTATGCTTAAATTTTACCAATAAGCAGTTAGTTTCGGAAACTACTCCATTACCAGATTTTTAGCCCAATGTATTCTGTACAAATTGATTTAATCCGCAGTTGAATTGGATAAATAACCGATGAATTATTTACAATTCCGTAAACCCTTCTTGTGAGAAAATTGCTGCAGACGATGAAACAAAGATGGCCGCCATGGACAAACAAAAATTAATAAAATTAAAATAATGGTCATTTTGAACTTCCATCATGTTAGGGTTGTTGTACAAAAAATTTTAGATTTTTTAAAATGGGTCGAGCAACGAATTGATGATTTTCTGGACCACTTGAAATGGATTAACCCGATGACAAATTAATAATGACGGTCAATAAACTCCCCCGCCCTATTCTGTCAGGAAACTCTCAAAGAAATAGATAAATTAATGAAATCGTTATTATTTGTTCCCGTCCAAAAGAAAAAAAAACCCTTTTAATTACGAAACTTTGCAAGGACTTGGTAATAAAAGTTATAAAAGATAAAACGGTAAAATCAAAGCAAATGTATTCATTTTTTAAACTCTGCAGTAGTTAATTTATCTAATTAACATTTGTTCTTATACTTAAATTTGCGTGTATTTCCCTAATACAGGGCTCCTAAATGGTCCGCCAACTGAATACCAATATTTTTTTAGAAAAAATTTCTTTTTAGATTTTTCTTACAAACCGCCCCGAAATCACATTTGAAAGTTAATTCTAGCTCAAACCTACCCTAAAATTTTGTGTTAAAATTTATTGGTATTCAGTTGGCGGACCATTTGGGAGTCCTGCTACTGTGAAAAATAAATTTTAGTAACATTAGTTGTTACCTTTTTTCAACAGTTAAAATCTAGATTTAAACATGACCTCCATTAAGAGAACGTGGTCTCTTTAGGGAGGTTTTACTGTATTTGGAATTTTATTATATAAGCATACATTTTATTAAGCAGCAAATTACTGAATACTGTAGCTATAGTTCACAGCTAACTTGTTTTGTATAAATTTAAAAATGATCTGTAGTCACCACAATATACGATTGTCGGTCGCATTTAGGCAATTTTTGTCGCATTTACGGCAGTTAAAACCTGAATGAGATGTCCATAGTCCTAAATGTAATAATGCATTTTACACATGAGAATTCATCTGAAAAAGTTCATTTAACCCTTAACTGCTGTTTCAGAAAATTGCCACATAACAATTCAGAAAGTTTTGCAAAACCATTCGATTGAAAGATGAATAAAAGTCACAATTAATCATAAAATACTGTTTTTGCACTAAACTGTTTGTAAAGTAATATTTCTAATAAAATCTTGCTTTTTCAAACATTTCAAACAATTGTACTTAGACTGCAAATGAAGCAAAATTTTATTGTATTGATAGTTAAACTGGAAATTAGAAGTTAAACTAAAAAAAAGCAGCACTAACAGCAGATGAGGGTTAATTGCAATTATTTTTTGGAATTACTTAACCATTAACTGCTGTGACAGGAATTGTCGCATAACTACTGCGTGTATTCTCCGAGACCGTTTAAGTAAAAGATGAATGAAAGGCTCTATTAACTCACAAGTACTGTTTCTAGGACTATTATAATTATATTTCAAATATTCAGAATGTCTAGCAATAGTTCTAGAGCTCAGAATGAAAGAAAATTTCACCGGTATTCATAGCTTAACTGGAAATTACAAGTTTAACTGTGAAAATTGAAAAATATAATGGTCTGCGAGATCGCTAACAGCAGTTAGGAGTTAATAAAGAGTTTAAATACATAAAATTGAAAGATAAATAACTTATTATTGAACTACTAAATAAATTTGATTTAATACTAATTTAAATCAAAAAACATTAACTGAGATGCATAATCTTAAATAAATTATACTTAAACATAGTACATTTCAATATTCATACTTTGCAACAGATCCATCAAGTTTGAATTGTTTATCGCAGGCGGCGCCGCACCGTTCTGTTTGCCAATTTTACACTGCTAATATGCAAAAGCTCCGTGTTGTTATTTGAATGTTGCATATAATGCTTTGTTCCTAATATAAATAATTCACATCCCTCTTTCCCACAGAGCTATGGCTATAACTACAATTAAATGATTGTCGCGAAAACTTCGTTTAAAATTCGCACGTGAATATTAACCCATAATTTCTACACTAGTACAATTTTGGTTTCCGTAACTTCAACTCCGCATAATTTTGCTTACAATCTAGTGATAATAAAATATAACAACATGATTCATATACAAAATTTAATAAGAAACGAAACGATTTTATCAAAAGTCTTATTTTGTTAATAAAAAATACGAATTAATTAAAGCTCGTTTTAAATAGCACCGACATTTCGGTCGGTGCGAATTCGCATTAGTGTGGAGTTTACGGGTTAAAAGGTTATTTCCAAGATATGTATAATATAGTTAACCAGAATATTTATTACATATAACTTTATTTATTCTAAAATGTCATATGATAAATATATCAGCCTTATAAATAGATAAAATATAACAATATTTCTAATAAGTCTGATTAAGCCAAAGAGAAGCAATGTGCCTGGCATTCTGTCCCCCCCCCCCCACACACACACACATTCCTCTTCATTTTTCTTGCACTTTGAAAAAATTGAACATTTTTCAGTACCTAAAAATACGTATATGGAAACAAATACTCATTTGGATGATTAGTTTTATTTATTTTTTTATCGTTTTCTAATTTAAAAGTAGAAAATGTCGATTGTAATGAATAAGAAGTGAACACAGAATTAAGATATCAGATTTCAAAAAACGTGCTGACAAAAATTATGGACTCCTAAACCAGGGCATAACTCAATTGCATCATGTTTTAATCATATACAGCATTTAAGCTACCGAATCGTATAATGCTGGTAAAATTAACTTACTTAACCGCATTAAAATAAACATTATTTAAGAGTTTTCAATTTACACAAGATTTTTCCAGAATTTCCATCATATAAACTTATTGCAAATTCCAAAATCATGTGTCTATATTATGTTAATGGAACATACACCGCGTTTCTTGTACCTTTTTTTTTAACCCATTAACCGCCAAAACTATTAAGATAGAAATATTCAAATTCCTTGTTGAAAGTAGTTTCCCACCACAAATTCATTAAGGTAAATTTCGCTTTACTAAAATAGCAAAATTTCTGCCAATAAATAAGACATTTTTTTAAGTTCTAAAACAGTGGTGCCAATGTAATTAGTTCATTGCATGAGCAATTATTTTGACTGTTGCGTGAACGCAACGTCAGCGGTTAATGGGTTAATTAAAACTTTAAAATAAACGTATTTTTCTGTTTCGATCATCTTAAAATATATATTTCAGTGCCTGGTTTAAAAAAAAATAATAATGGAGGATCATGCTGACCCAACACAGCTTAATTAACCCATTCGGGACCATGGGTGCATACATGCACCCTCAAAAAGTGTTTAAAACGCTTGAGTTTGATACCAGTAAAAAATAAAAGTAAAATTGAGTTTATTTAATTACAAAATTTTCGTGATTTGTAAAGTTAAATCAAATAATTAAAAAAAAAGCAAACAAATAAAATTCGTGTAAAAGATGCCGGTCCTGAACGGGTTATACATAATATTTGCTTTAAACATCATTTTAACACAATATATGAAAAATACCATGTAAACTTACCTCGTTAATCTCCTAAATGTGTCTACGCATTTACAGCAATCTGTATGTCGCTATTAATTACCTGCAGAAAACAATGTCTCCAAAATGCGTACACTGTAAAAAAAAATCTGTAGTTCTACAGATGTAAAGTTACATGCTTACTAAACTTTCACCTGTAACTGTACGAAAAAAGCTGCAAATCTACAAAACTAGTTTTTGTAAAGCTACAAAAATCTGTAACTTTACAAATGAATCTGCTAAAATTTCAGTAATCTTACTAAACTTTTATTTGTAACCCTGGCTGGAGTTACATGAAAAGTTCTCGGAATCCCAGTTTCCAAAAAAATTCTTAGTAACCTTACAGATTTTTTGATTTTCGGCGCAAAAGTGTGTCTGTTACATGAAATTTTGTTGTTGCCGTTACATGAAAAGTTCTAGGAATCCAAGTTTCCTAGAAAAACTTTAGTAACTTCACAGATTTTTTTTTACAGTGTAGACTATTTTAAATTGTAATTCGAAAACTGGTCATATTTTCTTAAGTTTAACTAGCCATGTAACCGAAACCGGCAACGTGGTTCTTGAAATTCATAAGGTTATTTGAGATTTAAAGTTAAAATAGAAAATCCGTGAGCCAATTTCGGGAATTTTTGTCGCATTTGCGAAACACCGGAGCGCAATAAAATGAACGATGTGTATTTGATTGAAGATTTCTTTTAAAAAAAGTTTTAAATGCAGAAAAATGTTTTGGGTTCTGTTCATTAAGATAGGATGCCTCATTATGCAGTATTTATTTATAATTCTTGCATTAAGATTTTAAGTAAATGTACATTATCGCATTCAGGGTTATCATATTTAGGCGCAATGACCTTATATCTAACATTGCAGTAAAAATTTAAAACGGGTTAGAACTCGCGCGATTACGTGTTGAACATAAAAAAGGCAAAAATTCGTCAAAAACATAAAAAAAATCGATTTATTTTTTTTAATTTTTGACCCCAATCGTTCATGAGTTCACAAGCAACCCGTGTGCCAAATTTCGTAGCCCTGCGCCCTGTGGCTTCCCAGTTTTTGATTTTACATTGATAGATACGCGCAAGTATTTTAATAGGGTAGATGTTATTGCATTCGAACCAGTTAAGCTCTCTATTCTAAGGCGGCTTTGAAGCGTTTACGGTTCGTTTACATGGTCACTTAAAAGATCTTGATTACATTACAACCGATGGATATTTACTGGGTGGTATGTATTTTAATGACTTTCTACTATCTTGATTACATTACAGCCAATGGATATTTACTGAGTGGTATGTATTTTAATGAATGTGTACTATTTCAATCTCTAGGCCATTTTATCATGTTACTTGAAAGTTGAATATGAATTCAACTTGTTCATTAAAAGCTCAACTATCCAGGTTTCTACTTTATTAAAGATGTTTCTATTATCCACTTTATTAAAGATGCTTCTAGATTTTATCACACACCCTTTTAAAACTCCAATACTATGGGTATTTTTGCACACAAAATTTAGATAACAATTAAATGATATTTTATTTTGCACGAAATCGGAATGATTTTTGACGAAGGTACTGCGCACAATAATCATCGCGGAATGTCCTGCTGATATCTGAGGAGAAACTAGATTATAGAAACGTGCCAGTGGACCTCGATTATGGAAAGATTCTAGGTAAACACCAACTACAGAGGAACCACAGATCGTGCTCAGAAAGATAATGTAAGCACTTTAGTGAATCACAGAATACTTATAGTCATGAAAACAATTTGACAGAACTTTAGGAATACTGTCTAGTGTCTATCATATTGAAATAAGCGGGTAAATGTTCTCTTCTATATTGCTTTTATATTAAAACGCACATATACTCAAATATTTTTTTCAACATTCCAAACTTTGCAATTTATTCAATTTAAACCATTTTACTATTAGAAAAACTAATCTCTTTCAGAATTAGATAAACATCATCAATCATGTTAGACAAACTAATCACTTTCAAAATTATATAAACTCATCATTAATCAAGATAAACTATTTTTTCCTGTCATTCAAAAACACTTTAGCTGTCATAAATAAAGACTTGTTTATTACTTTACAAGATTACTTCTTTGTTTGTGAAATATGTGATTAAGAAACTAATAAACATTCAAATTAAATGACTATTATTGTGACACATGAAAGAACTATTTTCATAATTTATGACTTTAAGTATTTAGTGTTTTATTCATATAAATAATCAAGATTCCTTTTTGTTTGTTATTTTTAATTATATGTCAATAATCCTTTTTTGTAAGTTATAATTTTTATCAGTGTGTTTTCAGAAATGTAATAAGTTAGGAACAAAAATTTATGCTCCAGTTTGTAATTTTAAACACAGATAAAATATAGTACTTTAAAACTAAAATTCTGAAGAATCCATTGGGTAAATTATGCATAAAAAAGCATGCATAAAAATAAGAGAAAATCAAGTTGTTTTTCAGGATTAAACTAAGGATACTTAAAATATCAATGGAGACAGACACAGAAATTGCCCATCAATGGATATAAAAGAAGAAACTTACCGGTTTCGAAGTGGACGATCTAAAATTAAAAGGTAAGGAGCTTTACCTTATCTTTATTTTGTGATTGAATATGATTATTGTTATTTCATGTTCAGTCTCATTTTTTATCTAACATTTACAAAGGTAATAGAGTCAGTCGGGTTTTTTATTACATAATTGTTTTTCATTTCTTTTTTACAATCCTTTTATATCAAATAAATTTTTGGCAGGTTTATTGAAATTTTTCGTTTTACTTTTCATTTAAAAAGATTATTAAGGGGATGCATTAAACTAATCGACTCTTATATTGGACTTGGTAATTAAAGAATGCTATCAAAATGCCAATAGCTTTTGGTTAATTTTTAATGAGATTATAGAGCTACTTAAAAATTTACAAATATGACAGAAATTAGGGAAAGTCATTTCATAATGATGAAATGTCGAACTCTGAACTTTTATTGAAATGAATGTAATTTATCGGATTAATTATCCGAAATGCATGAGAAAATACATGGAAAGCATACGACTTAGTATCTCTTGTTAGTCACGTAAAAAACAATTAGGAATTTAGAAAGTGTACATCCATTGAAAATTCAGAAAATCCAACATGTGTTAGAGATTATGAAAATATTTAAAAATAAAAAAAATTAAAAGCTTAATCAGATCATCCGAGTTTCTGTCGCGCTTTTCGAAGGGACGTTGGATTTCCCGAAATTAAAAAAAAAACTAATTTTATTAAAAAATTACTTCAAGCATGTCCGGTGATAAAACAAACGATCATTATTCAGTCTGTTTTTAAGTCTTTACATATTTTGTGTAAAATGATGTGAATTTTGAGAATGTAAAGGCAGTTTTTGAAAAGTTATTAGGATAAAATCCTTGCTGAGTTAATTAATGAATCACCATATAGCTTATTGAACAACAGCAAAAAATATTTCCCGATTAGTTCGACAGATTTTATCATTTCCAAAACATAAATCATTTCTTCTGAGAATAAGGATCGATAAAAGGGTTCTGAATTATTTTTAAAAATGTCCAACATTATGTCTTACTATTACTTAATATTACACTTTTGAAAAGTTTATAGCACCACTATTATTTTTTTTTTACTTCTATCATATTTCGTCTATCTTTTCTTTTCTGAATTAAAATGGAATATGTATAATGCAAGAAATACCTTACAAAAAGAAGTGATATCTAATCAAAAACAACTCGTTGTAAATGATCCCGCCAAGCCACAAACCTAAAACGTCATTCATAAAACGAAGTGATATCACATAAAAAGAAGCGATATAGGAGTGCCTACTACGAGTGCGTGTAAAAATCTATCACTACTCATAATGTTTCCAAAGGACTCGGAATGAGGTACAGTGAAATGTAGATTGCTTTCATTTCACATTGGTATAGTTCTATTATAATGTCTGTTTTGTACAATACCACACCAGTGTTTGCATCTGAATTCCCATAAATCAAACATAGATTACTAAAAAAATCTGTATTCCAAAACAGTTTTCCTTATGTAGTACATATAATAGTTATATCTTTAGGTTATTTAATTTCTTTATTTGAATGTCTAATGATGAATTATCTCTCTTCAAGTTAATGAAACTGCCCAGATGACGCGTCAACAATTTTACATAAACAAAAATAACTGTGAAAAATAATTCCTTAATTTCTATTATTTAAAATATTATGAGAGAACAGAAATTAATTAAAATGAAATTTAATTTATGTGATAGATTATGTTACCACTTATCATATGGGAAAAAAATTCGAATGAAAAAAAAATTAAAGACGGTAGGGGTGAGCATCTTAACGAGAAATTAATTATTTTTCATGTAAATTTACATATAATTACATTTTAAACCATACTTATGTGAAGATGATAATTATTTTAATCAAAAATGGATCTTTAGCTTGTTAAATGATATATATTATTATTTGATATGTTTATAATTGTTCTAGTAAATATCTAATTCTCTTTAGGTATGTCGAAATAAATTGCATCAAAATATGTTTTCAAATTTAAGGATAGAAAAAAAAGTATTTATTTAAGTACTTTTATATGACAAATTTTAAAAGATAAATATTAAATATACGAAAATGACTAAAATGTAATCTAATACAACGTTAAAAAAAAATTTCGCCAAAAACAAGGGTAATCATATTACAAACTAAGAACAATTTTATGAATAAAAAAATTTCATCTAAACAAGTGTGGAAAATGTATGGTTAGGTTATTCTTTTTATTTTAGAATTTCAATTTAACTGTTTCAAAATGCTATAGGTGTAGTTAATGATATTGGATCATGTAGGAGTCATTAAGGAAACTAAAATTACTTTACTTTTCAGCTAGATGTTTAGTCTCTATATTCATGATTGTATGAATACATCTCCTCGAGCGGTATTATTTCAGATTTAATTTATTCCTTAGCAAAATAATGCATTTTTATTACCAGGAGAACATGCAAATTACGCACTATATTTAAAAGCGTACATTTTCGTATATTACACTTTAAATTCTGACCCCTAGACTTTGAAAAAAGAAAGAAAAACAAAACGTTAAATGCGTGGAATTTATATTAAATTATGCTGAGCTCGATTATGAAAGTTTAATTGATTTCAATGGGTATTTTGCCAAATTAGACAGTTATCACCTAGTTGGCTTGATATACGGCAACTAATTCATATAGCCAAATTCGGCTGTATTTCGCCAAGTTTGGCGATATTTTGCCAAGTTGCTCAACATTCGGTGCTATTGTAATAACCGTTTTGTGGTAAACTTTTCAACAATTACTCATTGTTGAAGCTGATACGGATTTCTCCATAGGAAACCTAACGTGGCCGCGATGAATGAGTCGGTCCAACCGGAATGGTGAGGGAGACACACAGACTTGGATTTTATATAAATAGATAAAATAGATAGTTATCAATCGGAATATTCTTTTCACAATTTCCAGTTAGTACATCCACTATTTAGATTGTTTAGTTTCTTTTTTTTAAATATCTAATGATGAACTATCACTTTTTAGTTAATGAATTTGCTCATAAGACGCGTCAACAGTGCTTTCATAAACAAAAATAAATGTTCAAAATAATTCATTAAGTTCTATTAACTAAAATATAATAGTAAAATAATAATTACCGTAATTTCACGCGTATCCGCCCACCTCAGATAATTCGATTTCCGACCGGAATTTATTTTAGATAAAATGAGTCTTGCTTCTGCTTAGCACTTATTTAAGTTTTTTTTTTTTTTTTTTTTTTTTTTTTTTTTTTTTTTTTTTTTTTAATAAAATTTCCGGTTTGAAAAAGACTTAACTAAGCCGCGGCAGATACGCACGAAATTACGGTATTTAAAATTAAATTAAATTTATGCAATAGATTATGTTAGCGCACATTATACAATAGAAAATTCGGAGTGAAATAAAACCAAATAAATAAACTATAGAGGTGATATTAATTAGTTTTAAGGCAACTAATTAATATTTTAAAGAATGCTTCTGTATGAAGGATAATTAATTTAATCTCAAGTTGATTTTTTGTTTGTTAAATAATATGTGTATGGTTTTTCGATAAGTTTGGAAATAGTCTATTAAATATCTAGTTCTATTTAGTTATTCAAATATTAAATTTAGATATTACATTACTTTAAAATATGTGTAAAAATATAAGGAAAGAGGAATAAATTATAAAAATTAATTAAAGTAATTTTTAACAAACTATAAAAAGAAATTTCTTTAAAAAATTAAAATCTGAAAACAAAAACTAATACAACGTTAAATTTATATATATATATATATATATATATATATATATATATATATATATATATATATATATATATATATATATATATATATATATATATATATTCTTTTTTGAGAGAAAGATCAAGGTTAATCATATTACAAACTAATGGAAAATTATATGAATAAATAACAATTAAATTTAAAGAATCAAAAACTACGTTAAAAGCGAACTAAGTAATTGTTTCTCATCAATGTGAAACTATTTTTTATATTGCTTGCCTATTTTTTTTTTCATTTATATATTCATTTCATTTGTATTGATGACTTTTAAGCTATGTTTAATTGCTAGTTCCTATCTATAAACATTGTTTTGATGACGCCTATGCTGGTTAGAGTTGGAGTAAAGCTAGAGATCCTACCTACAAAACTTCCAGGTTGTGTAATATTGAAACGGAGCTTCTGACTGTAAAATAGTCAATGAAGCATCGTCTTCATTTTGAAAAACCTGTCCAATGATATGCCACTTAATAGGGTGCGTAAAAAAAATTTCATCTCTATAGCTATTTTGTATATTACGGACGCCATTTTGAATTTAAAAAACAAAACATAGCCTATAACCATTGGACGGTCAAGACGAATCGATAGAGACCTCATTCATTAAAATCCATCCAGCCGTTGGGATGTTTCGAGGGTATAAAAAAATCCAAATACCCAGATACGCGTGAAACACGTAACCCGTCTTGGCAGTCGGGTAAAAGGGAATAATCATACATAACAAGATATAAA
Source organism: Maratus speciosus (assembly GCA_963932465.1). Classification (NCBI taxonomy): domain Eukaryota; kingdom Metazoa; phylum Arthropoda; class Arachnida; order Araneae; family Salticidae; genus Maratus; species Maratus speciosus. Next base: position 287,768,004 of record OZ010799.1, read on the forward strand.
AGAAAAAGTGTTTGGTTAGATTTTTCTTTTTATTTAAGAATTTCCATTTAACTTTTTTTTTAAATGCGATAATCCTAGTTAGTGAAATTTGATTGGCATCTAGGATACATTAATTAAACTGAAAATATTTTATGTTTCAGCTAGAAGTTCAGTCTTAATATATCTGAATGTTCAAATAGATCATCTCGACACATTATTCGTTCATATTTAAATTATACCTTAACTCAATAATGCATTATTACTCACGTGATGGCATCCAAATCATACTTCAGTAAATATAAGATGGGTTTGATAATGTATAATTTTAAAAATAATGTTTGAAAAAGTTAGATGTGCCCTCAAAACACCTTGACTCAAGTATGCCATCACTTTCAAAGCTGATTATCTTAACGTAATGTGTGAAATTACTTTGTACCACTTCTTGCCATAAATGACAAAGAAAAATATCCCCAGTATTTAATAGAAAAGCATTTATTTTCAAAATTGACACTGTATTTAGTATAAATATCTCGAGAAATTTATTCTTAAATTATATTTCTCACATTCATACATCATCCCATACGTTTTATAACAAAGTAAAACAAGAACTTAAAAACATGTATAATGTATAGATTATAAAACTCGTCACTTGTAAATATCATAAAATGATATCAGAAATCAGATATATTCATAACAGTGTGCAATCGAGTTTGTGCCAATTGTTGTCCTAAAAGACATTAAAAAAAATAATAATAATTGCAATTTTTAACCAAAAGAAATTCCTTTTCAAAACTGCCACAGTATTTTATATAAATACCTCACAACGTTCCTTCTGAAAATCCTATTGCATACATGTTCTCATACGTTTTAAATCAAATAGAATCAGGATTAATATTTCTTGGTAATGGTATAGAATATAAATCTCGTCACTTGTAAATCTGCTGACTCTAACGTGATGTAGGAAATAAAATGCATTCATGACAGTGTGATATCGACTATGTGAAACTTTTTGTCATAAACGACGTAAAAAAATACGTTCCTCCAATGTTTAACAGAAATAAATTTCTTTTAAAAACTGCCATTGGATTTTATACAAATATTTCCCAATGCTCCTTCGTAAAGTTCTATTACATACATGTTGACATATGTTTAAAATCAAAGAGATGTGAGAACGAATAATCATGAATGAGGTATAAATTATAAGACGCTTTCTAACACTCTCAGAATTTTATTAAAATAATTCATTTTTTTTTATACTATCAAATAATTTGTCTAAATTAACACATTAAGAAATTCATAACACAGTTGAAAATCTATTTTTACATCTAATTACACCCAGAATAGATAAGAAGTTTTAGCGCTTCTATGAATTGAAGTATTTTATAGAATTACAATATTGCAAAACGTTTTATATTTCGAAATTCATCTTTAAAAGTAATACACTGGATTGATTTAAAGATATTCTTTAAAAGTGGGTGAATATCTTTGATGGAAATTCAGTCTTAAAACTTTACGGAAAGAATGCTGTGAAACATTGAATTAAAATTCTTTTTCGTAATATTTATCCTTGAGATATTTATTATCGATATTTATTATATCTTAGTTTTGAGAGAGAGTTCAAGTCCTAAATTTTCTAGATATTATTAATGTATAACATTTTTAATTCCATAAATGAAATAAAAACATTATAAGAAAACTAATTTAGTATACTATTTTGATAGTTTGGTTTCCAACTGTTGTAAAAAGAACCGGGTGATATATAAGTAATAATAAACAAGCATAATCTAAAAACAATTATAAATGTATTTTTTTAAGCGTGCTTTCATTAACATTCGCAAAAATGTAGAAATATGGATTAATTAATTTAAATAGGAATTTAATTAAATTACCCAGCTATCACTAAGTTGGCTTCATATATATATGGCAACTTATTTTTATCGAAAAAAAAATGGCAATGTCTCTCCAAGTTGGCGAAAATTTAGTGCTATTGTGGTAAACCTGCCATTAGTACTTTTCATCGAATTCTCATTGTTGAAGCTGATACTAAATTCTCCATAGGAAATCAAACTATAAATGAGTAACCATTAAGTTTAAGTGATGTTAACCTTAGTAGAGTTAGTTTAAATTTAATTAGTGTTTTTGAGATGCCTTTGGAAAATGGGGAGTGCTTGGGGAGGTCCACTTTTTCCAATCCTTAGGGATCGAATTTTGAAAATTTCAGAAACACCTGCTTACTAATTATTTAGATATACGCATTTCACCAACTTTCAAGATTTTATTGTCATTGATTTATCAGGTATGGTGATTTTTTAAATTCTAAAATTTACCCCCATTGTTCCCATTAAGGATTGGATTTTAAAAGTTCAATGTCAAATTAATATATTGCCCTCAGGAATACATATATCCTTCTATATATATAAAAAAAAGTTTTGATTTGGAAATGGACCAAGGGAAATCTGCGTAGATATTCCCGGCAGATCTGCATCCAATTTGAATACTTAAGCATGGCCTTTCTTCGATAATATTAAAAAAACTGTTGCATACAAAAATATGAAAATCATTAGTATTATAGAGAAATGTTTGATAAACACGCTGATGCTGACAGTTTTTAAATCGGAGAATTATTTTAAGAGATATTTAATGCCAAAGTTGGACAAAATTGTTCCAATAAAAAAGTTTTATAGGAGCAAAAACTGTACATAGGAATTTAATCATTTTTAGATCATTTTATGCGACAGAATTTCCCGGTGTGCAGACTGCATTTAGTTTTTTAATTTTACTCATTTTTGGGGTTTTATTTCTATTTTAAATTCAAATTTTCAGCAATTCGAGAGATATTTTTTACATATTTTAGAAAATTGTATTAATTTAAACTGTTTCCAACTGTATAAACAGCGCAAACAATAATGTTTGCTTCAAATTAAAAATTTATTTTACACGTGACTATTATAAACAGAAAATATAAAAAGCAGGAACTCATTGAAAATCACGTCATAAAAACTACATTTACACGTGAATTTTAAAAGAGAAAGAATATTGCAAAATAATAAATTCATTAACATGCGTTAGAAGTCTTAAATAGGAGAATTTACGTCACATTTACGTCACATTACACTTATTACGTAAAATGAACAAAAAATAATATTGCAAAACAGTTTAAATTTAAAAATTGCGAGAGACATTTATTTGATATTTTAAGATGATCATAATATTTCATTTCTAATAAAAAATATTTTTACGTGAATATTAAAAAGAGAAATAAAAGTTTGGTGAAAAATTACGTCAGATTATAATTGTCAGATTCAAATTATAATTCAATCTTCCGAAATCTTTTTAAAGCCGATCAAATTAGCGTGCTGTTAGAGTCTGCGGTGTCTGAACGGGGGTTGACGAGCGTAGCTCGTAGGGGCCAGAGCCCCCTAGTATTTCAAAATTCAAAGCTCTATGTCAATAAGAAGTGGGCAAAAAATACGTAACACGATTTGAGTGTCACATACAAACAGTATTGCAAGTTATAAGAAACCATATAATAATAACAGAATTTGGAAAAAACTTTCTCACCATTTTATACGTTTATTAGACTTCTATGAATGCACTATAAATTATTTAAATACAATACCTATACCTGAAATGTTCTGATAAAATGAAATCCGTAAACTCATTAATTAACATACACTGAAACCTTGGTAACTGGACAAAACAAAGGGAAAAGAAAACTTGTCGTCGGAAATTAGTGCAAAACAAGAGAGGTTCTCCATTTTCAAACATCACACATTTTTTTACGCTACATATTATTATTATATCTTTGCGGCTATTTCTCTATATTTAATCCAGAATCCGTTTTAGAAAAAAAAGTATTATATTTGCATTATGCCAGAATCGTACGTATAGTCTTTATACACGTAACAGACAGAACTACACCTAACTTGAATATGTATATCTATACATGAACTCTAAAGAACCACAGAATTTAATTATAAATAAAATGAAAAAGAATTTTTTATGCAGTTTACAGTGCGTGATTTTTTGTTCTAATTTTCTGAAAATACATCTTTTCACACTTCAGTATCTCAGATGAGAAACTTACACTGAACTTTAGAAATATGTTATATGTTTCTATTCGTACAAAAGAAAGAAAATATCTATAGTAAATTATTTTTCTTGCATAACGCTGTTAATACATGTATGCATAGTTTATAAAATTTTATAGTACAAGTTTTTTAGAACTGAATACATGACTTTCTACGAAGATTTAATTTTCTTCTGAATAAAGTATTAATAATTTATACTACATACATTTGAGTCTAAAATTTTAAAGTTTCACTTTGCACGTGCATTAGGGTGCACCACTAAAAGCAAAAGAGGCTATACTAAACACTTGAAAGCTTTTAGATGTACTGAATATTTTATTGAAATGTAATATATGAATATATTTTATCTAGAGTTCATACTTGAAAGAAATATAGGTCATTCGTTTGAAGATATTACTGAAAAGTAGAGAGAAATTCTTGAAAGAAATTCTCTTTAAGTTTTTTAGAGGAATATAGAAAGATGTGATGCAGAAAAATTGCTACCTGACAATCTTTTTTGTTGTTTTTGAAAGATTTTTAGATAGAATCACTAACTTTATATAGTTTTTGAACGTTCGATGGATTTGATTTTTTTCTTCTAAATTTGAAAGTCTAGTACAGTCTTTGAAATTTTGCTATATGAAAAATTATATTCTGTAGAGTACCATGGAATTTATGTTTATTTTATATCTATAGACAAAAATAGGTACCAGGTTTATTTACGAATGATTTGGATCTTTTAAAGAACTTCACAAATTTTTCACTTTGAAACAGAAACCAACTAATAACATTTAAAATAATTTAAAGATTTGTGAAAACTTGATAACTTACTAACTTTGTGCACGGAACAAAATTTCAAATGTCGGTGTTTTTTGAGAACGTACTTTCGGTAACATTTTTTTTTCATTTAACGAAATGATAGTTGTGATACAAATAAATATTCCAGCCTTATTTCTTATTGCATTTTGCAGAGAAAAAATGCGTTTAACTTTTATTATCACTATATTCCCACCAAAGTTATACGGAGTTTATTTTAAGGAATCCCGAATCGCATTTGGGTGAAGTACGCAGGTTAAACAACTTTTTACAAACTAAAAACATAATAGACCCAGAGTCTCAGTTGACAATGACTTCTGAATTATGACGCATAGTTTATTTTATAATAAATCTTATTCTGAATAGCACTGCATATAAGAGTTAATTTTAGCTTTTTAAAAATTAAAAGTATGACTGGAATCTCAAGAATATTTGCATAATATAAGATTTAGAAATTTCTTTATCATGCACCGAACAGGATGTTTAGTTAGATGGATAAATCAACATAGCAATTCATTAAGTTAAATAATGCTATAAAAAGTGATAGAATATCTTTATTAAGACTTACGATCGTTTCATCGCACAATCGGCGACATTTTCAAAATCAATCATAATAGAAAATATTTTCACATAACTTAAAAACAATAATATAGTAAACAATGTCATGAGACATGAAGCATAATGAAAATATTGCAACTATAAAATAAAATAAAAATTGAATTAGCTATTTGCGAGCGTGGATTAATTTTCACATAATTTAAAAACAATGTCACGAGACATCAAGCACACTGAAAAACATTGCAAAATATAAAATAAAATAAAATTAATTTGGTTATTTGCGAGTGTGGATTAATTTTTACTATTGTTTCTACAATTACTTAGTATCTCTTTCCAAATTCTAGGTAAATCAAGGGACACAGAATCATTGCAAATATTCTCGTTGCGTAAAAATATTTCTATTGATTCTCGGACTATGGATGGTAAATAAAATCTTGATGGATAAATTAACTTGCTATTTTAAATTCAATCTGTAAAGGTTCTTCGCTGCATAATCTGGCCAAAGCTGTGGTTCTTCTATTGTATTTGATGTCTGCTATATGTTCTTTGATTCTTGTTTTAAGTCAGTGAAAAACCTTTACAGGATCAGGATCACTCTGCCAGGGAGCCAACCAAAAATGGCATAGGCATGAACCCCTGACAGAAAAGTACCCTCTGCGACCTGCAAAACCACAGCTGGGAAATAGCCCAAGAAATACAATGACAAAAAAAAAAAAAAAAAAAAAAAGTAAAACTTACAAAGAGCGCCCTGGCGCAGGAAAAGTGGTTAAAATAAAACAAAGATTAAAAATCAAAATTTATAGTTTATAAACGAAAAATGCTTATTTAGTTCGTTGTAAATAAGTCTGAGTCTGTGATAATTTGATTTCGAGAGCAGTATGTTACGCATGTTCCAGCTAAGTGTCCGGTTACGGATAAAGTTAAATGAAGTAGGCATCAATGGACATTTACCAAACAGATAATGTTTGACATCACCGATGTTTCCACATAGGCATTTATCACTCTGGCGTTTTCCCCTTTTATAAAGATAACTAGGAAATGCCCCATGTGCAGTAGGGTGGTGCGAAAAAAGTCAAGTATATATTTGCGAATTGCTATAGTGCGGGAAAGTTGCGATTGGTAAATACAAGAAAAACAAAAACAAAATTATTTAAATCGGACTTTATCTTCCGATCCCGCAAACCGCCTAAAAATTAAAAAAAATTGAAAATTTCCGATTTTTTCAGAATTTTTTTTCTTTTTTTACGTATATATATTTTTTATCGCTATATTGAAAAATATTTGCAGATGGTAATGTTTAATAATAATAAAAATAAACAATTGAGTTTAAAGAATAGCTTCCGATCACGCAAGCTCAGTACAAATCGGCAAAAATTCAATTTTCAGTGATTTTGATGAATAAAGAAAATAATCACCTGAGATCAGTTTGCGTTCCAATATTAACATTTGCATATAAATTGTACAAAGTACAACTCTTTGCTTGTTTAGATATTTGATAATGTTTAAACAAACCAGAACTCACCACGGGAAGGTAGCTGCACTTCGAGTTCAAACCATACCCTATCATCCATCCAACCAATGAGGGTATTTGCTATTTACATTACTTAAATATATAGTTTGTTATAATAGAGTCAAAACACTGTATTAAAAAACTAGTGTCGTGACAGTATAAGATATACAATTTGTTATGTCATCTGTTTAAGTCTGACTTTTAGACGCAACTTTGTACTGCGATTTGGTGGTAATGTCTGGTATTATGGACATTGATTTCAGTGTGGTCCTGATGCTTTCTTGATTGGAGCCCACATACCTTAAATGATGCTTCCGTTACCGATTTAACGCACCGCTGGACATCTTACGTGTAGTTGGGAAACTTTTTATCATCCCAGACTGAGATATGACCTGATTGAACGAATAATGTATTTCTTCATGGGTTATTCTCCGAAAAAGAGGTGGAAATGTTAATTTTGCTACATTACAATCAATTAATTCTGGATTGTAGGAGTGATAAAGATTCAGATACCTTTACCTTTTGAAACATTTTGCCTGGCTTTTAATACTCTTCTTAGCCCTAGCTCTCTTATGTTCCTCCTCTTATAAAAGACCATTGCCATCAGTAGGTTTTCCGGGTGAGCAAAGAACGAGTTTCGTTCAGTTTCAGGGACTACGCTTTCTTCAGGTTGTCACGAAAGTATCGAGATGTTTCAATTGCTCTGAACAGATGAATAGGCCCGTCTGTAATGTACTTAGAGCATTTTATTTAAAAACAAACTGGCAAGTAAGATTTTAAAATAAATGTCAATATGGCTTTAAGGCATCCGATGGGTTTTCCACGCTCGCGTAAAGTCGAAGGGCTCTATTTGCACAAGTGAGCAATCTGGCATGTGAAATTGGGCCGGAGTCACACTTTAATAAATCATTTGGAAAGTTGCCACTTTTAATTGCTTGACTTATGCCAAGAAGATATCTTTGGTCCTTACTTAACAGTTGCCTGTCCACTTCTTGAATTTCACAATCAGTCAATTGAAAATATATCACCGAGAGCTTTACACAACAATGACATTGTGTCCAAATGGTGTACTAAATGATCTTGAGCCAATTGTTCCAACATTCAAATGTTGAAAAGATGGCGGAAAGGTAATTCAACAAAATGGAATAAACAAACAACCCACTGCAGTGGTCGTCAGAGATGAACTTCAAGCTTTCTGATACCACCACCTTTCTATCCAGAATTGGTATTTGTACCATTACAGCCTACCAAATCTAAGTATTCTAGTGAAACCCCTTGTTCAGTAAGACATGATACTATGAAAGCTACAATGTCCTTAGCAGGCCCGGAGTTTGGAGGCACATGGCCTAAATAAACTGAGCCACGTTCTTTTATGACAGGAAAGTGTTCCTCTTTAATAGTTCGACGAACCTGTTTAGATGCAATCCTTTCTTTAACTAGGGTATCGTCCTTTCTACCATCAAAATAGTATATGCCAAGCAGTTCATCTGAATCCAGTTGACTTTTCTGCAAATTTTATGGAGTTAGGTGAGACTAGGTGGGAGCGCGTACGCCGACTTCAGTGCTGTTTTCCAACATGGCTAACGGCAGTTGGGTGCACTACTAAACTTTTCAGACCAGAAACAAACTCTTCGTGGTAAGTTCTAGGTTGTTTAAAAATAACTTAATATGCTCAATAGTATCAATTAACATTTAAATCTTAACCTGAGACTGCAAACTGACCTCAGTTGATTATATTCTTAATGCATAAAAATCACTCAAAATTGAATTTTTGCCGATTTTTATTGAGCTTGCGCGATCGGAAGATATTCTCTAAACACAATTATTATTATTATTATTATTAAACAGTACAAACTACAAATATTTTCCCCTAGAGCGCTAAAAAATATATAAACGTAAAAAAAAAAAAAATTCTGAAAAAATTGGAAATTTTCAATTTTTTGGAATTTTTAGGCGGTTTGCGGGATCGGAAGATAAAGTCCGATTTGAAGAATTTTTTTTTGTTTTTCTTGTATTTACCAATCGCAACTTTTCCGCACTATAGCGACTCGTAAATATCAACTTGACTTTTTTCGCACCACCCTAATGTGCAGATATAAAATAGGCATGGACTTGCGAGAAACACAAAAATGAGGTATCCACTTTTTTAATAATACTATGCGTGTCTCTTCCCTTATCGCTATAAGACCATTCGTTCTGCCAAATTTTAATAATATTGCTTTTGTAGAACTGCTTCACAAACGAAACAGGGATAGGAATGTTTATTTCAGCATCAAATGTACCAGTCTCAGTGACTGATTTGGCAAGGTAGTCTGCGCGCTCATTTCCGACGAAACCAACGTGGGATTTAATCCAGCCTATATTAATAGTTTTATTATGCAATAGTCGTAAATTCGTATAAATATTAAAAAGAATTTCGTCCGTTGGAAAAAGACTTTGAAGTGCTTGAACTGAGGACAAGCTGTCTGTATAAATGTGGAATACACTGTATGAGGAGTCTCTACACCACTCAATTGCGGAATCTAAGGCGGTAAGTTCAGCCTGGTATACCGTATTAAATAATTTAAGTCTAATTCTCTTCTCAAAGATAATATCTTCTTTCAAAAATACCACAAAAGCCCCTCCAACGCCCGTAGGCATCTTAGAACCATCTGTATATAAAACTGGGTGGTTGTACAAAGGGACCTTCTCAGTAATAGCACGTACGAAATTGACATGATGATCATAATAAAAGTAGGGATAGTGAAAAGTATAAACTTTTTTCATCAAACGATCTGTTGAAACATAAACATCTTCTATCCAATCTGAACCATCATTATTCTGAACTTCAAAACATAAAGCCAGTTGTTTTAATTCTACTTCGATTGGAGGATCTCCTGAAAGTACACAAAGTGCCTGTGTTGATATTGACCGATATGCGCGAATGATAGATAAGAGACATAGCCTTTGGCATGAGGATAAACGCTTAATTCCATGGCTCCGTAAATCATTAAACCAAATTTCGTAACCGTAAGTAATCTGTTTCTTTAGCACTGAATTGTACCAAATTTTTAGAAACTCAAGTGGTAATCCTTTATCACGAATTCTTGTCTTTTGGATATTACAAGTAAAATCTTTTATTTTATCGCGGGCCATATCGAGATGTTCCAACCAATGGAATCTACTGTCAAGATAAAATCCCAAGTACAGCAAATTATCATTAACAGATATGCTCCTACCCTGGAGTTTAAAAATAGGTCGACGCTTTCTTGATATATATTTTCCAAAAAGCATTGAAGCAGATTTTTCAACACTAATTGACAGATGTAAACCACTACAGGCTGCAGCAAAGTGGGAAATGCTAGCATTGATGGTATTCTCAAGTGCAGGTCTTGTATCACTGCCTTCAACAATAACAGAGTCATCAGCATAAGAAATAATTTTTTGACTGTGTCGCTTATAAGTTTTGATAATCTTATCAGCAACAATGGTCCAAAGCAGGGGTCCTAAACAGGAACCCTGCGGGCAGCCCCGGAAGATTCTAAACCATCTTATGCCTCTAACAAACTTGAATCCTATGAGACGATGACTGATATAATTCTTTAAAGTTGTTTTTAAATACTCATAAATCGGAAGTTCATCAATTAATTCAGCCAAGATAAACCAATCCATCTCATCAAAGGCTCCAACCACGTCAAAAGAGATGAGCGAACAATATTTGAATTCTGAAAGTGTTTCCTTAATTATTTTCTTTAGAGCTGCAAGAGCTGAAATTGTGCTGCGTGATTCTCTAAAACCATGCTGTCCATCATCCAAATATGACATAGATTCCAACATTGTAACGGTTCGGATCTTAACTATTCTTTCAAAAACCTTTGCAATGATAGGAAGAAGTGTTATTGGTCTATAAGATTTCGGTAACTTGGGATCACGGTTACGTTTGCGAAAAAATATTATAATGCCTTTCTTCCAGCATTTCGGGAAGTGACCAAACTTCAAACAGGTATTGAATAAAGAAATCATAAAAGCTGTAAAATTTTTACAAAGGTTCTTGATAATCTGCGCATATATCTCATCGTAACCGGGAGCCTTATTATTTCCTTGTCGACTAATAGCAAAAAATAATTATCTTTTAGTAATTGGAACAAAATCATCAGAATCTTCAAAATTAACATTACAGATATATTCAAATGTATTCAGAGGAGGATTATTTACCTCAAAGTGCTCTGACATAAGATTTTCCGCAATATCATCATATGAATCAAAGACTTGAGAGTTTTCAAGAGTGGTAAAAATTAAATCATTCTTAGATAAAGATTTTTTTGAAATAAATTTGTATAGACTTCCGTAAACATTGTCTGTCTTCTCACAAAAACCTACCCAGGCAGAACGCTTAGCTTTTCTCAGATTTTGTTTATACATTCTTCTGGCAGCTATATACTTTTGTTTATACTGTAAATTATCAATGTTTTTCATATACCGTTTGTACAAGGCATTAACCCTATTACGTTCTTTTCTAAGAGAACTGTCATACCAGTTTACAGTAGGAGTATGTTGTATAACACCACGCTTGAAACACTTCATCATAAGTACTTGTAATAAATCATTAAAATCCTCCATCCAAACATCTAATGAAGAAGAATTTAAAATTCTTGCTAATGAATGTGAAAGAACTGACAATTTGTCTGCAAAAAGGCTATTAAATTTCTTCATATTCTTATTTTTTGTTTTAAATCTGCCATGACTAATCTGTAACGGAGTAGAAGAGAGGGTAAATCGGATATAACGATGATCACTGTACGAAAAGTTTTTATCATCAACTGTCCAATTATCAAGTAACGAGAGAATGTCCAAACCCGCCAGGGTCAAATCCGGACGACCCTTCCTGTTATCTTGTACATAAGTATGTTCTGAATCAGGAGAGTTCATAATTGACAGATTAGTAATCATCAAGTACTCCAGAAGGACCTCCGCGCGGTCGGACTCTCTTGAATAGCCCATTGAAAGCAATGGCACATTAAAATCACCACCGATAAGCACTCTGTTTCAATCAGAATAATGATGACACCAAGTTCTTAAATCAGCTTCAAGATTGCCTGAAGGTGCAGAATATAGCGAACCAATAATAAAGTAGCCGTTCTCAACTGTAATATTTATAAACACACTGTTTTCCAAACTAAGACTCTTCACACATGCATAGGTCTTAAAAGGACATACAATAGCAGCAGAACAAGAAGAAGACAAAAAACAAAGCCATTCAGGAGGCAAGCCAACGAAAGAACTATTAAAAATATAAGGGTCTTGACAGAGAGCAAAGTGGATGTTAAAGTTAACCATATAGTGAATGAGAGCATTGGTTGCATCAGAACAATGGGGAAGATTGATCTGAACAAAGTTAAGTTCAGACAAAGATTGAGAAGAACCCAAGACAACTATCACAACCGTTTAGCAAGTTGATCAGAACGGTACGCCTTAAACTGTGGACAGTCCGGACTGTCCGCTCTATGATCAGCGTCCGAATCAATGTCAGTAACACCCATACAATTGATACACATCTCAGTAAGCACATTACAATCCTTAATTGTATGGTCTCCAGCACACTTAACACACTTGACTGGGTTCTCACACTTAGAAGCAACATCATTAAAAGTCTGACAATTGTAACACCGTATGATCGGAACAAACTCAACCACACGGTACCTTTCTAAGTCGATACATATACGGCGTCTTTTAATAACGAATTGAGAGACCTCCTTACTAACTCCAATCAGCCAGTTAGTTTTCCCAGCCTTTGTTGTAATACGTCTGATTATATCTATATCCAAATCTTTCTGTAAATCACCAGGCTCACCCCTACTAGCCTCATTCACCAATTTACTCAGCGATTTCCGAACCAAATCCTCATTAACTTCCGGATCGACACTCATAATCAAAATTCTCTCGAGTCTTCTTCTTGGAACAGTAACCTTAATTCTGCCCTTTAAATTATCAGATTCCACCAATACCTCCTTCAACCTCTCCGAATCTGCCCTTGTCTGCACCTTTAGAATAAGCTGCCCAGCCTTGGTTACCACGGCATCATCAGGAACCGGCACATCAGATTTAGAGCGACAAATACCTTTAATATCCTTTTTAATAGTATCCAAAGAATCCTCCACAGAAGAAGTGACTATCACTGAAAAATCAGACTCTCTTGACACCTTTGGAGTCGAAACAGCAGCATGTTGCGAAACATCCAGCTGACCAGTTGGTCTTGATCTTGAAAATTTATCAGCAAGAGCCTCATATGCCTTATTATGCGTTATCAAAGTCTTTAATATAGTCTCACTTGAAACACAATCGCGATGTGCTTTAACAAGGCAAATGGTGATAAAATCCATACACTTCTTCATCATGCCCATTATATCAGCAGTAACTTTACCACTCTTATTATTCCTCTGGGACGCTTTACAGATTGAACCTTTACAGATTGAATTTAAAAATAGCAAGTTAATTTATCCATCAAGATTTTATTTACCATCCATAGTCCGAGAATCAATAGAAATATTTTTACGCAACGAGAATATTTGCAATGATTCTGTGTCCCTTGATTTACCTAGAATTTGGAAAGAGAGACTAAGTAATTGTAGAAACAATAGTAAAAATTAATACACACTCGCAAATAGCCAAGTTAATTTTATTTTATTTTATGTTTTGCAATATTTTTCAGTGTGCTTGATGTCTCGTGACATTGTTTTTAAATTATGTGAAAATTAATCCACGCTCGCAAATAGCTAATTTAATTTTTATTTTATTTTATGGTTGCAATATTTTCATTATGCTTCATGTCTCGTGACATTGTTTACTATATTATTGTTTTTAAGTTATGTGAAAATATTTTCTATTATGATTGATTTTGAAAATGTCGCCGATTGTGCGATGAAACGATCGTAAGTCTTAATAAAGATATTCTATCACTTTTCATAGCATTATTTAACTTAATTTGTTTATAAGTGATTATTATACATGTTTTTATAGCAATTCATGTATATAAATAATATATCTTTATTGTAATAAATCATTTTAAAATAAAGAAGAACTTCTTCTGGTGAAAAATATTTAAAAAACTAGTTGCATATTTTTGAAGATTATATTGAAATCACAGACTTTCACAATTTTGAAAAATATATAGCGTGTAAAATGTCTGAAAGGATGAATAATAGTTTCACTTTTAGTACATTACCTTACATTCCTCTTATTTTTACTAGGCAAAATTTATTTTTCAGTAATATTTTATAAAAGGAATTAAAATGTTAATTCTTTAATTAAACTAAAAGTGTATTTTGAAATTTATTCAAGAACCTGTTGTATTTTTAAAAGATAACTTTAAAAAAAGTCATTGTAAAATACGTATTTTATGAATACATTAAATTAATCAATAATTGTTGATATATTTGTTTCTAATTTTTATATCAGGAATTGCCAGTGCATTTTAGGAATCACAACTTCTAATGACAAGTGAGTTTAAAAAAATAAAGTTTGAACATTTTCAATCAGAGTACATCTTTCGTAGTCTTATAATCAAACTCTTCATCAAAGAGCTTTAATAAAAACGAGTAAAATAAATTAATAAAAAAATTTCAAATATTATGCTAAGGAGGTTTTTTTTTTTTAAATATACGAATGGACATTTTTTATAACACTTCAAGCTTTCAGGAATGTTTTAATCGCTCAAAGAAAACTCATGTTGTTATAAGTGTTATAAAGTAAAAAAGTATATATATATTAGTTACTTTTTAATTCGATTTAAGGTATTTGAAATGTAAATATTGGATATCGCCTTAAAAGCCTCAAATTCAATATAGTAAAGCGAGGAGAGTTCGCGCGGTAGGAGAGATTGCGCACAAAGAGATTAGACGGGAAGGAGTAGAGTGCGCGTCCAGCGACTCCAGGTAGTTGTACAGCAGCTTGAGTGCAGTCTCTACATGAATGTGCATATTGATTATTCCAAGCGTGTTGGATAAAGCAGTGCTATTTTGTTTTGTTTTTCAAAATTAAGTGCTTGAATTTTCATAACTGTTCGTGAGAATTTTTATAGAGCGTCAGTAATACAAAATAATTTGAACTTAAATGATTTCTTATAAACTAATAATCTGGACTAAGTATGCGAACACCAAAAATTCATTTTAGAAGTGGCCATATTTAAATAAAGACCGCGCAATCTCTCCTACCAAAATAGGAGAATTTGCGCATCTGCTACTTAGGAGAGATGGCGCATTTCCCCTTAAGTTTAAGTGCTAGGAGAGATTACACAGCTTATTGATAAATTTTTTTGAATTGCAAATTACGTGTAAAACATATGAATGAATCAATTTTGAAATAATTTTGTAAAAACATATAATTATCAAAACTAAATTTGGCAACAAATTAATTTGCAAAAAAAATACTTTTGCAGATAAAAATGTTATTAATAAATTAATAATACAGTTGTTATTAAATATATTTTATGTAATTATTTTTGTTAATAAATTAATAATATATTTTTTAATAATTTAATTAAATATTTATATATATATTTTTTAATTTATGAGTAATTAATTTGCTAATAAATTAATTTTGTTAACTAAAATAGATTTTCTAATAGAATGTTTTGGAAAAGCTTTCACCCATTCCAAGTAGTGTAATGCCATCGAAATCAAAAGGAAAAAGAGTCCAACTAATGTTACTAATCCACAAAATATACATAAAAAAAGACTTAAAAAAGATACCGCTACACACACACACACACACACACACAAAAAAAAAAAAAAAAAAAAAAAAAAAAAAAAAAAAGAGCTGAAGATAAGGTGCTTCCACAAAAAGTGGGATAAAAAAAATCCAGTAATAAAACCGAAGGTCAATGAGGATGAGTGCACTGAATGTCTGGAACTGTACCAGGAGACAACGATTTACAACAATAAGTGCATCGATTGTGGACGACGACAACTTCGGTTAGCAAATAAAATACAACGAAACTGTGGAAATGGAAATGAAGTAATTTTCAAGTTAAATATGTTATCAACTAGATTAATGTTATTTTGTGATCTTAGTAGGGCTTGCTTTTTCTGATATTTTAATCTTTTTAAATTGAAATTTTTACTGTTGATAAAATTCTTTCTTTTATTTATTATTTAAACATTTGGTTGAAATATTCACTCCTAATGCAATAATATTTACTCACAAAAACCTTTCAACAATGTCGATTAAGTGTAATTATTATTGTTAACAGTTTAATTGTAGTTATTATTAATAACAATCTCTTCTACCTATGTGCGTAATCTCTCCTACCCATGTGCGCGTACTCTCCTATCCTGTAAGGAGAGATTGCGCAAAATAGTTTTCTCGGTTTTATTACTGCTGTTCTATTAAATTACAGTATAACAACAAAATAACAATGGAAATGCATAAAAAACAAATGAAGTCAAAATTATTCATGCATAGTTTAGCAAAATATTAGTATTTAGATTTTTTAGTATTATTCTTTTGAAATGTGCGCAGACTCTCCATGCTTTACGTTATATCTGTACAGTATGACACTTGTCCCTCAATAACCTTATATATAGTTTTTTTTTTTTTTTTTTTTTTTCAGATTCACTCAAAATATTCTTTTTTAAATGTGTTTCATGAAGATAATGTCTAAAACTACATTTTTTATTCTTTTTTTCTTTTTTTTTTTTTCTTTTTTTTTTTTTTTAACCATTTGGAAAAATGTTTATTGTCCTCGGTCAGGGTAGGAAATCAAAAACATATCTGAAGCGTTTTATTAGTTGAATCACGCATTTTGTTCGTTTTCTGATTGGTCTATACAGTAATCTCTATTTTCTCTTTATTTTCAACAGAGATGGATACTTCTGTTGCCACTATGACAAAAAAGTAATAAAAACTGAAAAAGAAAATTAATAACTCAGAAACAAATTGAGATACAGCTTTCAAACAAATTGCAATTAAAAATGCATTTTTTTTCTCTATACGACGATATAAAAAGTAATATTGTGGGATGTTTAGAAGTTTAAGATTGAAATTTCCTTTAAAATTGGTCCAGGAATATTAATGTTTAATCCATGGCATACGTAATGAATGACCAGCTCCGTAGAAGTTTAAAACTTTACTTTACCGAAAATTGTAAAACTGAAATTTCTTTTAAAATTTGTTCATGATGGGTCCAGGAATGTTAATGTTTAATCTATGGCGGACGTAATGTACGACCAACTTCGTGCGATTTTTTTATATCTTAAATTTTAGTTTTTGAAAAAATCATTTTCCAAATGATCGTTGTAATTTTTTAAATTGTGTTTTTTTCTGATTTTTTTAATAATTAAACGAATATTTAGTCTCTTAAATTTCTATAACAAAGAATGAAACTTAATTATATGTTTAATTTGACGTATTCTGTAAAAAATTGTTAATCTAAAATTTTCCCTCTTTATTACCCATTTTTGAAGAATTATTTAAATCTGAAATAATTATTCAACATTTAAATTAGAAGTATGTGTTCTCTTTTGAAAAAAAAAATGTTTATAAGTTTCAGTGTATATTTTTCTCTTTTCAGCATAATGATAAAAAAGAGTGCGTACTGCTAAATTTTAGAGTTTTAAGAAACAGTATGTAATTTTGAAAATTTAATTGTTTATATATTCCAGTTTTACATTATTTAAGTTTACATGTTTTTGTCGAGAATATACGTAAAAAATACACAGTAGAGTATTTTTCGTAATTTTGCATATAAAACTGGTATGACACTGTATTTTTTTTCCTTTCGAAAAAGGACAAAACTTTTAGAAAAACTCTTATTTTTTTTGTCTGGAATTCGTTTCTCAGTTCACAATCAGCTTTTATTTCTTACTTGCGTTTTTTTTTTTCTTTTTTACCTAACATACTAGATAGATAACTCCAAAACGGGCGTCTGACCCTGTGCTTTCAGCCACCTGGCAGGGAATTTTTTAAAATGTTTTACACAATTCTGAACATATTTATAAAATTGATAAATTGTGATATTTTAACAAAATATACACGTAGGCAAATTTCAGAATATAACGCACCTAAATTTTCGAATGGTAAAGATTTTGCATTACTTATATATTTTATCCTTATCTTATTCCTATCAGTTAAACATAATTAAATGAAGATTTTTGCATTAACTACATCTTGTGCAAAATTGGATATCTTGGCTCATATTAACAATATAGGCGTGGAATATTGACCTAATACTGGAATGTTTAAATTTTGACATTTTGACAATATTGCTATACTCTCGAAAACTACATCTCTAATTCATTGCCATTACCCCAAATGTAAATCCATTATTCCTAAAATATTGGCGTTCCATGGAAATTAATTACGATGCAAAGCCAATATTTCTATAATATTATTATTTAAATAAAAATATTTTAATGTAAATCTTGATAAATTTCTGTTCAATGCCGCTATTAGACTTCAAAATTACCTATATAACCACTATTGTTTTCCTATTAGGGTTTTATCTAAATTTATTGTATCTGCTGTTTACAAATATTTACAACCAAATATTACTATCAGAAGCTTATTTTTTCTCTAAATAAATAATGTAGCCAATATTGTCTAGCCCAGATAATGAAATTCAGGAAATGTGACATTATATACAGTAACTCTAAGCAAGAGCTATTTTGAAGATTTCAGCACTAAACTGTTCGTATGTAAATATGAAAGGAATGACAAAGTCAATTTATTCTCACAGTATACATGTTATTTGTAAAAGAACATTTGTTTGCATGCATAATTAATTTCATCTTTTCGCCCCATTTTTCTTTTCCTTTTTAATCGATGGTCTAATGCATGTGGAAAAAACAGGAATTAAAGTGCTTTTTTAAACATAAAATTTGCTGTAAAAACATAAAATTCCATTAACATCATAACGGATGTACGTATATATTTTGCTAAATTATATTTCCTTCTGCTTTTATAAAGATTTACATTTCAAACAAGCACGACTGCAGTTTTTCCCTTTTGGGAGGTAACATTTTTTTTTTTTTTTTTACCTTTTTTTTGATGACTGCAAATCCTCTTATGCCTCTGAGTTTATTATCTTTTCCACCCTTACGTTTATAAATGCCTTTTTTCCCCTTCCCGATGTCATATTATGTTTAAAAGTTGCAATGGAGAGAGGAATTTTTTATCATGTTTTTTTTTTCCCCTCTTACCCTTCAAATTCTTTGTTTAAATATCTTGCATCGATTGTTTAAAATGAGGCACAACGAAATACTTTTATCGGATGATGATACTATTCTTTCATATCTTTTTTTTTTTTCGGTTCATCAAAGATGCTAATACAGATTCTTGATTAAATTGTTTCGGGAATATAACTCAAAAATAGAAGTCTTTTCCAATTCATTTTACGTTGTCAAGATCATTTAGATTTTCAGAATATTAAAGAATTATAATTATCTTTTTAAAAGCCTCGGCTGTTTATGATATAATTTTCTTTTATGGAATCTGAATTTCGAACACATATAATTTATAAATCTATATTTAAAGTTGAATTTTAAATAAATATTTTCTATAAAATTAAAATATAAAATTAGAAGAAATATAAAAAAAAAATACAAATACAGCAATTAAATGAGCTTTCGGAAAAATATCTTTCCTTTTATATTTAATAAATTTTACAATAAAATAAGAATGTTTATTTGTTTAAGAAAAATTTACAATTTCATGTCTGTCCCTTTTTCTGTTTTTAAATTTTAGATGATGTATTCATTCTAATAATTTTTGGTTCTCTTACTTTAATAACTAGCATTTCATATTGTATCTCCTCTAATATAGGAAAATATCTTCAATTCATAATATATAAAATATCTTCTCTCTAAAGTATCATTATTATTAATTTTCATATAAAATATTTTATGCATCAAATTAATAATGCTAACTCTGTTTCACAAATGAAGTGTCTTTGTAACATATAGTGTTATTGATTCAATGCTTTATAATAAGTTTTCTAATATTCCCCAGATTAGTTTATTTCATCTGTCATGCTTTATAAAAATTTCCGTGGAAAGTTGCATGCACTGTATACTTTTTTCAATAAACCATTTAAGTAGCTAGATTCGTAAATCTTGTGTGAAAAGAATACCAAGTTTGCAATATATTTCTCTTATATTACGAAAACAATTTCCTAAGCATATATTGAAACTTGGTCAATTTTATCATGTTGTATTTATTTTATTAATGTTATTATGAGAATGAAATTAGTATTATCTTTTTATCTATTATCTATCCACACATACACACACATATAGACATATATTCATACACACATATATATATATATATATATATATATATGAATATATGTATATGTGTGTGTGTGTAATTTTAAATATGAAATAATTCTTAAAGTTCTTTATATAGACAACTTCAAAAATATTCTTTATCTCATTCTCAACATTTTATAATGAGAATCATGTAACCAATAATGTAGAAATTCGGAGTGAGGATATAATGTGTAATAATACCATTTACAAAGTGAGTACTTCACAGGATTTTGATAATGAAAAATTATATTATTTAATACCTTTACAGCAGAAAATAATTTTTATTCCACATATTGAGATATATACAAAACGTCAAAATAAAAGGCAATAAAAATAGAATTATTGTATTGCTTGCTATTTGAAAAGAATACAAAACGAAGGTAATAATCATGGTAACCTGCTAAAGTTATGTTACTAGAACTAACCATATCACGCATATTATATAGTGACACTTGTGTGTATTTTGGTCCTTTTGTGTAAACTTTAAAACAAAGATACAAAATTACAAAGTTGATTATCGATACACCTGAGCTGTAGTGAGCCAAGTAATGCAATCCCAAAATGATTCGGTAAGGCTGTAACGATTGCATATCTCCATAGAAATTTCTGAGCAAGACCAAGAACTCTACCGTTGAATGTGAAAAATATCCATCCAGCTGGAACCCTGTGTTTTGGATTCAGTTTTCGTACTGAGCATGAAGAAAAATAACTCTTTGTCGAGATTTTGCTTCGCGATTAATTTGGATTGTTTTAAAAATATTAGAACCATTTTCTTATAGATTTGATAAATGTTTGTTGAAACTCTTTGAATAAAAAAACTTAATACAATGTTGAATGCTCGTCTATTATGGAGCAAAAATAATTTTGTCAAAACTATCCATATTCCATAACTATTATTACATCCATGCTTTTATTATGACACCTGCACTCGACACAAATTTTGATGACACAAGATTTGCACATTGACTGGTATTTTAACCGGAAAATTAGCGAGACATATTAAAGAGCGTGGTACACTTATTTGTGAACAAAATATTTATCTGTACAAAATTTTTTTATATTAGTTACATGAGTGCAGGAATATTGAAATTGATATTTTTAAAAAACCTACTTCACGTAAAGATTTTTAAATTAAAAAAAAAAAAACGAGTATTACATCCTGATTTTTTTAGTCACATTAACAATATGCACTCTATTAAAATTTAGCACAACAATTTCTTTTATGGTAATATACAAAATCTCACTTTTTTGCATTAAAATTAGTATCAGAAATAGATATAGAAATGGAAACCAATTTACTGCATTATACCAGAAAAGGGAGCTGAGAATTATACTCCTCAACTACAGATAATTAAATTCAAAATAAGGAAATTTCAATTGAAAAATTCAATTTACGCTTCTTTGATCACAGCTAAAGAGGTTTTTCCCAAACAAAAGGAAATCAATTAATTATTTTCTCTTAGTAATCTAATGAGAATACCCTTAAAAAATGCATTTGAAAAATACATTTTCCTTTCAACATATTTTGTAAATATTAATGATGTTTCTCATCTTTATGGTTGTAGAACATTGTTCGAATATTCAAATATTCGCTTTTAAAATATATGAATGAATAAAATAATTACAAAACTTTTCTCTTTCGCAAAATTAATTTGATTTTAAATTTATTTTTTCATTTCTTCAATGTATAATATTAATAAAAAAAGTTACTTTTTGAACATATTACGCTATGAGACATATGTGGTGCATGACATTATATTAAAATTCCTTACGCATGCTTGAAAAATACTGCTTTGGATATTTGTGAAATGGCTGTTTCGATTCAACCTCTACTTTGCACACGAATGTTGAAAAAACCGAACACTCCATTTAAAGTGTATTCTAACTCATTTAAAATATGTATGCCGTAGTCGTATTCGGAATTCAATTCCGCACTTTTATTTAGTACCCAGCAACCTAACTACTAGACAAACAGATGTGATTTTAAAAATGGGCATAATTAAGTACACTTCCATTTTAAGATAATAAGAACAGATAGAAATTATTTCTTTGCATCTTTTAAGACAGTTGTAGAATCTGGGATATTCACGCGAACATACTAGTATGCTCGCAACCGTTATACCAAAGGAAGCTTTCTCTAGAACTATCTCACTGGCATTTCAATATTTTTTAAATGGCTTTTATGCATACTACATCTAAGATCGATGTCAAGCATGGGTTTTTTTCTTTACTTTTTCAATTTTGGTTGCAGGTTTTTATTTCTGAGGGCACTTTTAACTTCAGAAACGGTTCCAAAACTGAAAGTATCTACAAAAAGAAATCTGAGAGACAGTAGTTTCTTTTTTGTTAGAGAATATCCTAAAGACTTTGATCGTACATCCTTAATATATTGTTAAAATTCCATACCAGTCATGTGAAAACACTCGAAAGCTAATAATAAACCAATGGTAACTTTCTCTTCAAGTTTCTCTTTTGCATTTCATTTGCATTTATAAATAACTGAAATGTAATCACTTATGAAAAATTCTCAACTTGTAATAAATCTGAATCTTTAAATATTAAATTACAAAAAAAGAAAAGAAAAGAAAAAAACACCAGTTCATTCTATGGAGAATGTTTTCAAGTTACATTTTTCTAAATTCTCCTTTTTTTCAATCAATCCATAATCAATTATTTTATTAGACATAATAATAATGAAATCACACACATATAGCCATACACGAATTGAGTCCATCAACCCTATATGTCACTAAATTTAAAGTGGGCTTTTACTCTTTAAACTAATAGAACAAAAATATTCTCAAATCATACGCTCTTAAGTGATTTCTCTTGAATTTTATTATATGTAAAATTGAATAACATGAAACTCTATTTATAATTACAGACAAAATTATTTTTAAATGCGTGTGATTGCGATTACTTAATGCAGTCGCATAGATGCCAACTTTGCGTTTTTTTTTTTTTTTTTTTTTTTTTTTTTTTTTTAACACCGCTATTTCCAAATAGATATATTACCCTAATTAACTACAGAAATGCTACATTGAAATAAATGAAGGATTTATATTGCAAAATAATGATACTATAAGAATGTTAATTTTGGGAACTATGCACTCGATACATTAGTTCCTAAAAAAATCGAGTAGAATCTCAGATACATTTTTAAGTAATATTTTTTCAACAGAATAGTTGCAAATACTTTATAATAAAAGTATCTTGCGAAAAAAGAAATTTGGCAACATATTTCCCGGGAACCTATCCACTGTTTCATTTTATATACACACGCATCTTTTTTATATATATTTATACGATTTATTTAATATAAAAAAGACGTTTCTCTAATTTTATAAAGAAACAGATGTGATTTGTACATAAAAACATCAATAATATACATATAAAATAAACATATAAAACAAACAAAAACGCTCATCAAGTTTGTTTTTACAGCTGTTTATATGATTTGACAACAAATCTAGATATTTTTCCGTTATACGGACACCATGCCAAAATGTATGCTAATGTGTCAATTATTTCAAAATGCTAAAAGATATTTTTAATTTTATGCCAGCAGTTTAACATGAGTTTTATTTTATTGCTTTATTTTATAACAGTTATTTGTTCACCTATTTTAAGTATATAATTGTGATTTAATGAAATAGTTCGTAAAAGTCTGGAATTTTCAAATGTTATATTTTTTAAATGCTCACTTTAGTATCGACAATGTTTTTTCTTTTATTTTTCAAATGCTTCAATTCACGTGATTTTCATTTTGCGCCATCTATTACGCTTGGCGACAAAGGTATCCGTATAACGGAAACGAAATCAAATCTTACTTTCTGATGTCCAAATTACACCAAGTTTTTTTTTTAAAAACGCCAAAGCTCCTACAGTGGAAAAGTACCAATCGATTATTTTGCGCTATCTGTTTATAGTCTGTACTATATGTAAGGGGTGTGGAGCGAAGAGTTTAAAAATTAAATATTAAAGTTTCGGCACAGATATCATATAATACACGCGTCGAATATTGGCGCGATTTTTTTTCTGACGCCAATGTCTTATTGATCCAGTCATTATAGTAAGTTCACCTCGGAATTCGAGATACCAAGCTGTAAGTCTGTAAATACTTGTATATTGACACCCTAAAAGTTGTCTCAAAACCTACATATGGTAGGGTGTACGCAACTATTAAATTCCAAGGTCAAAGGTCACAAAAATCGGTTTTTTGCGCTTTTTTTGTAAATATCTCATTTCCTATAGGTTTTTTGCTATTTGTATTTATTATCAATATTGTAGAATACAAAATTCTCTACAAATTTTGTTTGAAAACATTTTTCATACGTCGAACCGTTTTCGAGATAGAGGGCGGAGAGCGCGCGATCACAGCATCACTTCAGGTCAAACGGTGCCTCCGGTCGAAAACGCGCCATATATCATTTTTTTCCTAACCTATCCACTTTTTATTCAGTATTAATTTATTTAACAACACTTACCTGTCCATGTAATTGCAGAATTGTTAATGAAAATATAGGAATTATATTTGAATTTTAACCTAATTAATATAATATTAATAACTTCTTACATGATGAAAGAAAAACAAATAAATTATGAATTAATCGTTTTATTAAAAAATACTATTCAATACATTTATTTTTATTAAAAGTAAAAAAATGGAATAAAGGGTACAAAAACTATAATTTATGTTTTTAATCATCTTGTTCCTCTTCATCGTCGTCTTTCGGCTGCTGGTAAATTTCAAACTGGTCTTCATTATCGTCTTCAACGACATTTGTCTCAAGTTGTTCCATGATTTCGGGGTCAAAGGTTTCATCTTCGTTAATGTCGCTCTGATATGGTTCTGCATTGAGACAAGCTTTCCCATTACATTGGCCACAAGCTAAAGAGCATTGCAAGCCCGCTTTCCTGCATCCGCATCGCGAACCACAACCACTCTTGCAGTTGCAGAAAATTGTATTTAGCAAATCTTCTGGAGCAGGTGGTAAAATTGTCATGATAGGCTGCTGAAAATCGTTTTGCATTGCCCAACCCCATACCTGGGGTTCCAAATCATGCCCTAACCAAGTTTGAACTTGATAATATACACGTTTGAAATGTTGATGAGAAGCTGCACTTGTTGGTGGAAGAATTGAAAGCTGCACAGGTTTATTAAGTTTTGTAGACTTGACGTAATGCATATAACGAAGATGATCGAGACTTTTCACAGATTTCGGAGCATTATAGACTGCCAATAAGATTTGAGTTCCACTCTCTAATAATCTCTGGGCCGAACTATTTTCTTCCTCAAATGCTGCAGCTAGTTCATCCAAATTCGTCAGTTTCTCAAAAACTTTTAAAAATGATTTTTTCCCTTTTTAAAAAGCGCAGAAGTTGTGTCACAGCCATTTAATGCATGCAGAAATAAAATATGTGTTTTGGAATGAGGATAATTATCAAAACTTTTAGTCGAGTATATCTCCGTTTTTACATTTCCTTTCCCAACTTTAAAAAAAAAAAATTCTTGTTCATAAGACAGTGTACGCCCAATTAAAATGACAAGTAAATCAATATATTGTCCTATTATAACTGCAGTTTTTTCAGACTTTGATTCTTCAATTGCAGTTTCAACAATAAGAACATCCGCATCATCTCTGGCTTGTTTAGTAGTAATATTTGCAGCTTGTAATTTTTCAGTTAAGGTATTAATGAGCATATCTTTGTTATTTCGATTTGATAAGAATTTTTCTTGAGTAACTGGTACAACCATTGTTTCATCTAAACAGACTTTATACGTTTTTGAAAGTGCAGCAGTTCTTCTCTGCTGCTCCATAGCTTTTACGTTCTTACTGTAGTCTGAATATCCGTCAAATACAACAATTATTTTGGAACTGGAATGGCTTTTTACATAATTAATGTATTTATCAAAAATAATAGATAAAGTATCTTCTCTGCTCCATACAACATGATGAAGAAGAAATCCGCCATCAATAATGAACGTCACATTATTTTCATTGAGAAAAAAATCAATTGGGCTCATGTTGTCATACAACGACGATTTTGTTGTTTTTCTCATGCCATCATTATCAAATAGAGCTGTTGGATACGGACTCAATTCATATTGAAGATATTCCTCAAGATTACTTTCAAATTGTTTGCTGACAGTAATTCTTTGGAAGAGTAATAATGGAGCCACTGCAACTTTACAATCATTTATTTTTACAGATTTGTTAACACAGGAAAGCGGCATTACTTTTTCGGAACGCTTCAACTTTATTTCATTAAATGATAAGCCGGTGAACTTCTTCATAGACTCTAATCCAATTTCGTAAGCTCTGTGGCAGTTAATTTGCTTATTTCCAACAATTCCAGAAGCTATCGATATTAACTGCGTAGTATTTGGAAAAGGATCATGGAGTTTAAACCAATCAAATAGTATATTTACGTCAGCACTGTCTTTTTTCACTCTTGAGTCTCTGGAATCTACGTGTTGCTCGGTCGACTCCAAGGAGATATTACAGAAATTCTCCATTTCCTCACAAATAGTATTTGTGGCGTACATAGCATATACCCATTTGCACAAAACCCTTTCTTTCGTACTTCGATTACGAGATACTCCTCCTTCGGTTTTCATGGATTTCATGAGACTTTGTTCGATGACCATATCTGTCCATGTACCTGAATTATATTTTTCTGTTCGTCTCACCGTGAAGAATCCATTTCTGAAATTTTCATAAGTTTGCTCATCCATAGTTTCTTCCAGCTTGAGCATATCTTGCAGATACAGGTGGGCTGATTTTGCATACAAGAAGTGACCACTGGCGTGAAAATATGGCAGCATTCTGCGCACTGCATCAAGGTGTTCTTGGAAAAGCCCAAGACTTTCAGCGCGAACAAAATCAAGTGCTATTGTAACCATTTCTAAATATTGCACCCATAATTGTGCTGTTGGACCTCGAGCTTTTAAATCATTCAGTTTGTCCAGAAATGTTGAAAGAAAATTGTTTGAGTTATCCATATATCCTTCTAGGTTTGAGTAGTATACATCACGAGAAGTGATTTGCTGTATTAACTCATCCAACGTACCATCTTCAATCTTCATGTCTTCAAAAATGATCTTTGATAATGCAAGTCGTACCAATATATGGGCTCTGATGCTTCTTGAGTAAGCGTGACCGCTCAGCATCTTGTCAACAGAATTCGGTGCGTATATTTTATTACCAAGAGCTTCCTTAAGGCCACTTCCGTCCATTATGTATCCCATGCTTCCAAGAAAAGACATGAGCATATGGAATCCTCCTAATTTCACAACGACTTTACATAAGTTTGAGCTAGAATCTGACGCAGCTGCCATTTCACGTGCTTTAGAGTAGAGGGGTTGATCAAAAGTAATTACACACGTATTTTGTCCGTGTGACTTGGCAATATCGAGAGCGTATGGTAAAGTTGTGTAAATTGTGTCTACATTACTGGCAGGATGATCGATAAAAGGAAGAAACATAACCTGAGATGTTGAAAAATTCATTTCATTTTTAGTGAGCTGCTCAAGATAACCGTTCCACCCTGGCAACGATGCAATATCTCTCCATTTTCCGTATAACTACAAAAAATCAGTTTCGTTGATTGTTTTTTCTGTTAGTGCTCGACCGTCATGCAGATTTTCAACTTGAACTTTACTGTATCCAGGTACGACTGGTTTATCGTAAACTTGTAAAGATACATGTGATATGGCTGCCAACTCTTTTGCTTTTAGTTTGGTTGTACATTTTTGTATCCGTTCATCGCAGAGAACAGCATTTTTTGGAGTTACTATCTTAATAATCCCCATAACATGAAGAGTATTGTTACCATCAAGAGTCTGGACATTTATATCGGCATTGTCTCCAACATATTGTACAAGTGCACCTGACTCAGATGATAAAATACGAGGCTGTGGGTGATAAACTGCTGAAACTTCATACTGTACTGTATTACTATAAGAAGCTGCAAATCCCAAACTAGATAAAATATCCAATAGTCTTTTAGATCCATATCTTCTGTGAAGAAATACAGAAAGGCTCAAAAGTAACTGTGATGAAAAAGAACGTTCCCGTATGGCAGCCATGATTGCATGGCTTATTGAAGTACATTTTGTTTTTAAATGATCAATTTGTCCTTTCCTGTTTTTGACGATGACTTCTTCTAAGAAATGTAATAAAGTTTTTGGAATTTCTTGATTAACATTATCCAACATTTTATTAGGAGGTGGATAAGATTTAGTTTCAACTATAGATGTTCGGATATCTTCTCTAATAATTGCTGCTGCAGCTTCTACAATTCTTAGCCTTTCTGCTTCAGGATCTATTTTTTTACTTTCGTACCAAGCTTTTGATAGAATATCAGCTTGTGCATCACGGAAAGAAATGATTGTGAAAGCTCCAACTTTCTTCCTAATTACGATATCGGTTAAATACTTCTGTTGTAGTCTTGTAATGTTAGTTTTATCATCTGGCACATACCCTGTCAAGACATCTTTAAGCTCTTTTAGTGTGAATTGAGAATCATTATTATTTTCGATGTAATTGAAAATCTCTAACATAGCTTCTGTAACTTGATTATCTTGACGAGGTTTCTCAAGAGGCGATGATGATGATGATTTATTTGAAAAGTTTGTAAAGCAAGCAGCATGGTACTTCGCTTCAGCAGCGACCAAATCATACGGTAAAATTATACGACTTTTCACCAATTCTCCGAAATCATCCGCACGTTCTTCTGCTTTTTTGATAACATTATCTTTGAACTCAAGAGTACTCACATTTTTTATCTTCCGCCTGTATTTTTCTCTTTTCTTTTTCTCTGCAGCCTCATCAGCCACTTCGCCACAAAATAAACATTGATTCTTAAAATCAAACACTGCACCTCGTTTTTTACGGAGTACTAATGAAGAAGTTATAGTTTCTCCTTCTTCTTGTTTCCGTTTTGCTGCTTGGATACAGTTTTTACTAATGTAAACACTTCGGCACTTTTCATGCACTTTAACAGAGGTTACTGATTTTAAATAATCAATTTTTCCGTCGTTTCGTTCGACACTTGCAGTTCGTAGAGTTTTCATACCGCGCACTACTTCAATAAGCGATTCACCTCCCGAATCTGACTTATTACATAGAAAACACAAATCAGCCATATTTCTTGAAATTGTACGTCCGTAGTTACCAAGAACAGTTACCTGAAATAAAGAGAAGACGGTCGTAACTATACTATACAATGCATAAAGAAAAAGATAAAATATAATATAATAGTTAATAAAAATTGATAAATATTTATAATCATTGATTTATCGATAGTTCATCAACTATATATGGCGCGTTTTCGACCGGAGGCACCGTTTGACCTGAAGTGATGCTGTGACCGCGCGATCTCCGCCCTCTATCTCGAAAACAGTTCGACGTATGAAAAATGTTTTCAAACAAAATTTGTAGAGAATTTTGTATTCTACAATATTGATAATAAATACAAATAGCAAAAAACCTATAGGAAATGAGATATTTACAAAAAAAGCGCAAAAAACCGATTTTTGTGACCTTTGAAATTGGAATTTAATAGTTGCGTACACCCTACCATATGTAGGTTTTGAGACAACTTTTAGGATGTCAATATACAAGTATTTACAGACTTACAGCTGGGTATCGCGAATTCCGAGATTCTTACCTAATTTAAGCTTAAATGACTGGACCATATACACAACGGGTACTTAACTGGCGGCAAAGTGTCGTTATTTTGCTTGATATGGTAACCCGGATGTTGTTGTTTATGCTGTTGATGTTTTCGCCAAATTGGCGTATATGACAACTGTGCCAAAGTTTCTATAAAGCAGTATAAGACTAAAAAATTAAGAATAAAATAAATGCAAAATAAGACTAAAGAAGAAAGAAAAATCATGCGTTAAGCATAGAATATGCAACACTTTCCAACACATCCTGAATGCTTTAACAAAACTTTGTTATTTGGGGAAATAAGATAACTAAGTAAACATTTTAGAAGACGCATAAAAAATTTTAAAAATTGATTTCAGCAGTTATCGTCCATAGCCAATAGTATCGTTATTACATGCCGCTATTTAGCCAAAATTTATTTTAAACTACTCTTAAAACTACTGAAATCACATTTCCAGATATTATCATCCATAGACGGTTATGTATCCAATTCTTTGCGTGACCCTGTATATCATTTTATTTATAGTCTACAAACATTTCTTAGTAAAGTAAATGCAGTTCAGCGTAAAAACGCATAACTCCTTTAAAAACCACCTTTAAGCAATTTACTCTCATACTCAGTAGCCCTTACGAATTCTTTTGTGTAGCCCTGCATATGAACTGTAGCATTTATACACACAGTATAGTATGCATAAATGTAGTGAAACATAAAAGCGCATATCATATTAAAAATGCATTTCTAGCAATGATTGCTTATGTACAATACTTCGGAGAAAAGTTGATTGGCGAGAAAGAAGTATGCCAACGTATTTTCTGACAACCTATTTACTGCTTGATACTCAAAGCAATTTTTTCCATATGTATGCAATTTATTTAGGTAGTTGTTAGCTATCCCGTCGACCAGTTTCGCTAAATTATATAAATCGCCAAATTATACAAATTGACATAATTTTTATTTTAAACAACGAAAGATCAATTAAATTAGCAAAACATTAATAAAAATACAAATATAACGTCGAATTAAAAATCACTTGACGACGTAAGAAACATATGATCATGTTTAATGTCAACCATTATTGGCATTTATTCTTACAATTTGGCGACAGTAATTTGGTCGACGGGATAACTAACAAGTACCTTTATTTAATGTAAAAAAAGCTATTTACCCATTTTTTATAATAAACAGAAATAATTTTGGCTCAGATGTCATATCAAGCAAAATAACGACACTTTGGCAAGAGTTAAGTACCCGGTGTGTATATGACATTGGCGTCAGAAAAAAAATCGTGCCAATATGGGGCGAATATGACATCTGTGCAGTAATTTTTGCACAGTTGTCATATACGCATCGGGGTTGGCGTGATTTTTCTCTGACGCCAATTTGGCAGATATCTCGCTTTCGAATACCAGTTACTTATATATTTTTGGTACTTTTCGGTTAGCCGGGCGCCAGTGTTATATATACATATGTATGTATACCTATATATACATATATATTTATATTTATACATATATAGAAGCTATATGTATACATATATATATGTGTGTGTGTATATACATACATATGTATATAAAGGTATACATACATATGTATATATAACACTGGCGCCCGGCTAACCGAAAAGTACCATATTTTTAAATTATTTGCTATCATTTTGAAAAGGAAATAACTATAAATAAATAAAAGTTTGAATAATAGCTATAGAACAAAACAATTTGGTACAGATGTCATATTCGCCCCATATTGGCGCGATTTTTTCTGTCGCCAATATCATATAGGCAACACGTACTTAACTTGCGCCAAAGTGTCGTTATTTTGCTTGATGTGGTAACCCGGATTATGTTGTTTATGCTGTTGATGTTTTCGCCAAATTTGCAACCGAAAAAAATCGCGCCAATATGGGGCGAATATGACATCTGTTCCAACAATTTATATAATTAAAAACAGAAAATAAAAGTAAATAAACACTTTATTAATAAATAAAAAACAAGGAACAGATGTCATATTCGCCCCACATTGGCGCGATTTTTTTCTGTCGCAAATATCATATAGGCAACAGGTACTTAACTTGCGTCCAAGTGTCGTTATTTTGTTTGATGTGGTAAACCGGATTATGTTGTTTATGCTGGTGATGTTTTCGCCAAATTGGCAACCGAAAAAAATCGCGCCAATATGGGCGAATATGACATCTGTACCTATGTTGTTTATGCTGTTGATGTTTTCGCCAAATTGGCAACCGAAAAAAATCGCGCCAATATGGGGCGAATATGACATCTGTACCAAAAACAATAACCGGGTTACTATAGCAGGTAAAATAACACCATTTTGGCGCCAGTTAGGTATCCCGGTTCATATCTGAAATCTGTGCCGTAATTTGTATATAAAAAAATATTATATATATTTAGAAACGATTTTTTAATGTATATAAGTGCATAGATAAACAAAAATAAAAGTTCATTAGATTTGTTTTCATAGCTATTTATATATTTTGTCAACATATCTCACTTTCTGATGCCCGAATTGCGCCAAGCTTTTTTTTAAAAAATGCGCTATAATGGAAAAGTACCTAAATAAATAATTAACAGAAATAACCAATTATACAAACTAAAACTTTTTATTTCGAGATCAAAGCATTGTTTTTAATTTCAATTAAAAATACGTATATCCTTGGATAACTTTTGTTGAAATTAGGTTCATAGCTTAATATCTCATTCTTTAAACTTAAACAAACACAAGTGATTCATTCATCGTGAAACTTAAAAATTTTGTAAATCATTGAGGTAATCATTCACAAAGTAAGTTCTCCAACAATCAATGGACAATATTCTAATGACATCATAGTAGGTAACGTGGTGACGGTATCGTTTGTTTATGGTTTGAAATCACAAAGATTTAATTTTGCAATGTCTCTTAGTTACATTATTTTATTGTCATATTTATGAGCTCAGAACAAAAGCATATTTTTTCTTATTTAGTTATTAACGACGGAAAAAAATTATAAATGCATGATTTGAAAAATTTAAATAATTTTCTTTCTTAATAGTAAAAAATAACATCGGGAAGTAACAGCGGGTTTAAGTTAAATAAGTTTAACTGTTTAATTCTGTTGTAATATTCAAAATAACTGTATTTATTATATTTCAGTAAACAACATCAGGGCCCGATTAAACTTTGAAGTTAGAGGAATTACAAAGTCATTTCAGGACCTTTCTTTTGGAGAAGCTTTTCTAAATTCCACATATACATGGAAACTCTTCAGTGTTAGAAATATTATTCTTAGGACTGACATAACATGAGAATGGCCTGCAATTTTACACAAGTTCTTGAAAACTACTTTATATCAGAAATTTTGCTAAAAACTGGTTACTTTTTAGTTATAGCGTCCCACACTATTAGGATCATGACAAGTTGCAGCCAATTTCGCCAACGTCGTAACCAAGATCGTGAAGCACACACATATAATACCATATAATACCATTTCATGAAATCGTATACGATAATTTAATAGTTTTTACCTTACTTCAAGTGTAATATTTATTTATTTTTAAGGCTTAACAATCTAAATTGTCCAATATATGAATTTTAAAAAAATGTAAACAAAGATTGAATAGACATGACCGCAAAAAGCCTCAAATCTGCATAACACTTGGAACCAAACTGTGCAGATTAGTGGTCTTCTACTGTACACAGTTTTTCATAAATGTGTTTCGTTCTTTAAATTTGTTATTTTCATCTATCACTGCGGAACAAGCGAGAAAACTCATATTCTTGCACATGAGTTGTATATATCTTTATATCTAAATTTCCGTCATTTTTGACGGGCTACCTTTCTAGTTAAATTATATTTGGTTACTTAATTTGATAATTCATTTATATATTAGAAATTGTTATATTTTTAGAAACTAGATTTAATTAGTTTACAAAATTTCTCTATTACAGTTATAAATTTACTAATTTCGGCATACATGATGTCTTTAAGTATAATCTAAAACTCTTAAGTAAACAAAAAATAGACGTGTTTCACGAAAATATAGAATGTAATAGATTTGTTTCATAATACTTACAATAAATGACCATAGAAGTACTCATGGAAGTAAGTAATATTCGGTTACGTAATTTAATAATATTTAGATATTAGATATTAGAATATTTTTAGATGTTAGGTTTAATTAATTTACAAAGTTTCACTATTCAAATGACAAAATTACTAATTTTCGAAGACATAATATCTTTAAGCATGATTCGAAATACTTATTTAAAGAAAAGAACGATGTGTTCCATGAAAATATATAACATAACATACTTTTTTTCTATTGCTTACAATATCTTATAAATATTTTTGAAAGTACAGTATAACCTCGATTATCCGAAGTAATTGGTACCGACCATCTTTCGGAAAATTGAAATTTTCGAATAATTCGAATAATGCTTCAATTTTAAGATTAAGGAGAAATATATGCGCTATTTCTTGTTATGGTAACAAGTGCTTAATAAAAATAAATCAATAGAAAAATAGAAACAAGAATGAATTACCTGAATCTGAATTTTGAAATTAAGTGCCTTTAACACGGGTTTGAAACGATGTGTTGTTTGTCGCCGTTTCGATTGCCTTTGATTCGAGCGAAGTTTTTCATTGCAATTAGTTAACCAGTATCACAGTCTTTCTGCTGCTCCAGCCATGCCAAACGTTCAAAACCTTCAGAATTTCTAATTTGTTCGTTTTGTTCGTTCCACTCCGCAGCTTATGGCAAATCAAGTTAAATTCAAAGGAATTCTAAGAAAGTGGATCGAATATATTTATATGTACTCGTCGTTCGGAAAGGACGCTTACACACAAGGAATATGATAGTTAAGAAAAAGCTGTATTAAAGATGGATTTCGGTTATCCGAGAATTTCGGTTAAAAGAGTTTCGGATAAAAGAGGTTCTACTGTAAAAGATATTTGGGTACTTTGTGGGCTGTATTGTCAGAAAATCCAAATCCACACCAGAAACTTTTCAGGGCAATTTTCTTTTATTTATTTACAGAATGACTATCATCATATAAAGCAAAAACATCGGATTGCAAGCCGTAAAGCGTTAGAGGGCAACTCCCAGCGAGCGCAATAAAAAATCTATTCACCACAGCTGTCTTCATTCGTTCTGTGGATCATCGATGAGATGGATGAGTACTCAAATCAAGAGAAGGCCAAGAAGGCCATTGCATGTACGGAGCGGCAGACGGCAATGCAAGGGAAGCCCAAAGGTTCTACCAATCAGCTGGCCGGTCGGCTCACCCTATTTGTCATGCCTGGACTTTTTCTTCTGGGGTCACATGAAGAGTCTCTTCTGCGATGATGGTCCCATAGATTCCGTTGAAAACCTTGTTGCCCGTATTTTCGCAGCTGCTGACACCATACTAGAGATGCATGGTGTTTTGCCCAATATACGGCGGTCACTCCATTGACGGTGTGAAGCCTGCGTTACATTTGGAGGCCGCAATTTTGATCAGTTGCTGTGACGTGTTGTTTACTTTCATTTAGTTGAATAAAATGTTTTTCTTCATTCTATCGGGTTCCTTTCATTACTTCGCTGTCTATCTTCTTTCTCCTCATTTTGTGCAACAGTATGTTTCGCGCTCTATCTTTTTACGACTTGAGTTCGACCATGGATTCTATGGTGATTTGTGCTTGTCTAGTTATATATCAATCTCCAATCAATCCACTAACGTATGAACGACGAGTTTAGGGACACCCTGTAAAATACAAACGTATATTTCCCTGATCTATTCAATAAAAATATATTTGTACCTCAACAAAGTAAACTATGCTCTATTATTTCGCTAGTATAAGGTATTAATATATATATAATAGTAATATATTTAAGGTATATTGAATCTGACACCGCAAGTTTGTCTAAAATACTTCCTTATGTGAATTTCAACCCATGACGCATTACATATATCCAGGGTTCGTAAATATCGTGATATTTTCGAAAATATCAAAAATATCCGATATTTTGATATATATCCGATATTTTCGATATATATCCGATATTTTCACAATTGTCAGCTTACTGCTGATTATAAAGATTTTTAGACTTCATATAAATTAGAATCTAAAACGTATTACATTTAACATGAAAACATAATAAAACAATATTCTAAATGTCATTTTTTATATTTTTCTTATAAAATTTATGATCAAATAATTGAAAAAACTATCTTCTGCAAAAGTTGCTTTTTCACTCATCAAAACACAAAATGCAGGATTCAGTTTAAAAAATAAATAAAATTACACAACAAATTCTAAAATACAAAATTTTTCTGTTGTAGAATTTGAACATGAATGTAAGTTTGTCTGGTTTTTCATTCCCTAGCCTACTGCACAATTTAAACTGAAGCAAATCAAAATTAGAAAAGATTCTAATGCATCTATTGAAGGAGAATCTGTAAACAAATGATAAGTTAAATTATCTTTCATGGGCTGTTCTAATTTAATATTATCCCACCAAATTTTTGGTTCAACATTTAAATATTCAGTTTCAAACATAAAGCTTATATGAGATATTTTTGCTAAAATCCAATCACCAATTAACCTCTTTATCTCATTCCAGAAGGTGCAGTCTACATAAAGAATTGAGACAGGGTAGGGAGGTATTGTTCAAAGACAGATTTCTTATGATGGTAATGGGAAAGCTGCAGGTACAGTCCAAAACTAGTTTTTGGAGTGTGGGGAATATTTTGGGAGCTATTCTTTTTAGTTACTACAGATGGGCTAATTTTTAATAACAGTTGAAGAATTCATTTGCACTTATTTTGACTGAAAATATTTTGAAAATAAATATTAGATATATGAAAATATAAAAAAATACGACATTTAAAAAATAAATATCAAATGTATGAAAATGAAAATATCGAAATTATCAAAAATCTTGATATTTCGAAAATAAATATCGGATATATATCATGATATATATCAAGATATATATCCATTGATATATATCAACGAACCCTGCATATATCACATGAATTAAAAAACAAATGAAAAAAATTCTAATTTATCTTTTTTTTTTTTTTTTTTTTTTTTTACTTTCTTCTATCTTTAAAGGAAGAAAGTATTGGATTCGTGAAAATTTTCGACATCCGGTTTTCGACGGATTAACACGTTTTAGAATGTCCTGACCACGATTTGATGGTTTTTAGAAAATGTCTGTCTGTCACTCTGTCACTCTGTGAGTCTGTATGTGACAAAAATTTTGTGGGCGCTCTATCTCAAGAACTAATGCACGGAATTTCACAAAACTTTAGATTCAGTTAGATCTTAATGAAAACTAGTCTTGATTAGGTTTTGGTGAAAATCTCCCAAAAGGTGGCGCTGCTATGCGGCATTTTTCCCGATTTCGGCAATAGCTATATCTTCAGAACAACTGCACGGATTTTCATAAAACTTCAGATACAATTAGTCCATGATATAGTTAGCTGCTGATTAGTTTTTGGTGAAAATCGCCCAACAGGTGGCGCTGCAATGCGGCATTATTCCTGATTTCAGTAATAGCTATATCTAAAGAACAACTGCACGGATTTTCATAAAACTTCAGATACAGTTATTCCAGGATATAGTTAGCTGCTGATTAGTTTTTAGTGAAAATCGTCCACAAGGTGGCGCTACTATGCTGCATTATTCATGATTATCGCAATACCTCTAACTCAAAAAAAATGCACGAATTTGCATCAAACTTCAGATTTGAATAGTCCCTGATATAAATTAATGCTGCTTAATTTTTGGTGTAAATCTCCCAATAGGTGGCTCTACTGTGCTGCATTTTTCACGATTTCCGCAATAGCTGTATCTCAAGAACAAGTGCATGAATTTTCATCAAGCTTCAGATTCAGTTAGTCCCTGATATAATCTGGTGCTAATTAGTTTTTGGTGTAAATCGCTCAACTAGTGGCGCTGCTATGTGGAATTGTTTACGATTTCCGCAATAGCTCTATCTTAAAAATTAATGAACGGATTTCCATCAAACTTCAGATTCAGTTAGACGTTAACATAAGTTGTTGATGATTAGATTTTGGTGTAAATCCACCTATCCGGTGGCGCTGATATGCTGCATTTTGCATGATTTACACGATTTTAGCAATAGTCCTATCTCAAGAACTAATGCACAGAATTTCATGTCTTTAGATTCCTCATTATGGGCATAGATTGCCATTTAATTTTGGCTCTGTACTAGAGAATTTTGAAGTATTACATGTATGAGATAGAAGAAAGTTTTTTGATTTGCATATCCGACTAGTTTATAAATTGTAATTATTGTGTTATTTATAAAATGTAATTCAACTGTATGAATTTCTAATCTTTAATCAGAATCACTCTGACAAAAAAAAAAAAAAAAAAAAAAAAAAAAAAAAAAAAAAAAAAGAATCTCCTCCATAATTTTTATGGCCGATTTATTGCAGAATAATATGGAAAATATAATTCGAGAATTATGGCATCTTTAAAAAAAAAGTGTAAGTCCGTCTCCATATTGAAATTTGAAAAAAAAAAATTAATTTTCAATACTATCGTATAGCTTTGACACCCGTAAATTAGCTTATACTTGAACTCTATTACTATATTTATTTTTCTTTTTACAAGGCTAGTTTTAATTTGTTATAGTCTCGTTTATTTTTTAATGTTTAGTACTAATTTTGAAACCTGCATGTAATCAAAATTAAAAAAAAAACATATAATAAGAGACATTTTGCATGTCCTCACTTGAGAGAATTCAGGAATATAGTACTTCGGCATGAGGAATTAAAACTTTAATAAAGAAATCCAGATCTACATGCTAACAAGCAAAAAGAAAAAGTTATAACCGTATAATTATATAATACACTCAACAAATTTTAAGGCATTTATTAGTTTTCGTGCGTAGTTGAGAGGAAAACTTTTTCAATCAAACAATGACTTTAACCCAAAGGAAAACTAAAAGTAATGACTAATATTTCATGTTATTTTATAAAAGTAAATTTGACATACATTTATAGTTATAAGATCAGTCACGAAGAGAAGTTTTTCTTTATGTTCTGGTAGCATTTATGAAAGAAAAGATGAATAAATTCAGTTTCTTACTTTTATATTGACATTTTAAATCTTCTCCACAAGATCAATGACTAGAAGTCACGTGATTTCATTATAAATATATCACTGAGAAAATGTAATCATATCATTTGGATTTACAGTGTATCACAATGCCTCTTTACGATTTCAAGCTTTTATTACAAGCACAAATGAACAAATATATGTATGTATAGTAGTACAATATTAAGAGTATTTATTTAAGTTTTTTTGCATCAATTTATAAATATCTATATGTGGACCATTGTTTGTACGAATCATGTAAAGTCCTATAATTATCAACATTTTCCTCCAATGCACTTTTGTCTCCACTTCTTGCTTTATCTAATGCTGAGCAAGTCTCCATTTCTTGTGACATTCAGGAATTGATGGACGTAGGCACAAGAAATTCATGGAGAACGGCTGAGTATTGTGTAAAGCAAGACGTGGAGTAAAGTGCATCGGAGGCAAATGTTGATGATTACAGGCCTTTACATGCTTCGTGCAAAAAATGGCTCACATATGCAGATTTAGTAATTAATATATATGTGTGTTCCTTTGCGTTTGCAATAAAATCTTGAAAATGCAAAGTAACTTTGTAGACAACCAGCATTTCTATAGTGATTTTTATAACAGTTTTGGAAGTTCGGAAAATAATGAAACTTTATGCAAATTATATATATATATATATATATATATATATAGATAGATAGATAGATAGATATAGATATAGATATATATATATAACCATTAACCCTTTCGAGACCATGGGTGCATATATGCACCCACAGAAAGTGCTTAAAACACTTGAGTTTGATACCAGTAAAAAAGAAAAGTAAAATTGATTTTATTTAATTACGAAAATTTCGTGATTTATAAAGTTAATTAAAATAATTTACAAAAAGTGGTGCCAAACGAATAAAATTCGTGTAAAGATGCCGGTCCTGAACGGGTTAATTAAACATTACCGTCATCATCAAAAACCGCATTATTGTGAATGATTGACAATAAAAATGGATGCCACAAACCTATAATATAGAACTGTATGTATAAAATAAAGTACCTTATACTTAATTACAAGAATTAATAAGGAAGAATAAAAAAAGAAGAACATGGATTCCGAAAAAATGAAAAACTTATGTATTGAATTACGTTTTCAAGAGTACAGAATTCAATGATATAAGCAAATTGGCTGTTTTCTGTGAGAAAAAAGATTAAAGCTGAAAAAAAATTTCTCCTGTACTCGAACAACCAATAGATCCAAAAGAATAGTCTCAAGATGAAAACAGAACATTATCAAATTGCATAAAATGGAAAAAAAAAAACACTACAACCCATTAAATATTTAATTTATACCAATAGAAATCTTCCACAACTTACCGAATAAATTCCCAGTAGATTTTCAAAATAAATTCCCGCACATGAAATCCATAAGCATGATAAGATTAAGGTGAATAAAATAGTTAAGTTAACACAGAAATTAAAACCTATGGATTCAGTTAATTCGTTTTGAAATACCGTGATAAATACAATTAATATAATATAAATAGAAAATAATTACATTATTTAAAATACCTAAAAACTTTTTTAAATTGTTTAATATCAATTTTACAATATTGCCAATATACAGCGTTAAATACCAGCTGGCGTAAAAAATTAAAATTATAACTTTAATAGAAGCCTTAAAAAGAATTTTTTTTTGGTTCTGCCATCTATTATTTTATTTTAAAACTATTATTATTATTCAAATGTCACAAAAAGAAGAACCTAATAAAAACTAAAGAAATAAAAACATATCATCTGCATTACTACACAAATCCTAATATAAAATTATTCAAAAAAATTATTTAAAAAAAATAATTAAATTAAATGTTAATAAAATGCTTTCAATATATTCTATTACCAAATCCATTTAATCTACACTGAGAATTAAAAAAAAAATTAACATTGATAATATATAGAATATAGCTATATGCTATAAAATAAAATAAATTATGTATAATAATAATATTAAATACCTTAATAATTACCATTACATATAAAAAATGAACAGGAAAGAAAATAAATAAATAAAAAAAAAGATGGATGTTTATAGAAAATTGTCATATTCTAAAATTTTCAATATCCTAAAGATCACAAATATAGTGTGTGAATTATCTTCATATTATCCATAAAAATCTAAAAAAATATGACTGTGACAATCAAACAAGTTAAACTGATAATTAATCAGGGAATACAAAGTTGAAAATAAAACAATATTAAAAAGTATAGAGGAATGATAATAAAAATTATTTACCCAATTTTAATACATACAGTATAACATTAGTTATATCAAATAAACTTATATGCATAATAATCACTAAAAATATGGTATACTATAATTAATTAATATGATATTGTCCTGAGAAGACTAAATTTTAAAAACAAGCTAATATTGAATTTTATTAAATGAGTTAAATTTGATATGAATTGAAATAAAATGAAAAGGCACCAATTACATATAAAACATCAAATCATCTCTCTCTCTATATATATATATGTGTGTGTGTGTGTGTATATATATATATCTGTACTACATTACTATGAAACTGATATAAACGATGAGATTTAAATCGTTCCTGAAACCACGAGAATTTCATACAAAATTGCACAATTTCACAGCAGAATCTATTTCATTGTTGCCCAGAAGAAACTTTGAGTAATTTGCATAATTATATATATATATATATATAATTATATTAACAATATTACCTTCATTCTTCAGTTATGTTTATATGTGAAATTTATTTCATGGATGACAAATTTCCATCATTTCTATTTTTGGTGTTTCACTCTGTTAAATTATTTTCAAAAGACCATTTATAATTTTCATATTCATTTGTATACATAATTAAAATATAGAAACACAAAATTTTAAAAATAAATTGATATAATTATGAAAAAATTCTAATATTACGCTTTTTATTATAACTATTTATTATAACTAACAGTAGCAAGAATTTTTTCTGAAAAAATAGATTTCAAGCAACTTTTATTATAAGAAATTCCGATTCTTTTGAACGTTTCAATTATTTAATGCTAAAAATTATTTCCAATTAACAACTGAAACAGTTATCTTTTCAATTATATTCATTTACTTGTCTTAAATTATCAACACGTTGATAAAATTTATATCAGATTTTCTTTATTAAATTGTTTATGATGACTTACTTAAAATTTATCATTACATTTCTTATTTAATTAATTTGTTCATTTTCACATACTGTCTATCGTATTACCTTCAAAGATGTTTATCATCTAATTAATACTTTCAATCAATTCATGAGAATTAAATACATTTTTCAGAAGCAAATTCAACCGACTTTGAATTACTTAATTAGGAAAATGTGTTTCCAGATAACTTTTCACAATGACAAAAATTACCTGTCTAGCTTTCTTTTTGTTGGATATCTTCTTTTACACTACGTGGGTCAATTTTCTAATTAAATTCTGGATGCACTGTTAGAATAGACACCTTTTTATGGAAAGAAGCTGGATATGTATATAAAATTTATCTCCAACATTCTACTTTGGTGAACTTTATCTTAAATGAAATCTGCATTTCCAGAAAAAGATAAAACATGGCGTTTAATTCTTGAATATTTCGAATGGTCCTTCAAATTTCGAATTACATCAACTTCAGTTTTTGATTAAAAATTGTGATTCACTTCCTTAACATTGTGTGCATTAAAGTTTTATTTATGTCCATGGAGGCAGATGCTAAATAAAAGTAAACAGTATATTTGTTTAAAATATTAAACTGTAGGTGTGTAACAATATCAAAAATTGACACTAAAACTCTTAACATCAAGACAATTACAAAATAGACTATAAAGTATTTTTTCAAAACAAATTTCGAATATTTACTCTGATATTTAAAAGTTATAACAGTTTGCAAAAATCGTATTATTTAGGAATTTTTTAAGCATATTTTATTTACAATTCATACTTTAAAACTGAATTACAGACAATTGTTTTCAATTTTATTAGTGTGTATGTTTTACAACATGAGAAGCTTTGCATTACAAAAGAACACCCAGTTTAATATTTTCTACTTAAAATAAATAAATAAAAGACTGATAGAATAATCTTAGATACAAGTTTTAAGATCCTAAATTGTTAGAAATTTATTTACAGAACACCTTCGTTATTAAACTAACGCATTAAGATATATATTTTTGACAAATATCATGAGCTACACGTATCTAATTTCATATGTTCTTCCGTTGAGATTCATAAACTGCTTTGAACTTTTGAACTGCTGAAAAAAACAGCCTTTTTTATGTACTACCAACAAAGAAGTTTATATAATTCCTTTGTTGTTGTTTCCGTTGTGGTGTTGTTATTTTTGTTGTTGTTGCTATTGTTGCTGATGTTACTTTTATATTTGTTGCGATTATATTTTTTTCTTAGAAAATAGTTTTTAATAAATAAAATAGTTCGGTAATTAATTATAAAACTTCACGATAAAAAATCACAATAAAAAAGTAATAAAAAAATAAGAAAATAAAAACAGGACGTATTTCGATGTTCAGTGCAGTTCAGGGAATAAAAAGCTTTTCATATGCTTAAACTGTTTAATATTTGCAATGTGCGAAATTCTGCATGTTTATCTGTTATTATTTCTGTTAAGCTAGATAACAGGACAATGTTGTGTTATGTTAATTAGTTTACGATTGTATTATTCTATAATTCACGCTTAAAATATCCAGCAAAATTGTATAGTCTTAGACGACTGTGGAGTATTAATTTTATAATTTTTGCTTAAAATATCGCGATAATTAAATATTATATTTTGAGCATATATTTGTCATGTGTGTGTGTGTATTTCCATTTTCATTTAATTGTACCTTTTTTCCCTCTCACTTATATTTAAATAAGTAATAATTACATATTTATATATTCGATAAAAATGATAAACAAAAATTGACTTTTTATTTTTTTCTTAAATTTAAAGCTAATATTCCTGTTATGTACACTCTTGAGTAAATAAAAATGATATTAGAAATTTTTACTTGGTTTTATTTTTTTTAAACGAAGGATACGTATTTATAGGTTATGACGATATACCACAATTTAGGAGATCGTAGAATAATGCATAATAATAATACATAAATGTTAAATTTACCAGCAGTACACTTGTACACTGTTTATATACATTCTCCACATATTTTACATACATTTTACGCAACTGAACACAATTTGAGTGAATTAATTTGAGTACATCAGTACCTATTTTTGCGTTTACATTTATGTTCAGAATTTTCTGTCTTGGTGAAGCAACAGTAATCGGCAAGCATTGCTGCATGCTGCATTTAATTGCGATCTATAACGATACTCCATAGCAGAAATTTCTTGGTGAAATCGTTCACCATGCCCATCGTTAATTGCTCACATATTATCTGGCAAAAAGTCAATGTGAAAGCGCAATAAATGAAGCTTTAATGACATGTGACAATTTGTTTTTTTTAAATTGTTTACCGTATTTTGAACTATACAGTTGTAATTTGTAGCTTTGTTATTCCCTAAGAAATTATGCACAACGTCCTAGAATGAAAGGCATTAAACTTCAGATTCAGGTATACCTTGATAAATATACGGGCTGATTATATTTTGGTATAAATCACTAAACAGCTGACGATGCTATGCTGAATTTTCATGATTTACGCAATAGCTCTATCTCAATAACAAATTCATGAATTTTCATCAAACTTCAGATTCAGTTAGTCGTTGACACAAGTTTTTTCTGATAGGGTTATGGTGTTAATTTCCCAATAGATGGCGCTGCAGCGCGCATTTGTCCCGATTTTCGCAATAGCTCTAGCTTAAAAACTAGTGCACGGATTTTCATCAAACTTCAGATTCAGTTAGACGTTAACACAAGTTGTTCCTAATTACGTTTTAGTGTAAATCACACGAC
The DNA here is from genome assembly GCA_963932465.1 of Maratus speciosus. NCBI lineage: Eukaryota > Metazoa > Arthropoda > Arachnida > Araneae > Salticidae > Maratus > Maratus speciosus. Next base: position 287,812,939 of record OZ010799.1, read on the forward strand.
AGGTGGTGCTGCTATGCTGCATTTTGCAGGATTTACACTATTTTATCAATAGTCATATCTCAAGAACTAATGCACGGAATTTCATATCTTTAGAATCCTCATGATGGGCATAGAATTGCATTTAATGTTGGTACTATGATAGTGAATTTTGTAGTATTAATATGTATGAGATAGAAGAACATTTTGGGATTGGCACAACCGACTAGTTCTTTTCGTCTGCTGTATTTGTTATTTTAAAATTTTCTAAATTTCTTCCGCCACACGGTGAAATCTCCCCACCCACCCAACTTTCCGGGCATTTGAATGTTTAAAACTTGCATTTAAACAAATGAAACTCTTTATTAAAAATCCATATTATAATTTATTATTTTATTTAATTTTTAGGTCCTTATATACTTTTTTTGTTCCTTGTATGTCCTTAAAACTCTTTGATTTTTATTTAAAGAAATGTGTACGAACCCTGTATTATTATATCTATATATACCTATTTCTGCTTTCTCCTCCCCCCTGTAAAAAGTATACAAAGTTAAAATAGTCCTGCATATGAAGGGTGCTGATTATGTTTTGGTGTAAATCGCCCAACAGGCGGCTCTTCTGTGCTGCATTTTTCACGTGGACTAAGCACATGTTATTGGCACCTAGATGTATTATAAGTAGCAGATATTTATTCAATATCAGGGTCATTAGACTGTAGAAGCAAAGTACTTTTAAGGCAATAAAATAACCAGATATATTTAAACACAGATATCTGTGAAACAGGAACCAACTTCACGTTTTTGGAATATTTCCTAAATTCCCTAGTGTATGGTTACTTAAATCTGATAAAAATTTTAAAGAAAAAAATTCTGGTTTATCAGTGTAATTAAAGAAAAAGATAGAGTTTTAGAAACATAAGTTTACAAAGTCAGATGCTATGATGCAGAAACATATTTTAGATAAAATTGCACTGTTAACTTTTCAGTTAACTAATTTTATTATCATTTTATGAAATTTTTTAATAATATTTTATATATATAACGAAATACTTCTAAAGTATTGTATTTAAAACAAGTACCCATTCATTTTATTATTATTTATTTTCAGAATGTTTCTAACTAAATCTCTGAGTTTCAGACAGGATCTGCGAAAAGAATTTAATTCTCTCATCATGGGTTTCACCATGGTCAATGATAAACCTATCAAGGAAATATCATATTTGATTTCCTCAGTTGTTATCCTTTGATCCATCTTCATTGTATCTACTCTCATCGGTCTTCAGATATCGAAACAAATTCTTCTTTGATACCACAGTAAATACAATTCACTTCTGGAACTCGTATTACATCAGCAAGATTTTTCCTCCATTTCTTTAGAAAAAATCATTAATTTACATGATTCTTATTTGAATGAATTTAAACTATTCAAATTGTAGTAACTTTATTTAGCACATTTTGATTAATATGTTAAGATGTACAATATTTTGAAAACTGTTTTTATTTTTATTTAAATGTTTTTTTTTAATTCACAAACTATAGAAGTGACTTTTATTTAATTTCTATATCACATAGTATGCCAACACGCCTTTAGCCCACTTTCTTTAGAAAAATAATAACATACATGATTCTAGTATAAATAAACTTAGACTATGCACGTTTTGGAAAGTTTACTTTAATGTTGTTTGACTAATACGTACGATAAGTTGAAATATTTTTTTACCATTGAAAATAATTTTAAATATCTCTTAAACGGCAGACATTCCTTTAATTGAATTATATTTTTATCATTAGAATTTTCATCAAAACACTTCAGTCAGTGAATATTTGAAGAATGATTTTTTGCCATTACATTTTAAGTAATGTATTTCTGCAAAATGTTGCATTAACGATTTTTTCTATATGTTTGGAAATTGCATTAACACACAGGAATATCTTTTAAGAAAATTGAGTAACTTACTATATAGAAACTTTACTTTTACAAAACTTTGCGAGTTTATCCATTTATTTATTTACATTGATTTATTTAAAAGTTTTGTAAAATACATCAAAAACGACGGAAGGGCAGTAAAAAATTTAATTCTCTCATCCCATAAATCACATCTTGGCATTTCTCACGACATTTACGATGAAACACCATTTTTGATTTATTTAGCTCTATCAACATTGCATTTTCTATCGTCATAGATATTTAGTTAAAGACTGTTTTTCTTGAATATGGCATTTGAAATAATCTCGTTCTGTAGTATATTAAACTAATGTTTTCTTTTTCTTTTTCTTTAATTATGTCTTACCACTTGAAATATTTACAAAGTTACTTTAAATTGTCTATTATCATACTGATTACTAAGTACAGTCGAACACGGTTAAGACGCTCATGGTTAATAAGCGATTCCCCTTAATACGCGTATTTTTACGATCTCTTGAACATCGACCATAAGGCTAATGCAAAAATATAACTTTTAACACGCGAACGATTATTGTGCTATTACGCTTATTACGCTTAATAATAAATGTTCTGTCTTTTGAAGGAAAATCAAGCAATACGCGAATTCACTGATCAAGATGCGATTTCCTTCTCTCTTCTCGAGTGTTGCCAATTTAAGGGATTTTTTTTTTATTCAGGTAACAAACACTGTTTCCGAATAGTATTATTTACTTTATTTAATAACAGATTAAATAAGGGGGGAATTATTAACGGGTAATAGTAATATTTGAATAAAACAAACCTGCTAAATTAGCAAAACTGCAAATTTTCTTCGATGCCGTCTTCTCACATTCTTTTTCTCTCACTTGGTGTATGTTTTTACAGTAGTAGATAGATATATAGACGAATTCAGATTTCAGATACGTCATAAAAAATATTATAATTAGAAATGAGGTTTTAAATGTACGTTATATCACTACTATGTTTTATCGCGCATATTATAGGCAACAAAAATGAAACTCGTAAAGATTAAACAAATGAGACTGCGGTTCGATAATTGTTTTATGTATTCCATGTTTTTCTTTTTACTTTTTGCTATGCTAATAATATTTTTTAGACAAATATTAATAAGGATAGTTTTTCCCTTTCATATATATATATATATATATATATATTATAAACGTACTCATTTTTACGAGTACTGAGTAATATTTTAAAAACAGCGTTGTGCTTCAAATATTTAATATTTTTTATTTCTGTTCAAAAAATTAGTCTAGTACAATAATTATTTTTGTTGTTTTATTTGTAGTTTCAAAGTATTAATCCACAATAAAGCCATATTTTAATCTACATTTAATTATATTTATAATTCCTGTCTGTTCTATAAAAAGAAACAATGAGTTAAAGTGGAATTGAATTAAATTTTAATCTAAATATACGTACAAGACACTATTTTCGACCGTAAACATCTAAAGGAAAGCTGTAAAGTTCATTTAGAAGATTAAATCTGTAAATAAGTCTAATTTCTGCAACATTATTCAAATCACGTTTAATACGCGATCCCGCTTAACCCTGTACCTACTGAAGGTACTTATAAGTACCACTCACTTTAAACTTTTATACCATAGTGAATATTACTAATATTATAATGGTACTTTGCAAAAATCGCTCTTTTAACTCCACTTTATCCGAATACATGACAGCGGTAGTTCTAGGTTTGTTATTTTAGAGAGGAATGAGGCTATCTTTGAAGCAGTCGGTGTGTTTCGTGCCGACATTTTGTACAGATTGCAACGCTCGTCTTTTCTTAGCTGTAAACACAGTAAAGGATATAAGATAAGTGTTGAATTTTTTTATGTGTTCATTATGGTCTTAGCATACAATTTGACTAGCTATTTCAGTTGAACGGTGTATATATTTGATTTAACAGTTGAATTACTCGGTGGTACTTATAAGTACCGTCAGTACAATGGGTGCTGGAGAAGAACTTCTTGTTTACTTTTCGTCTGTGTAGTTATCCATCGTTTTCATCGGATTTAAAATGCAATTACTAAAATGTAGTGCATTAGTGATTTCCCTGGTATTTCTTTTCTGTTTCATTGCTATTTTTTATAGGAAATCGAAAAAGTTGTGGCACCGGCTGGTTTTTGCTATGCTAGAAATGGCATATGTAAATTTATATATAGCATATGTGGAGATGCGAGAGAGCATGTTGTCCCTGGAATATTGCCGTCGCAAAACTAAAAGACTGCTAACAAGATCGAAATCTAAAAAAAAAAATAGTTTTTTTTTAATCCTCTCAGGAGCAAAGCATTTTCAATTCTAAAGGGTTGAAATAAATTATTGGCACCGGAATTTGCCAAACGATTTATTTGTAAATAAGAAAAAGCCTATATTTCATATATTTATTGAATCGAAAATATTTTCAGGTGCCAGTTGAAATAACTTGTGGGTTTTCAGTTACGATAATTTAGTCATAATGTACTGACGGTACTTTAAAGTACCACTTTAGTTAATTACCTCTAAATAATTAAATTTTTCACCGGTGAGTATTTTTTTTATGTTTATCCTTTAATTTTCATTGTAGTAACTGAAAAAAAAATATTTCATGAAAAAAATTGCAGTAGATCATAATGCAGTAGATAAAGAGTTAAGACGCGAATTTTGTCCACCCCCTTGATACGCGTCTTAACTGGGTTCGACTGTATGTTAAAATATTATTCATCATTATAAACTAATAGCAAACCCCGAAGCTTTGCTCGCGTAATATTTGAAATATGCCAAGTGATATTTATATGTCTAATTTTTATCAAAAGGTACTAACTAAATTTTTATTTTATTAAAGGGTAATATTTTATTTTATTAAAAGGTACTTATTACTTTTAGGAATAATACAAAAATTACTATTTAAAACACAGTTTGACTAAACATCATTATTACACTGTATTAGGCAGAAATGAGACTTAAATTAATAAAATGAAATAAAAATAAATAAAAGATAATTTAGAAAATATTTTGAAACTTTTATGCTCAATTAATACGCTCATTTCAGTATTAATTTGAAGTTTTGAATCTTTTAGAAACCTTCTTCTTACATCTTAAAATTAACCATCATGTCGAATTCCAAGTCCTACCACCTCTCTCAACATAAAGGGCTATGTTGAAACAGGAACTGTTACCATTAATTTGCCAACATTAATTTTGAAATCGGTTTGTTATTTCCTAATATTCCACATAAACGTAATTTAAAAAGCTTTTAGAGCCCTGTTTTAGAACGTTTGTTGTTCCTCTGAACCTCAGGTGGTAGAATCACCGGCATAAAATATAGCCTGTGTAGGATCAGAGACTGTTACCACTGATTCGCAACAATTACTTTTATAATCGGTTTATATTCCCTGAAATTGCATAGAATCGTAATTTAGAACTTTTTTAGAATGCTTTTTGCCCCTCCCCTTCGCTTCACCCCTTTTTAATTCGAATTTATTTTCGATGTTCTTTCGAGGGCAATTATATATTATAAGTAACTACCATGTCATATTTAAAGTTTCTAGCCTTTTCAGTATCACAGAAATCGCAATTTAGAAAGTTTTTAGCTCCTGCAACCCTCTGGTGGTAGTGGAACAGACATAAAATATAGCTTATGTTTGAGCAGGTTCTATCACCAAAATTTGTCATCATTATTTTTTTAATCGGTTTGGTAATTTATAAGTTTGCTTAAAAATTGTAATTTATAACGCTTTTCACTCACTTCATTTTTTTAAAATTTGGAATTTTCTTTCGACTGTTCTTAGAAAGCAGTTGCATCTTGTAAGTAAATACCATGCCATACTTCAAAGTGTTAGACCCCTCAGTTGTGCAAAAAATGCAAATTAGAACATGTTTTGCTTTTGCAACCCTCAGATGATAATGACAGCAACATAAAATATAACCTATGTTATAGCAGGGACTGTCACCATTGATTTGCAACCATTACTTTTGAAATAGCTTTGGTATTTCCTTAGATTGAGTAGAAACCGCAATTTACAACGTTTTTAGGACGCTTTTCGCGCATTTTCACCACTTTTTAAATTTCTATTTTTTTTTAAGCTGTTCTTAAAGATCATTTATAGCTAATAAATATGTACCTTGCCTAATTTTAAGTTGCTAGCCCCTACCGATCACAAAAATCGAAATTTAGAACGCTTTTTTGCCCCTGCAACGTCTTGGTGATAGTGATACCGACATAAAATAGCGTCTATGTTAGAGCAGACGCTGTCAGCATCAATTTCCTACCATTATGTTTGAAATCAGATTCATTCTTTCTGAGATATTGCCGACAAATCGGCATCTAGAACGTTTTTAGAACGCTTTTCGGGCATTTTGCTCCTGCATCTCCTCTGGGGTAGTGGAAACAGATCTGAAATATAGCCTATCTTGGAGCAAGATCTGTCACCATCATTTTTTACACCATTATATTTGAAATCGGTTCACTACTTCCTGAGATTGCATAGAAATCGCAATTTAGAAAGTTTTTTATAGCGCTTTTTGCGCATTTTGACCCCCTTTTAAATTTCGATTTTTTTAGGAAATGTCCTTAGAGGTCATTGATATCTTATAACTAACTACAATTCCAAATTTCACGATTCTAGGCCCTTCCGTAACGCAAAGGCCGCAATTTAGAACGTTTTTTGCTCCTGCACTCCCTTTGGGGTAGTGGCACCGACATAAAACATCACCGATGTTGGAGCAAGGGTTTTCACCATTATTTTGACGCCATTATTTTTTAGATCGGTTTAATATTTCCTGAGATTGTGTAGAAACCACCATTAGAACGTTTTTTAGAACGCTTTTCGCGCATTTTCACTCCTTTTAAATTTCGAATTGTTTAAGAACTGTTCTTAGAAATCCTTTATATCTAATAAGTAGCTAATATTTCAAATTTCATATTTCTAGGCCCTTCAGTAACACATAAATCGCATTTTTAGAACGTTTTTTGCTCCTGCACCCCCTTTGGGGTAGTGACACCGACATAAAACATAGCCTATGTAGGAGCAAGGGTCGTCACCGTCATTCTGACACTATTATTTTTTAAATCGGTATGGTATTTCCTGAGATTGTGTAGAAACCACCATTTAGAACGTTTTTTAGAACGATTTTCGCGCATTTTCACCCCTTTCAAATTTCGAATTGCTTAAGAACTATTCTTAGAAATCCTTTATATCTAATAAGTAGCTAATATTTCAAATTTCATATTTCTAGGCCCTTCAGTAACACATAAATCGCATTTTTAGAACGTTTTTTGCTCCTGCACCCCCTTTGGGGTAGTGACACCGACGTAAAATATAGCCTATGTTGGAGCAAGCGTTGTCACCATCATCTTGACATCAATATTTTTTAAATCGGTTTATATTTCCTGAGATTGTGTAGAAACTACCATTTAGAACGTTTTTTAGAACGCTTTTTGTGCATTTTCACACTTTTTAAATTTCGAATTATTTAAGAACTGTTCTTAGATATCATTTATATCTTATAAGTAACTAATATTCAAAATTTCATATTTCTAGGCCCTTCAGTAACGCTAAAATCGCATTTACAGAACGTTTTTTGCTCCTACACCCCTTTTGGGGTAGTGGCACCGACATAAAACATAGCCTATCTTGGAGCAAGCGTTGTCACCATCATTTTGACACCAATACCTTTTAAATCGGTTTGGTATTTCCTGAGATTGTGTAGAAACTACCATTTAGAACGTTTTTTAGAACACTTTTTGTGCATTTTCAAACCTTTTAAATTTCGAATTGTTTAAGAACTATTCTTAGACATCATTTATATCTTATAAGTAACTACCATTCCAAATTTCATGTTTCTAAGCCCTTCAGTAACGCTAAAATCGCATTTTTAGAACGTTTTTTGCTCCTACACCTTCTTTGGGGTAGTGGCACCGACATAAGATATAGCCTATGTTCTAAGTTGGACTAACACCATCATTTTGATACCATTACTTTTGGAATCGGTTCGGTAGTTCCAGAGCTTATCTCCGACAAATAAACAATTTTTTCCTCTTTATAATAGGAAGTATAGATTTAATTAAATTTATTTAAGTGATTTTGGGATAATATTTTTTTTACTATCCACGTTGTTCATGAAATAAAAATTTTAATATTGCACTTATTAAGCAACAGAAGGGCAGTAAAGAATTTAATTCGCTCTTCCCATAAATAACATCTCAGCATTTCCCCTGCAATCTATCACTACCTTTTCGGTAAAAAGTTCTATCTTTATAGAATTTTTCTTCCTCGATCTTAGATACGACATTTTTTTTAAGACTACATTTAAAATAATATACTTCTGCTGCACATTAAACTAACGTTTTATTGTATTTTTCTTTCATTATGTCTTTTCGCTTATTTTTTTTTTTTTTTTCACAATGTTACTTTATAATTTTTGTAATAATAAACTATTTAATATAATTTATAAGTTTTTATGATAATTTTTTTGGCACAAACTACATTTTTCAACATAAATTATAGCAATTATTAACCATAATGAACTATTATTTAAAATAATAAACTTTTTAAATAAATGTATTTTAAGGTTTTCGTGAAAACTTTTTGTTGGAAAACACGTTGTTCAAAATATGAGGCTATCCTCTACCGACCTCTCAATAAATCACTCTGCAGTTTAAGATTGTATGCAACTTTTCAGTTTAATCTTTGTTGCAACACCACTTTCGGACTACAAATGTGCTGCCAATATGTCAGATGCCTTCTATTTATAAGAAAAAAAAAACAGATATAAGAAGATCTAGTCTCACACAGATAATTTAAACGGCTAAAAACAAATTACATCATTCCTTTTCCTGATGCAAGGGACTCCGGCTTGCGAAATAGTGAAATAGGATGAGTCAGATTGTAAAATAAACAAGTTAAATGTCTCTTTATGTAGAAAAATATAATATAACCACTGACGTAAATATGCACTAACCTCTGCCAAGCTACTCACGATTTCAAAAGTTCTTTATCTTTCTAAATTTCACAAACTAATATATTTTCACGATTTAAAGAATTATTTACGAAAACAAGGTTTCTTTTGCTGCCACTTGTTTTCGAAACCATTTCCGAGTTGCTTTTATAGTACACTATCAATTCTCACAACCTGGAACATAGGTTTTCTGATGCTATCAATTATCAAGTAAACATTTTCATGTTCAACAAAGACGTTTTAAAAACAAACGTCATACTTAATCAGCATTAATAGTAAAACTAATATAATATTGTTATTCTTCCATATACAAATTCTGTTACACAGCTTAAAATGTTATATTGAGAATTCATAGCTTTCCCTGAAATCCATTATTCTGGTTAGAGAAAAGTTATTAATGTTCTAAAAAACTACTTTGAAATGTTTTCGAAAGTCAGTGGTAGTCAGAGAAATTTTCTTTTTTATAAAAAATTCTAAAATTTTGAGCATATAGTTTCCAGTTCTTTAAAGATACAGAAAGCTTTTTGAAGTCATGGGAAATCAAAGGAGGTTATTGCATACTGTCGTTCATAGTTATATTATACTTTCTTAAAGTAGGAAGTGTTTTGTCTTTTTATGCAGTGCAAAAACGTAAAGATAAGTTTTGTAATTTAAGCGAAAAGAAAATATCATACCGCACTTATTAATTAATTTGATATACATATTTAAAATTAGTTATTCCTAATAACGTCAATAATTTCAGATATTCAAAATAATTATTTTTACTATTCTGATTTATCAGGCAAAACAACATATAAATATGAAATCATCGTAATTATACAGGGTGTTAATATTTTATTATTTTTTCATTTAATTTTGACCATTGTACTTATACAGTCTATCCATATTTTATTGTTCCTTCATTTAAATATAAATAAAACTTTTAAACAGGAAATTAATTTAATTAAGGATAATTTCCACTTATTTTAAAACGGAATATGCATGCTTTACACAATGCTGAAAAATGTAGAAAAAAAATGTGTAAACGAAACAAAATAGTACAACTACATGCAATATTTAAAGGTATATATAAATATTATACAGACACTAGACGATAGCCCATCAGAATGACGTGTTTGCATTTTTAAAAGAATGATATAAAATTGCACTATAAAAAGAATGATGGAGTAATAATTTTTATCCCGATCTGACCAATAGAGTCAGTTGGGGTAAAATAGTTATAAAAACAGTCCCTTTTTCATTCAAACCTAATTTGCCAGAAAATTAGGTACTATTTTATTATCCCATTGACTAAAACTGTCGCCAAAGTGTAAGATTAAATGCCAATCGTATCATTATAGTATATAAATTCAATCAATGTGATCGTAGTTCCCAAAATTTGAAGAACTATTTCACAAAAAACATGCAAATTAGTACTAATAATGCTATTTTAAAACATTGTCAATGAACTATTTTACACCATGGTATAATAAGTATACTCAGTTAAAGCATACATCTATAACTAAGATAATTATAATAATTAAACATAAATCAAACAAAAAATGTATTTTAAAGTTACTAAAAGTATTACTATATAGTAGATTAAGATGTTTATAAATACTTATGGCATTTTTCCTTTTTAAATATCGCCTTCTCTCCATTGGTAAGACAGAGAACATAAAATCCAAAGGGAGTAAGAAATAGGAACAAATTTTAAAGTTACTTACATCCAATGTTTGTATTTAAGTATTTATTCATAGGAAAATCGATAACTGGTAAAAAAAAAAATATATACCAAATTTAATTTTATGAGTTTAACTGTTACTGACAATTTTCATTGTTTACATTCCAATGTGTAGTGCAGATAATAGACATTTGCAGATTATACATCAGCGGATTTCACAGAGTTGACTGTATATAGGAGATTAAGATATTTATAAATACTTATTGCATTTTTCCTTTTTAAATATCGCATTTTCTCCGTTGGTAAGACAGAATAATAATTAAACATAAATCAAACAAAAAATGTATTTTAAAGTTACTTACATCCAATGTTTATATTTAAATATTTATTCATAGAAAAATCGAGAACTGGTAAAAAAAAAAAATTACCAAATTTAATTTTATGAGTTTAAGTGTTACTGACAATTTTCATTGTTTACATTCTAACGTGTAGTTCAGATAATAGACATTTGCAGATTATACATCAGCGGATTTCACAGAGTTGACTGTATATAGTAATTTAAGATATTTATCGAGCCTGAACATCCCGAAGCATAGAGTACGTATTAGTTAGCCGATTGTGCTGCCTAAAAAACGATCAATTTGATCCAATATACGTGGGAAGCATTACTCATTAGCAGGATGAGTAACTCTAATTTTAGTAGTTTGACTGTCAATAACATAGAGTTGCGCAAACTGGGGAGCTTCACCATTGAGCGGTTGAATGTGGCTTGTTTGGTGACAAATTTGACCATGGACTTTAAAAATATAAGGTCCTCTACCTCTAAAATCAACAACTTTTACCCCCCATTGATGCAAATGAAACAGCACTGTTGTATGAGCGAATATCTTCGCGAAAGTTCTTGTAATCAGGATTGCCCGGATCCGTAAGCAAGTTCAACAAAAAATTAGGGTATGACAAAATATTTCCCTCAGCATTTGTAGGCTTCTCATGTTTCACTCTTCCTTTACGGCAGCAACTTGTAAATTTCCCGTCAGGCGGGCGTTCAGCACTGAAATTTTTGGAAGCACAGAACTGGCAAATAGCGTTCATCGATCCGCAGAAGTGTTCATCGACTTCAACATTTAAATGGCTTTGAAGCTCTCGAGAATGATGGGCTTCTGCATTTCTTTCTCGTCGTACTCGTTGAGCTGCAGCATTTTCTGTTCGAATTCTATCTCGCTACTCCTGGCTTTGCCTGGCTAGCCATCTTGCTTGCCGCTCATTATTCCTTCGCCGTCTTCTTGCAATGGGACTTTCGTCTTCGTTCATTTCATTAAAAGAAAAGAAAACTATAACCTTCCAATTTCTTATGAAAAAAAAAAAAGATGAAGGGTAGGACTTCAATTTCTAATAATTTGTTTAGCGAATAGCGAAAAAGTAAGCACGTTTTTAGATATTGAAAAATCAAATCAACATTCACTCGTGATGCCACTTGTACAACACAAATTCCAAATCCAGAAACAAATGAATGACTCTTTGAACGAATCATTAAAAAATACGGTCGACATCTGATTTTGCTCTTAAAATATTTTTTAAAGCATAATAAAACCTTTAAATAATTTGAAATACGCTTATTTTTAGAAAGGAAACGTTAATCCAGTACAAAATAATTCACAAAATAATTCAAGAATACAGCTATATCGAGCTATATTCACTCAGCACTATGAAGCGTTCTCATTGGTCAGAAAATAGACAGCCATGAAAAACAGAGGTAATTTTTCGCGATATTTTTAACAGTGTATACTGAATTCAAACTGTAAATAAATGTAAACAAAACTGAAAAACGTATTTCAAAATATTAATATGTTTTAGCAAAATATTTTAAGAGCATTTAATGAATAGCTGAAAGAGTCATTCATTTGTTTTTGGATTTGTAATTTGTGCTTATGAATGGCAACGGTAATCGCTTGTATACATCGGAAGCCTTATGTTGGTATCTGGTAATTTTTAAATTAGATCTTAAAGCTTTATAATTGTATACTTTTTGAAGGTTTTAGAAAAATTGTGGTAGAATATGTTACACAAAGAATAGATAGACAGATTAAATAAGGCAGTGGCAAATACGGCATCGGAATGCTTAAGCCTAACATGGCCGCGAGATTATCAGGAAACGGATGAGTTCAATCCCGAAAGCGTTATACATTTTGTGTCATTCTATGTATAATACAAACAATAAATACAATAAACCAAACTGGAGTGAAAAATTAGCCAGAGCCTGGAATCGAACCCGGGACAACAGTATACAAGCCTGCTGCTCTAACCACTGAGCTACTTCGGCCGATGTCTGAGTGCTTAGTGCGAAATTGCAGACTCAGACATCAGCAGGAGTAGCTCAGTGGTTAGAGCAGCAGTCTTGTATACTGTGGTCACGGGTTTGATTCCTGGCTCTGGCTAATTTTTCACTCCAGTTGGGTTTATTGTATTTATTGTTTGTATGTCTGTATAATATTTATATATACCTTTAACTGTTGAATGCAGCCGTTATTTATGTGTGTATGTGCGTTTTAATATATATTGTAGTATGAGTGTTTTATTATACATACAATATTATTTAGTTTTCATAGTTTATAGAAAGCCTTGATGATTTTAGTTTCACAAAAGCATTATTCTTAGTATTCTTACACTAAACATTAAAAGTAAAATATATACTTTAAAATTAACTATAATGATCGGAATGCTACGCATTTTTAGTAACATATTCATTAGTCCCAAAACTTCTTTTAGGGAACAGTTATTGTTCAACCTTATAGAAAAAACCGGTTGTGTGAAATCCATCTTCAGAAGAAGAACTAATTTATGTTTTACAAATGTAGGAAATCTTTTTAGCCATATCACATAATAAAAATCAGATGTAGTACTGCATCAGGTCAGGTAAACTTTACACAAACCTGACCGGACCCGCGATTTAGGTCGCATCGAGTTGACTTTAAATGTTTCGGATTCGTGTTTATTTCAGGTTGAAATTTGAATCTTGTAGGTCATGTTCTGGTTGCACTGCTTTCCTAAAAATTTCTACAGTTTCATATAATAATTAAAAAAACTTTATATTTGAATATTAATGAGTACATATATGTACTTTTCAACATAAAAGATAGAATTTATATGTAAGATATAATTGTATAATATTTTCACATAATTTAATTAAAATATCGATTAATTTTTCATCCATTTCGGGTTCGGTATTGTGTATTCATATTTTAATTGCAATGCTTTTTAAAAAAAAAAAGAAAAAGAAACAAAGAACGAGAAATACTCATGATTTATAAGCTACATGTACTTAAAACATACAAAATAAGGTTTCAATAATTTCACACGTAAACTTCTTTCTTTTTTCTTTTCTTTTTCCTTTTTTGGCTTTACGTATGTTTAGAAAATATACGTTCTGCCATAATATAAGACACATATACGAGAATATACAGTTATCAAGGTGATCAATCATGAGGTCTTCGATGAAATGCATTTTTTTTTCGATTAAATGTATTACATTCACCGCCATCTATCTTCAGTTTAGATTAAGCCTATCAATCCCAGATAATATGTTTGAAGTATTGTATTTCTATAGTACTACTTCAAGTTACTTCTGATCTTTTCCCTCTTAAAAGTCACAAAATCTTATTTTTAATAAAACTTTTTTTACTACCAGAATCGTTCAAACGGAGAGAAAACATGAAATACCGTTTATAATTTTGTATTTTTGATTGATATCGTTCCATTATATTCTGCTTAAAAAGAAGAAATATATTTTTTGTATTTAATTTTCTTTTTTATGTAGTTTCTTTTATATTTGATGTAGATTTGAATATTTTGTGTACACTGTAAAAAAAAAATCTGTGAAGTTACTAACATATTTCTCGGAAACTGGGATTCCAGGAACTATTTATGTAACGGCAACAGCAAAAATTTCTGTAACAGCATCTGTTACAGGAATTTTTCTTGTTGCCGTTACATAAAAAGTTCCTGGAATCCCAGTTTCCTAGAAAAATTTTAGTAACTTTACAATTTTTTTTTTACAGTGTAACTTGAAAAAACCCAGGTAGCTTTCTGAAACTCATGTTCGATGGGAATAAAAAATATGAGTATCAAATAAATATGAACTCATAATATATTTTTTTTTCAATAACCCTAGAGTAGTCGCCTTCTTTTTTTCAGAACGTTATTAGACGCGCTCATACAGAAAATGTAAAATAAGAAATATTTTTCACGTAATATTCGAATATTACATTTAAATCAGCTTATAAATTTGCAGTTTATTTAAATTATACATTTTATTCATGAGATTTTGAATAATGGGACAAGTGAACTGACATTAGAGATCGTTGCACATGCATTTCCAGCAGTTTCAACTTCGCTTGTAAAAATATACCTGAAAGAAAAACAGAGACGTCTTGTAACTTCACTATTGCGTGGAGAAACATTTAAACTCAACTACATGGTAGTTCTTCATTGCATCTGTAAGAAGATATGAGTTAGGGGAAGATAATTTAAATGGGCGACAAACAGATTGAATCGCGACTACTGTGCACTGCTGCTGTTGGGAAAATATTTTTTTATTTGAGATTACAGGGACACTTTTTCAGCAGACTGAACCTTTTATCAAAAAATTCTTAAAATCCCCGAACTTCTTTAAAAAAGTTACAAATTTGTTGATTACTGATTTTTAAATTATTTTAAGGACACATGAAAGAAAACATGAAATAATTATGTATTGCAAAATGCGGCTGAGGGTTTTTTTTTTTTTTTTTTTTTTTTTTTTTTTTTTTTTTATTTACTTTTTAGAGTCAGAAAAGCTTCTTTTCAATATATATATATATATTTGCTACCAGAATCGTTCAAAAGGGAAAAAAAAGAATGAAATAATATTTTCGTATTTTTGATTCACAAGTTCTATTACATTTTTCTTGGAAACTAGAAATTTATTTTTACATTCAATTTTCTTTTCCACGTACTTACACTTATATTTCGTACATCATTTAATCTTTATATGTAACTTTAAAGAAACCAATTTGGTATATCTGAAACTAACGTTCAATGGGAATGCAGACATGTAAATACCATGTAAATTATTATTTACTTGTTATCAGTAAAGGAAATCAACCTTATGATTATAATATATATTGCGATTGTGTACAAAATATTACATTTGTATTACCTTTCTCAAATATCTGATTTTAGACTACTTACTTTAACTGCGTTTCTTTATTGTATCACCTAAAATTAAAATTATATTTTAACAAATTTTCTCTCGTTTCAGCTATTATTTAATATTAAATGCAAATTTCTTCGCGGGAGATTTTATCTAAAATGTGATATGTCACACTTATTTTACAACTCAGGTGTTATAACTTTGATACAAAATACAATTAAATACGTTTCATACAGACACTAGAGCAAGAACAATTTCTTATCTTAATCAGGTGTTTTTTTTATGTTATGGAATATGAACTTACAAGAGATAATATATACTTAATTAATTATCCTAATTTAATGATAAATATCCTGATTTGCATTAGTTTTCTGTATAAAAAATATTTTTTTTAATTAAAATTTCTAAATATCAGCTTATTGATTTTTTTTTTCAAAAGATATTTTCCCTGATTCTAATGTTTTACAATCAATTGCAGACCTTGGTATTAAGTACGTTTTACCACATATTTCAATAAAACCCATTTATTTTACGCACTTTTCACATATTTAATTTAATTTTTTATTTTATTTTTACTTTGTATATATTAGTAATACCTTTACTCCTCTTAAATGTTAATTTTGAACAAATTTAGTTTGAATATTCCAAGAAAGTGTTATTTTTACAGAAATTTTAAACAATTTCAACACAATCAAGAACTTCGGGTTATACATACACATTAAAAATTTTTCATTCAAGTAGTATTACAGTAATGTAGATTGGTTGAAGGTAAAATTGGGAACAAAGTTTGCTTGTTTCAACAACTGATAGCTTTAAGAAACTTTTGATCCTTCTAAATACTTTTAAAATCGCCCTAAAATTATGTTCTATCTACTATAGTTCAATTTCAGTTATTTATTGGTAATGTGAGATGAAATTGTGTTTCGTAAAATCGCTTGTTTACAATAACAGATGTTCATAATTAGCTTCAGAATCTATTTTTGTACCGGGATGGTATGCTACAAAATGTCTAAAGTTGCTACACAACATTTGTTCAACAACAAGCTCGTACACATATACTACCACTAGCTGACCCGACCAGCGTTGTCAGGCGGGTAACCATAATAACCTTAAGTATACCCAAGCTCGGTGTTGAATGATTTTACATTATTAAAAGGAAATATATTCAAACAATCCTGATGGTGGGGACCCCAGCGCCCTCGGCAACTTACACTTTCGAATTTTTATGATTTTATATTTTTAAATGAAAATTTATCCAAACGAACCTAGAGTTGGTGTCCCCACTGTCTTAAATATTAAAATATATATCTGCTAGCCTAATTGAGAAATGAGACTCTGTGAAAAGAGCCTAGGTTATTTGGAAAGAGCCGGGCTAATTGGAGAATCATCTCCCTTTTACCAATTAGACTGATATTTTTCAGGCTTATTGCAAAGAGCAGCTTATTGCAGAGAGTTTTTCAAGCAGTAGGCTAATTAAAAACTCTGACCAATTGTTTCTCAATCAGCCTGGTATATTTTAGGCTTATTGCAAAGAGCCTAGACAGCGTTAGGCTAATTGAAAAATGATCAATTATTTCAAATCAGCGTGATGCCTTTAGGCTTGTTAACCCGCAATGCGACACGAATCCCCCCCCCCAAAAAAAAAAAAATTGCAACAGACTGTACACCGATCCGAGTAAGACAAAATAATTTCTGTCGACACGTATCCCGAGCAGAACCTAAAAGGTTCCATTGAAATAAAAAAAACACCACGAAATCTGACACAAACCAAATCTGATAACATACAAAAATATTCCAAAGAACCAAAAAACCCGATCCAAGCAAGACAAATTAATTTCCGTGGACACGCGACCCGACCGGAACATACAAATTCCATTAGAAAAAACCCGAATTCTGAACTTAACCAAATCTGAACTCGAAATTAATATTTCAGAGGACCATCACCGGATCTGAGCAAGACAAAATATTTTCCGTGGACTATGAACCCGACCCGAGCCTAAAATTTCATTTGAAAAAAACTGAAATCTGACTCGAACCAAATCTGAATCCAACAAAATTATTCCAAAGAACCATAACCCGATCTGAGCAAGACAAAATAATTTCCGTAGACATGCAACCCTACACGCACCTAAAAATTTAATTTGAAAAAACCCCGACATCTGAACCGAACAAAATCTGTACCCGATAAAAATATTCTAGTGAAGAAATAACCCGATCCGAACAAGACAAAATAATTGCCGTGGACGCGCAACCTGACACAAACCTGAAAATTGTGGTTAAAAAAACCCCGAAATATGACCCAAACGAAATCTTGGAACGAAATTTATGTTATTTTATTTAATTTATGCCTGCGTTGAGCGACAAAATATACGCCTAAAATAAAAATAAATGATTCAGTTAAATCAAATACTGAGACACATTGCGAATCTTCTTATATGTTAAGTGCGCTACTAACTTAAAATTAAATTAAAGTAATCTTTAATATCAGGTTATCTGGAGCATAAATCATATCTGCCAATAGGGTAGTTTACATTTGAGATGTCTAATTTCATTCAGTACCCATTCTCTTTACGTAATGGTGGTAAAATAGAAATGCACTATCTGATGTTCAGACTTTTTTGATACAGAATTTATTTATATATATATTTCATAATAATTTTTATTAGTAACTTATCTTCTCTGGGTAATGCTGGAAAAACAATAAAAATGGCCCTCTACTACAAATATTATTATTACGGATTTTTTTTTTTATATATATATTTAATTCAGCGGATTTCTCAAAAAAGCCTAAGACATGTCTATTTTTTGATGTAAAAGACAAAATAGTATTAGCGATATAATTTTTGACTAATTTTTATAATTGCACTAAAATATGAATTAATTTCCTTTTTTATTGTTACGGTTGAAGCATTTCGGGTTCTGGCTAATATATATCGGGATCGAGTCGGGTTGCATGTCGACGGAAATAAATGTTTCGGGTTTGGATTGGATTACGGTTCGATAGAATTTTATTATCGAGATCGCTTTGGGTGGACTTGAAATAGAATTTTCATGTTCGAGTCGGGCAGCGTATCGACGGAAATGAGTCTGTCTTGCCTGGATCGGGTTATGTGTCGATGGAATTTTTTCGTCAGATTCGGTTCTGGTTTTCGGTCGGGATTCGGGTCAAATGGTTTTTCATCATCGAATGGTTTTTCATCATCGGATAAGGTTGCGCGTCAAAAGGAATTATTTTCTGTCGCTCGGATCTGATTATGGTTCTTTGGAAAAATTTTGTCGGCTTCAGATTTATTTCGGGTCAGGTATGGGTTTTTTTCAAATGGAATTGTTAGGTTCTGGTCGTGTTGCGTGTCTGCAGAAATTAGTTTGTCTTGGTCGGATCGCGGTACAGCCTGATGTAATTTCTTGCGTGTTCGGGTCGGGATTCGCGTTGACTTCAAGTAGAACTTTCATGTTCAGCTCGAGATCCCTGTCGAAAGAAATTATTTTGTCTTTCTCGGATCGGCGTATGGTTCTTTGGAACATTTTTGTCGGGTTAAGATTTCGTTCCGATCAGATTTCATGTTAACTTCAAACGGAATTTTTAGTTTATGGTTGTGTTGCGTGTCGACGTAAATTAATTTGACTTGCTCGGATCCGGTTATGGTTCTTTGGAATGGTTTTGTCGGGTTCAGTTTTGGTTTGGGATTTTTTCAAATATAATTTTTAGGTGCGAGTCGGGTTGTGTGTCCACAGAAATTATTTTGTTTTGATCGTATCGGATTATGGATCGTTGGAATATTTGTGTCTGGTTCAAATTTCGGGGTTTCTTTTATTCAAATGAAATTTTTAGCTTCGAGTTGGGTTCCGTGTCCACGGAAATTATTTTGTCTTGCTAGGATCGGTTTATGGTTGAATGGAATATTAATGTCTGGTTCAGATATGGCTTCGTTTTTTTTTTCAAATGGAATTTTTGGGTTCGGGTCGGGGAACATGTCCACGGAAATTATTTTGTCTTTCTCAGATCTGGTTATGGTTCTTTGGAATATTTTGTCGGGTTCAGTTTTATCTCGGGTCAGATTTCGGATATTTATTTAAATTTAATTTTTTGTTTCGTGTGGCGTTACATATCCATGGAAATTATTTTGTCTTGCTCTTATCCGGTTATGGTTTGGATAATTTTTGTCGGGTTTAAATTTTTATGTTGTTGATTTCAGATTTTTATCAAATTGAATTTTTAGGTCCCGGTCGGATTGCATGTCTACAGAAATTACTTTGTCTTGTTCGTTTCGGGTTATAGTTCATTGAAATATTTTTGTCGGGTTCAGATTTGGTTCGGGTCAGATATCGGATTCAAATTTTGGTTTTTTTTCAAATGAAATTTTTAGGTTCAGTTCGGGTTGCGTGTTCACGTAAATTATTTTTTCTTGCTAAGATCGGGTTATGGTTGAATGGAATATTATTGTCTGGTTCAGATTTGGTTCGGGTGAGATTTCGTTTTTTCAAATGGAATTTTTAGGTTCGGGTCGGGTAACATGTCCACGGAAATTATTTTGTCTTGCTCAATTCCGGCTATGGTTCTTTGGAATATTTTGTCGTGTTCAGATATAGTTCGGGTCAGATTTCGGATATTTATTTAAATTGAATTTTTTGTTTTGGGTGGGGTTACATATCCACGGAAATTATTTTGTCTTGCTCTGATCCGGTTATTGTTTGGAATATTTTTGTCGGGTTTAGATTTTTATGGGGTTGATTTCAGATTTTTTTCAAATTGAATTTTTAGGTTCCGGTCGGGTTGCATTTTCTACAGAAAGTAATTTGTCTTGCTTGTTTCGGGGTATGGTTCACTGGAATATATTTGTCGGGTTCAGGTTTGGTTCGGGAAAATTTCGGGTTTTCTAATGGAATTTTTAGGTTCGGGTAGGGTTGCGTGTGCACGGAAATTACTTTGTCTTGCTCGGATCGGATTATGGTTCTTTGAATTTTTTTTTATTTTTTACAAATTAGGTTCGGGGTCACGATTCAGGTTGACTTCAGATGGAATTTTTAGGTTCTGGTCGTATTGCGTGTCAACGTAAATTAATTTGTCTTGCTCAGATTCGGTTATGGTTCTTTAGAATGTTTTTGTCGGGTTCAGTTTGGTTTGAGATTTTTTCAAATGGAATTTTTAAGTGCGAGTCGGGTTGCGTGTCCACGGAAATTATTTTGTTTTACTCGTTTCGGATTATGGATCTTTGGAATATTTTTGTCTGGTTCAGATTCCGGGTTTTTTCAAATGGAATTTTTGAATTCAGGTCGGGTAACATGTCCACGGAAATTATTTTGTCTTGCTCAGATCCGGTTATGGTTATTTGAAATATTTTGTCCGGTTCAGATATAGTTCTGGTCAGATTTCGGATATTTATTTAAATTGATTTTTTTTTTTTTTTTTTTTTTTTTTTTTGGTTTTGTTGGGTTTGCATATCCACGGAAATTATTTTGTCTTGCTCGAATCAGGTTATGGTTTGGAATATTCTTTTCTGGTTTAGATTTGTATCGGGTCGGAATTCAGTTTTTTTAATTGAATTTTTGGGTTCCGATCGGGTTGCATGTCTACAGAAATTATTTTGGCTTGATCATTTCGGGTTATGGTTCATTGAAATATTTTTGTCGGGTTCAGATTTGGTTCGGGTCAGATTTCGGTTTTTTTTTTTTTCAAATGGAATTTTTAGTTTCGTGTCGGGTTGCGTGTCACAGAATTTATTTTGTCTTGATCGGATTATTTTATGGTTCTTTGTAATATTTTTGTCGGTTATCAGATTTGGTTCTTGTTAGATTTCGTTTTTTTTTCAAATGGAACTTTCAAGTTCGGGTCGGATTGTTGGTGGATTGAAATTATTTCGTCTTGCTCTGATCGGGGTGCAGTCTGTTGTAATTTTTTTGGGGTGCGGATGGGGCTTTGAATCGGGTTATGTGTTAATAAGTCAAGAAAAATCACCCTGATTAGGAAAAAGTGGTCATTTTTCAATTAGCCTAACGCTGTATAGGCTGTTTCAATAAGCCTGAAAAATATCAGGCTAATTGGAAAAAAAGAGTTGATTCTCCAATTAGCCCGGCTCTTTCCATTCAGCCAAGGCTCTTTGCAAAGAACCTGATTTGTCAATTAGCCTACGACATATAAATATATATCCAAACGAAGTAAGGGGGACCCGCTGTTATTGCTGATTTCATTCCGGACATTTAGATTTTCTAAACTTCATATTCTCATCAAACGTTCCAAAGAAAATCTAAAATTTCAACTGTACAAGTAGTTACGACTTCATGTATGTCTTAATAGTATTTAATATGGAACATAATATTCAGAAAAAAATTCATAATTACACCATATGAAAAAAAGTTAGGGGTAATTAGAAACGAGGTTCTGTAAGCTCTTAGAAATGATTTAGAGCAAAAACTTTTTGCTTAGAATAATTATAACGCAACCATTATCGTTTAAGGAAAATCGACTGGCTTTGATAGCTAATAGACACGGAGAATTTTTACTCAACTAAAAAATTGTTTGTCCCTTTGAACGGTAATGGAATTTCATAAGTAAGAGAAAGGGTGATCTCATTCGGTCAACGAGGAAACCCATAATTTCTACATTAATTTAGGATCAGCTACGATTATAGGAGCGTTAATTGCTCTTCTTCGGAATAACCACACACTCATAATTACCCCAATTGACCCTATAAATCTCAATGATACATACCGTTAAAGACTTATTTTTGCATGCATATTAACAATATCCCAATCAAGTACCGTAATCATACAATTAAACTCAATATTCAAATCATGTGCAATATTGCATAAATTAATCTTTTAATCATATAAAGGAATAATTTTGCTAGAAATTTCACAAAAAACCCATGAAGGACTATTTCCACATACATTTTATAATTTGATATTTGAACAATAGGAAAAAGTAGATAAAACACAATCAACTTATGTGGTGAAGAAGCAGTTAAAACTATGTACAGTCTGAATTTCATATATTTTATTCAGTTGAAATGTATACATTTTGACATATTACTTGCATTTTGTTAATTGAATGAAGCAAACAGTTGGAAATATTTTCAATAAATAAGAAAAATACCAAATAGTGTGCAATTTTATACTTTCATTATTATTATACTTTTATTTAGAATCCTCTATATAGTAAAAAAAAAAAAAAAAAAAAAAAAAAAAAAAAAAAAAAAAAGCTGAGCAATGCGTCTAAACGCGACTCACAAACTTTTTCTTTGCACCTTTTTTTATTAATCATAAAACTTTTTTTTATGTATAAATTCACGTAAACAATGTTTTATATTTTTTCAAAAGTAATTATTATACGTTAACAATTGCGTTTATGTATGCTTCATGGTATTAAAAAAGTCTGAAGTATATTGAAAGGTGATTTCTTAGAATGTACCCAAATAAACTATTTTCCTCTAAGATGAATATTCTCAAATATCCGATAATTTGAAATGCCTTTGAAATTCTTATCTTTTGAACGAAATTCAAAGAAGCTGATTATTCAAATATTTTGCTATTTCATGTTCCAGTGGAGAAATTACTTATTATAGGATAAGCTAAAAGTATCGCAGTCAAAGTAGTTTTTGCTTTTTCGTATCGAAGTTTCCAATTTCGTAATTCCCGCATAACTTTTGTTGCACTGTATTATATGGATTATTATGAATATTTATGAGTAAACGTTGAATTTGACAATATTCATATTATACGATACAACGCTTAGTAAGAAGACAATTCAAATTTTCAAATTAAAGTCTTTTATGCAGTATACATAAGCTTGTTTGTTTTCAGATAGATATTTAAGAGCTACTTGAATTTAGTTAACATTTTTAACTTATTCGTCGATGGATTCAATCTAAATTTTTATTTTTAACAGAATTATAAAGTAAGCATTAAGAACGGTGTACATTTATATTGACAGTTAAATGATGCATTACTACTATATTTTATAGAAACATTATTTTTTTATATATATTACAAATAAAATTACAAATAAAAATGTTCAAATTTATGAATTCTTATTAATAATACATATGTAGGTAAAAAATTAAATTTATTTTTATTTTAAAGAGATTTTCATATTTTAGGCATTTTAAATTTAAATAAACAGGCTAATTTTTTTGAATTTATTTAGTCAATAACAGGTAATATCTTGAACCAAAAGTATATAATTTCTGAATATTAAACTTTTATAATTCACCAATCTTGAATTACGTTTTACGGATGATGGCAAATATTTATATGTAAACACGTAATTTAACATCATTCATCATATGCAATGTTTGGTTTGTTTATTTTTTACGAGGATATGAATGTTTTACGATATTTATGGCAAGGCTAAGATAGTCTAAATTTTTTAAATATATTTTTAAATGATACATGAACTGGTTTGCTTAAGGCTAGATTTTCAAAAACTTAACATATAAATGTAAACCAATCTCCTTTATCTATCATTTAATTTCTTTCTCATAAGATTTATTCTTAATGATATTTAAAAAGGATTACTAAAAAAAGAATACACACTGACGAATACTTATATTTAAAAATATCCAATTCAACTTAATTTTCGTTAAATATAGTTTCATAAACTAATAATTTAATATTAAATTGTTTGTTTTTGCACAATACTTTTTTGTTAAAAACTTAAAATTTTATTTAATTGTAATTGTGAGTATACTTTAAAAAATAAAGAAAGTAATAAAAAGAACTGGGAATTAAAAAAAATCATTGGTATTATTCAAAAACATTATCGCAGAAGTTTGCTACTTCTTCGCCTACAAAAAATGCTGGACAAATATACACTTTTTTGAAGCCAGTGTAATCCTTATGTCTTTTTTCTGTGATTTGTGTGTAATAGAAAAAAAATTATCTCCTATTTTATCTAGATAAACGAGCTATTCACTTACAAGCATAAGCAAGAGGAGGTATTCAGAGGGGAATATTACATGCTATAGGTAAATTAAACACAGAAAACATAAACACGATCAGCTATTTAGAGGAGAATATTACATGCTATTGAGAAATTACGGGAAGAAAAAATAACAAAGAACATCTATTCAGAGCAGAAGACACACATGCTACAAATAAATTGCATACAGAAAAACATAACTTCATTCAGATTTTTAGAGACATACATTACAGAATCATAATAAGGTTTCTGTAACATAGTCCGGGGTTTTCAGTTTCAGGATCAAAAGATGCAGTAATATCTCATGCTTTCATGCTTAATATCACGTGAATTGGAACTGGGTGAAATCGCTTACTTAAGAAATCTCCATTGTAATAATACTTGAAGCAAACTGGTTAATTTTTATTTCATTTCATAAGAAAACAATAATAAAAAATAATCTCACAAGGAGAGGGCCAACCTTGTTAATCACAGATTTTGATTATTTTAATATATATTGTAGGGTAGAGGCCCCTTAGTGTCAGGTTCAACGGATTTTATCCAATGCTCCTTAGTTCTTGAGAAACCGGGGGGTCTAATATTAGTACACAACTTAATACTTACTTTGCCACAACAATGATAGGTTAGTCGTAGCTCATTTGGTATGGTGTTTACCGGCTGATTCGCGGGCCCGGGTTCGATACCTGAATGCGCTGCATTTGTTTTTCTCATTTTTTGTTTTATAAATTTACTTGTAAGTATAACTTAATAATCTCATTGTCAATTAAAATTTTTAACATTGTACATCAATTATAATTTTAACCTATTTAATTTTTTACTTTTAACTAAACAGTTGTAATAAAACATCATAAAACTGTTATTTTTTAAAAAATCACTTTTAAAATGCATTTCATATATTCTTTATCGATGCAATGATATTGAGCAATTGTGTCAATTCGTGATTTTAAAGAAACATCATTTACGCATTGCTTTAACAATGGAAGTCGATGCGATAATACTGTTATTCTGTTTTTAAAGTAACAAGCATAATTATATTAAAAATTAGCACCAAAAATTACAACAGATTTTTTGCATATTAAAGATTTTTAAATTTGTAATAAATCTGCTTGCGCTTTCAATTATTTTGCTTTTCCCTTTATCTTCTTTCTTCTTTTATTTTTATTTTACTTGAATATTCCTTTTTTTTTTATCATAACTAGATGGCACCACAACAGAATTTGTCACGATTTTGGAATTTTTATCATTCAATAATAGATCAAATTTCTTTTTAAACCTCTGTAATGGATGAGAAATAATATTTTACAAATAAGAAATGATAAACTTAAGTTTGTTAACATTATAATTAATGTATGATGTTAAAATTTTTAATTGAAATTTTTAAATTATAATTACAACTACATTTATAAAACAAAAAAGGCGAAAAACAAATTTAGCGTATTCAGGTATCGATCCCGGACCTCGGATCAGCCGGCAAACGCCACGCTGACTGAGCTACGACTAACCTATAATTTTTGTTGCGAAGTAAGTATTTAAGTTGTATACTAATATTAGACACCCCGGTTTTTCAAGAACTAAGGGGCTTTGGATAAATTCCGTTGAACCTGACACTAAGTGGTGTCTACCCTACAACATATATTAAAATAATCAAAATCTGTGATTAACAAGGTTGGCCCTCTCCTTGTCAGAACGCAAATTAAAATCACATATTTTCAATTGTAACAAAATACATCAACTTTAAATCAAATTTCATAGATTTAAAAGTTCAGTTCTAGAATGTTCGTTGCTTAAATAGCTGCAGACAAGTCTATTTCAAAGAACATTCATGAACTTTCACAAAAATGAAATTTTCGCCTGATGATGACTGTTTTAAAACAGTTGAAAGCGCTTGGGTTTTAACATCGTTTGACGATTTTTGTCTTTTAAAAACATTTTTATGTATTTTAGCACATTTTTAGTAAAATAAATCAGAAGTTTCAATTCCTATACTCGTATTTTTCAATTGAATCCTTTTTAGACTCACATTTTCATTGCCTAAATTTATTTAACGAATGACCTATATTTTATATGGTAGAGAATATCGTTTGATTTAAAATAAATTTGAAATAAATACAAAAAATTCAAATTGATAAAAATAAAGAAAATGTATCGGAAATTTGATACGTATATTGAAAAGTTTGAAAAAGCACTACTGACAAAATTAAGGGTCTCGGGTCTCTTAAAATTGGATAAAGTGGGAAAAACAGACCATTTTTAACATTTAATATCTTAAAATTTATATGATTTTAAAACATAATTTTTTTGAGATGAAAGACAAAAGTATGTTCTTTAATTTCATGTATTAAAAAAATTAAATGATACAGAATTAGCATTTATAGCGGGCTGCAAACTGTCAGACATTTGATGAGCAGAAAACTGGTATAACATCTTACGTGCAAGATTAAAAAATAAATAAATATGGCAACAGGAATGAAAATTTGGGACTACTTATACTTCAGATAGTAATAATTACACCGAACATAAATAAATTTGTATTTAAAGCATTTTTATATTTTTATTACGAAGTTGTATTTAGCTAATACAAAATTTTCAAATTTTCAAAAGTATAATCACCTAAATTTTTTTTTTGACCAATAAAAGGAAATTTTAGGTTCCGTTTATACAGACTAACGTGAAACATATGTTTCGAAAATTTCAGGAAAAAATATTCAGAAGTTTTTGAGATATCGTGCACATTATTCCCAAAAACGTCACTTGGAGAAAAATGAAACGCCGCACAGTGATCCCAAATCGCGATTATTTGGCCAAAAATCAAAAAATCGAAATTTCGTATTTCGAAATCAAATAAATTGCAAAATATTTAGAAATATCCGAAGACTTATATTCTTTAATATTTTGGTTTTATAAGCTCACATGAATTCGCATTGCTTATGTGAAGTTAGGAGTTTTGAGCGTTTTCAGCTAGTGCGTGAATTTCAGGCAAATTCGCTGCATTCACGCCCTAACTATGACCTTTTTAGATAGTTTGTCGTTTTTTTTCTTTGCACTTCTCTGAAACAACATTAAATTACATATGTAATTTTATTTTTCGATTGCAAAAATCTCAAAAATAAAAAAAAGAGTATTTTTTTAAAAAATACACAGTTTTAAGGAATTTTTATACATAAAAAGTGATATATAAAAAAGTCCTTCGGAGTTCCTCGGACTTTTATAGTAAAAAATGTAGAATGGACCTTCTAAAATATTATTCCAAGAGATTTATTGCTACTTTTTGCGACTTTGAGAGAACCATTAGTTTGAAGTTGGACATTGGATAATGCCAGTATTAG
This sequence comes from Maratus speciosus, assembly GCA_963932465.1. Taxonomy (NCBI): domain Eukaryota; kingdom Metazoa; phylum Arthropoda; class Arachnida; order Araneae; family Salticidae; genus Maratus; species Maratus speciosus. Next base: position 287,840,889 of record OZ010799.1, read on the forward strand.
TACAAAATCAGTAATCGGGTTTAAAGTCAATCTGATTTTCGCACTGGCCAAAATTGTCAGTGTTTATATAATGCAATATTCTAATTAACATAACACTGTCAATTTCATTTTTTTAATTCGCCTAGGGGGAGGGGGCGAGGGCTATGTCGAAAACTTAAAAAATAGTAATAATATTTTTAGATTTTCTTTGATATAGGGGCAAATGGAAAAAGGGGAGATTTCACGTGTGTAGAGGGGGTTGCAAAATTTATCTGATTGATTATTTATGTATTAATTTCAATTGCTGAAAGGTGTAAATTAAATTTTTAAAACCAGTAAAAATACGTTTACTTCAACTGTTGACATGTTTCGACTCATTCCTAGTCATTTTCAAAAACAAATAAATAAAGCTATTCTAAATTTGCACAGTCTATGACACGCCATCATTCAGTTTTCCACGTATTCTTTCACATTATGCACGTTACATTTTTGTTTTATATGGGTTTTATTTTATTTTATTTCCATACTCATTGAATAGCTCGAGCCATGTTTTTGGTAAGTTAAATGACGCTGCATAGTTACATATTGAGCTTTTGCTCGTTACAGTCTCTATGCTTTCTCTTATAATGGATGGATAGTATAAACTAGACGGGAAAATTATTTTTCTTTTATTGAAATTTACTTGGATGTTTTCTTCTTGATGAAATCTTACTAGGGCTGTGGTTTTTCTATTATATTTAATATCAGATATATGCCCATTTTTTCTATACTTAAATTTCCTGCTAGTCATACCAATATAGTAATTCTTTGATCCGTCTGCTCTAATAAATGGTATTTCATACACCCCAGAGTAATTCTCAAAACTAATTGGGTCAATTTTAGCGCAAATGATATTCTTCAATTTCGGAGGTGGTTTTACTACTAAGCAGATATTGAAACGTTTAAGGCTATATTTTAATTTCTCAAAAAAGCTTGGAGTATATTGAATAGTATAAAGTTTGTACTTTTGCGAATCAAATTTACATTCAGGCTTCTTAATATTGGTAATCATATTTATTTATTCCTAACATATCATATTCATATGATATTCATATCATATCATATTCATATCACATCATATTATTTATGTATTTTATTGATTGGCTATTCTCGTTATTGTTACTTTTCAATAACATTAAAAAGAGAAAAAAATATGATTTTAACCTGTATTTTTTCAGGGAGGGAGGGAGAGGGGGGGGGTTAAAATTTCAGGGGAGACTGAATTAGATGATTTGACTTAAAAAAAGTGAAAATATTCATCATAATCAAAAGTGGAAAATTATCATTCCTGTAAAAAAAAAAAAATCATGTAGAAAAAGAAAATTTAAATTTAATGAAAACCTGCCCCCTCTATTGCCCCCCCCCCAATCTCCTCCCCCGGAACCCCAATTACATTTAGTTTAAATTCACAATGTAATATCATTTAGAATGTTATAAAATTACAAATGAATCATATACAACCACTTGGAAAGAAAGAAATGATTTTTGACCACCTAATCGCGATTTGGGACCACTGTGCGCCGCCTCAGCTATTGTGCCGGTATCATTCTAAAAGTCGTAACTTCTGTTCTAATGGAAATTTCAAGGAAACGTACCAAAATTTTCAGAAAAGATAGGAGTTTAACATCTGAAAAATTTTAAATTTTGAAAATTTTGAAGCTTTAAGAGACCTGAGACCCCTTAAAATGTATTCAAAAAGTGCAAAGAATCATGCATTTTATGAAATTATAACTAAGGTAACTCAAGGATAGATGGACATAGAGGAGAGATAGCCAGTCAAATATTTTCAAAACTTTATCAAAGATTGCAACATAAACTTTGCTCGTATGAAATAGTTCAACTAGTTTATTTATTGCGAAGTGCAGTTGCGTTTTTCGAATATAAAATGTAAGTGTAATTTTAATGTTTATTTAATTTAGTGGTTGAATATTTTTTTGACTTAAGTATATGAAAGTTTTGCAGTACGTACGTTATACATATTTTTTTACTCAATGGAATTTTTAGGTTGGTTGGTTGGTTGATTTTTGACGGCCGATTATCTACACTAGGGATATAGGCCCGAGGGGGGAGTGCCCTTCGTGGGGGTCTTTCTAAGGAAACCTAACCCGTATTTACGCATGGACATCAATGGCTCGCAGAAAACCACGTAAACTCAAAACGATTAGTCCGACGTGCGCGATTGGGTTCGAACCCAGCACCTCCCGTCTACCAGCTTCGAGAGCAGAACCTCTCAGCCACTGGTGGGGCATGGACTTTTTAGGAACGTATTTAATCTAATATTTACTTCCAATCCTAAAATAAAGACGTACAATGGCTACTGATGCTTTAAATTGGGCGACCATCAGTCCTTCAATTTCAGGAGAGGTGGCCATAAGAAATAGAGGAGAGATGACCACTTTTAATCAAATATTTCGAAGTTATATGGAGTGATGATCTTAACTAAATAGAATTAAATTTAAAATAAATATATAACGTTTATGTTTATAAATTTATTAATGGATATAATTATTTCAATTTTAACAGATACAAATGCTTGAATAATGATAATAGGGGAGAGTAGCCATTTTTGGACCGCCGCTTTAAATGAGCCGTTGTCATTCCGACGTTAATTACAGAAAGAGACGCCATCTACCACTTAAATCCTACTCATCAGAATGACGTCATTTATGATTAGAAGAAGCACCCACATACCACGTACTGTTTCCAAACAATTAAAAAATATATAAAGTTTGTTGTTTTGATCTAATTTTTTCCTACTAAACGTAAGTGAATATTTTAAAACTAAGGTAAGTTGTTATTAGGTAGCTTTCTTTACAAAAAAGCTACCTATTGCAGCCGTTCGGAGGAAAGCGATTTCAAAAAATTTTGGTATATTTTCATCGATCATGACCCCCAGACCCCGAAACCAACCTCCGTTCAAAATTGATATATATATATATATATATATATATATATATATATATATCTGACCTATGTCACACTGTAACTACCGTAATTATGAACCGATTTCGATGTAATTCGGTGTGTACATAGTACATACCAATGTCTCGACCGAGTTCGTTGGCCAGCTTCATCCGCCGTTTTGTTTCAAAATGGCGGCCATTTAAAATTTTTAAAAAAATTTAAAACTTGAAATGTGATACCAAAAAATTAAAAATGGAAAAATATTTTTTTCTTATGTATTTGACCTTTATACAAAGATTCCGGAGCAGTTTTTATTTCGTCTATATCTTAAAAAATGGCTGAGTTATAGCATTTTGAATTTCTAGCGTGGCTGACATTTTGAAACGTCCTGAAATTTGTCACGCGATAAAAGGCGTATTTATGAACCGATTTGGATGTAATTCAGTGTGTACATAGTACATACCAATCTCTCGACCGAGTTCGTTGGCCAGCTTCATCCGCCGTTTTGTTTCAAAATGGCGGCCATTTAAAATTTTTAAAAAAATTTAAAACTTGAAATGTGGTACCAAAAAATTGAAAATGGAAAAATATTTTTTCTTATGTATTTGACCTTTATAGAAAGATTTCGGAGCAGTTTTTGTTTCGTCTATATCTTAAAAAATGGCTGAGTTATAGCATTTTGAATTTCGAGCGTGGCTGACATTTTGAAACGTCCTGAATTTTGTCACGCGATAAAAGGCGTATTTATGAACCGATTTGGATGTAACTTCGTTTATACATAGTACATACCAATGTCTCGACCGGGATCGTTGACCAGCTTCACCAGCCATCTTGTTTAAAAATGGCGGCCATTTAAATTTTTAAGAAAAATTTAAATTTGAAATGTGGTACCAAAAATTGAAAATTGAAAAAATATTTTCTTCTTATGTGTTTGACCTTGATAAAAAGATTCGGGAGCAGTTTTTGTTTCGTTTATATCTTAAGAAATGGCTGAGTTATAGCATTTTGAATTTCTAGCGTGGCTGACATTTTGAAACGTCCTGATTTTTCTCACGTAATAACAGGCGTATTTATGAACCGACTTGGATGTACCTTGGTGTGTACATAGTACATACAAATATCTCGACCGAGTTCGTTGGCCAGCTTCATCCGCCATCTTGTTTCAAAATGGCGGCCATTTAAAAAAATAAAAAAATAAAAAAATTTAAATGAGATACCAAAAAATTGGAAAATTAAAAAGATTTTTTTTGTATGTGTTTGACCTTAATACAAAGATTCCGGAACAGTTTTTCTTCCGTCTATATCTAAAAAAAAATGGCTGAGTAATAGCATTTTGAATTTCTCTTGTGGCTGACATTTTAAAACGACCTGATTTTTGTCACGCGATAACAGGCGTATTTATGAACCTATTTGGATGTAACTTGGTCTGTACATAGTACATACCAATGTCTCGACCGAGTTCGTTGGCCAGTTTCATTCGCCATCTTGTTTCAAAAGGGTTGCCATTTAAAAAAAAATTAAATTTAAAATTCAAAATGAGGTATTAAAAAATTGGAAAATGAAAAAGATTTTTTTTATGTGTTTGGCCTTGATACAAAGATTCCGGAGCAGTTTTCGTTTCTGAAAATTTGTTCTTTTGTTGATATCTTAAAAAAATGGTTGATTTATAGCACTTTGAATTTCTAGCAAGGCTAACATTTTGAAACGATCTTGTATTTGTCACGCGATAACACACGTATTCGCCTATTTCGATGTAAGAAGGCATGTGGATAGTATACATCAACACCTCGACCAAGTTCGCTGGCCAGATTCATCAGCCATCTTGTTTCAAAATGGCGGCCATTAAATTAAAAAATATATATATATTTAAAGTGAGGTGCAAAAAAATTAGAAATTGAAAAAGGTTTCTTTCTTAAGTATTTGATCTTGATATAAGGATTCAGGATCATTTTTTGTTTGTCTTTACCTTAAAAAATGGCTCAGATATAGCAGTTTCAATTTCTATTGTGGGTGACATTTTGAAAAATCTGATTTTTTCCATGCGACAGCACTCCTATATATTAACCGATTCCGATGTGAGTGAGCATGTGCACAGCAATTACTAAGGTCTCGGCCAAGTTCACTGGTTAGCCTCATCCACCATGTTGTCTTAAAATGACAGGCACTTTAAGAAATTGCCGAACTTGGCAGCCAAATATAAGTTACTTTAAAGAAAAGCAGCTTGGATAAAGCTGACTAATTTCGCGAAATTCTCATTCATTATATTGATAAAAATTAGTATTGAATCTCCTATATTCGGTTTCCACTAAATTGAGCTTCGTGTGTTTGCATGATATAAGTTGGCTTTTTTTAAATAAGGATTATGGAAGCTACCTCTTCCTCCCGGCACTGGCCGGAAGGACTTTTTTTGATATACATATCTAAATTCATCTGCTTATTGCGCATATTTTTCACGCGGATTTGTTTGGTTTCGTTTTTGCTCTTAGTCTTGAGATTATCTGTTTAAAAAATGGCGCAGTTGCCTTGATTGGGCCAATTTAAGTTGCTTAAATTGGACCAGATATATGATCATAAATTTGAAAAGTAAATAATGAATTTCGAGGGCGGTACACTTTGTACACTATTTTTTTTTTTTTTTTAATAATGGATTACTACCTCCATGCAAGTTTTCGAAGATTTTATTTTCGTATATCTGGATCAATTTCTTTATACAGTTTAGGCCTATATAAACATAAAAAGATTTTTACATGTTTATGCAATAATTTTTTTTTGCAATTTCTTTTACCATGTATGTATTGGTGTTTATTTTTCTTGAAATATTTATTCATATGGCCTATTTGATTTACAGAGTTGAATTCAATCTTTTTCCTCTTGGAGGTTATTTGCGGTTCCGTTAGGGGGCGGAGGTAGACTTTTTACAGTTCTCGAGGGCGGAATTGCACTTTTTTGCCATTAAAACACATAAAATCTCAAACCTTCCAAAGTGGAGTAGTTATTGCAAGGATCCGGGGGGGGGAGTACTCCTGAATTCAACACTGTTTGAATATATAACATTTTGCGTTTGATTAACAGTAACGCATTTTTTTCAATATAGCATATTTTTTAAACACTTTTTAACATAATGTTGAAAACGACATAGACAAACTGTTTGGAAGAGAAACACCCGTGACAGCTAAAGCTGTTAAAGATATAGGAAACGAAAATGATAGAGTAAGTTGTGAAGAAATTGACCTGCAAGAAGGCTGCAGCTACAAATCCCCCCCCCCCCCCTGCAAAAAGCCAAAAAAGTCATCCAAAATGTTATCTCCTTTGCAAAATTCAGTTAAATCAAAATACAGAGGGGCCATAAAACAGCTGTCTTAACATCTTCGTCATATAGTGTAAACCTTGAAATGAAAACAACAACAACAACAAAAACGAAAAATTGGAAGCTGTCGCAGCAACAAAGCAATTGGAACATCAAGTTTAAAAAATAGGCGTAATGGTGGAAATGGTGGAAGGAAAGAAATACAAACATAATTTAAAGAAAACTTCTGTGGTAAAAAAAGTCTAATAATTCAATATCTAAAAAGAAAAATCGAGACAATGATGATTGGTTTTGCCAAATTGTAAGAAAAATAAAATAGCAAAAAAGGTTCAGTGTTTAGATTGCCAAATACGGTTCCATGTTGTGTGCTGCATTAAAAAATGAATAAACAAAATTCATGTATAGTCTTTACATCACTCTTTATATGATCAAGTAACTGGCAATTAGTTCCAAAAATTCTATTCTTAATTACTGATAACTTTGATTTATATTTTGAATGCATTTTGATTTAAAACAATTACTCTTATTTTCAGATATTCGATTTCATTATACACTGCTAAAAATCTGTAGCTTTTGCTACATAGTCACTCCACCGCTTTTATAGAAAACGATTACTTGACGATATTACGGAGCATTCTCATTGGTCAGAATAGAGATATTCTATAAAAGCAGTGGAGTGACTGTGCAGCAAAAGTTTCAGATTTTTAAAAGGGATTTCATTTCTGTTATTTTGCCTGGTTGTTTCATTGATTGCAAACTTTGCTTTTAATAAAATTATTTATATTCCCTAGCCATTAAGACAACCTGATATTGATTGGTCCAATTTAGGAAATTGGGGGTCCAACTTAGGCGACCAGTTGCTGAATTTGGACCACTTTTGGCAAATTTTTCAAATTAAAATAAAATTTAAGATTTTGAAAAAGAAATTGATCTAAAGATTTATTTAGTTAGTAGATGACTAGATTGACCCAGTGTAGTGATGTTTTGCAGATATTCCAAAAATTAAATGAGTTATACCTGAAAATAAGCGAAGTGTTCCAAATTCGGCTACTCTCTCCTAATATAATATAATACGATCGAACGATGAATTTGTTTCAGAAACTGAAAAAAACGTCGGAAACATTGATAACAGAAACTGATAAAGTTGATAAATAACCTAAATTAAAGTAATAAACTTAAAATTAACGAGAGAAATACAAACAACAAACACGACACTTCCAGCAGCGCAGAAAACGAAATACATTGAAATTATCAGATTCTACATATTCCGAGTAAATAGAGTTAGATTAGGGTCGGTCACTGTGTTGGTTGTGCAAAACAATATAATATCGCATCCAAAAAAGATGTCTGGATACAATACATAAGGCACCTGAAGCGGTTCCATGAAAAGTGTACAAATTATCAAGATCTTTTCTAAACATGTGGTAAGATTCTACAAAAAGTGAAGTATTGAAATTATACTCAAAATTTTGTTTATTCGAGTTCTTCTCATTTTCCATCATGTAACTGCATCTTTATAAATTGCTGTATGTTTGTCATGATTAACTATATGATATAACTATATCATGATTAACTATATATATTTTTTTGCTATTTAACTTAACTTTTTCTTTTTTGTATTGGATGGTCATCTCTCCTCGGATTTAAGAAGAGATGGCCATATGTCATTTTAATTTCAATTTTGTTTAACACTTTTTGTTTTCAATATTTAATATTTTTTTGCATAAAATATTATGAATATATGTATAAGAATTTTAAGTATCCATAAATATTTCTTGCATTTGCGTTCTAAGAATTTTTATTTCAATCTTTAAGGCCATCTATCTTAGAGTTACCCTATGAATAAACGTATAATTAATTACGAAATGTTTATTCACGGTTCGTACGCCTCAGGAGAATAATATCGGTTTTATCGTAACGTAATATTTGCCTTATTTAATGAAAAAAAATATGTGTTTAGATATAACGATAATTACTTTACGAAATGTCTGGTATTAAAACTACTTAAATCCTCCGAGCGTTTGGATCATGGTATTCACAGCCGAAGTTGCATTTAATTCTTGACTTTTATATATATATAAAAGGAAAAATCTCGTTTATAAATAATAAATGAAAAACGTATTGAAAACATTTCAATGATCCTAATTATAAGGACACTGCTTATATAATACGCGCGCATAACTTTAGATAGGACCCGTATTCAGCAGAGTCTACAGATGGGTGACAAAATAATACGAATACCTAAGACACCAATGGCTTATGAATTGAAATTCTTCTATAAATGTTCGAAACATGAAGTTCCTTTTGGACAGTTCTTGCTGAAATTGAATTCTGGAGATGACTATTTATCTCTGACGTTATCCCAGATAAAGATTGCCTGCGTTTTCGGACCGCTATGCGGGTCAACTCTCTTTTATCTCTCTCAGAAAGTTTTCTTTTCCGTTTACTGTTGTACTTCGCAGACAACGACACTTTCCGCATTTCGTGTACGCTGTAATAACGGCTGTCATAGTACTCCTTACACGCCCCAAATAATTGACTGTTACCGTTATGGAACAACCAGCGTATCGCATTCCAACAATCATTCCTTTTTCGAATTCTGACAGGTTGGTCATTATTGAGTGTTCCAGAGCGTGTGGTAAGTGCATGCAAAACATATGACTGATATTGAGCGACTGATAACTTACCTTTCATAACCACTAGGTGGCAGAATTGAGTGCAAAGTGACATGCGCGATCTGATTCTTTCAAATGGACCATGCCTTTTTCATGGGTGTTCGTATTATTTTGTCACCCATAAGTATGTAGACAGTTGTCCCTCTCAAAGCTTTAATATATCACATCATTATCAATGAAACAGGTCAAACACAAAACCTAGTTGGCACTTAGCATTATATACACACTTTCATCACATAAATTAATGTTTATCGGTGATATTTTCTAAAGCTCTTGCTTCAACATTCTGAAAGTGAGATGCATTTATCATTAATGTGTAATTTGGCTAATTTAAAATAAATGCGTATATAAATCTGTATTAATATTTTCTTTCCACGCACAACAGACCAAAAGAAAACCCCTTCTCCCGAAAGAAAATTTTACCTCTACCCTAAGAAAGTTTTGAAATTGCGCCCCTCATTTTATTAATAAAACTAGCAAACCCCGCGGCTTTGCTCGCGTAATATTTGAAATACGCCAAGTGATATTTATATGTCTAATTTTTATTAAAATGTACTAACTAAATTTTTATTTTATTAAAAGGTAATATTTTATTTTATTAAAAGGTTTTTTTTTATTAAAAGGTACTTATTACTTTTAGGAATAATTCAAAAATTACTATTTAAAACACAGTTTGATTAAACATCATTATTACACTGCATTAGGCACAAATGAGACTTAAATTAATAAAAGCAAATAAAACTAAATAAATGATAATTTAGAAAATATTTTGAAACTTTTATGCTCAATTAATACGCTCATTTCAGTATTCATTTGAAGTTTTGAATTTTTTAGAAACCATCTTCTTACATCTTAAAATTAACCATCATGTCCGATTCCAAGTCCTACCCCCTCTCTCAACATAAAGGGCTATGTTGAAACAGGAACTGTCACCATTAATTTGCCAACATTAATTTTGAAATCGGTTTGTTATTTCCTAATATTCCACAGAAACGTAATTTAAAAAGCTTTTAAAGCACTTTTTTAGAACGTTTGTTGTTCCTGTGAACCCTAGGTGGTAGAATCACCGGCGTAAAATATAGCCTGTGTAGGATGTAGGATCAGAGACTGTTACCACTGATTCGCAACTATTACTTTTATAATCGGTTTATGTTCCCTGAAATTGCATAGAATCGTAATTTAGAACTTTTCTAGAATGCTTTTCGCACCTCCTCTTCGCTTCACCCCTTTTTAATTCGAATTTATTTTCGACGTTTCTTCGAGGGCATTTATTTATTATAAGCCATTTTCAGTATCACAGAAATCGCAATTTAGAAAGTTTTTAGCTCCTGCAACCCTCTGGTCGTTGTGGAACAGACATAAAATATAGCTTATGTTTGAGCAAGTTCTATCACCAAAATTTGTCATCATTATTTTTTTAATCGGTTTGGTAATTTATAAGTTTGCTTAAAAATTGTAATTTATAACGCTTTTCACTCACTTCATTTTTTTAAATTTGGAATGTTCTTTCGACTGTTCTTAGAATACAGTTGCATCTTGTAAGTAAATACAATGCCATACTTCAAAGTGTTAGACACCTCAGTTGTGCAAAAAACGCAAATTAGAGCATGTTTTGCTTTTGCAACCCTCAGATGGTAGTGACAGCAAAATAAAATATAACCTATGTTATAGCAGTGACTGTCACCATTGCTTTGCAACCATTACTTTTGAAATAGCTTTGGTATTTCCTTAGATTGAGTAGAAATCGCAATTTAGAACGTTTTTAGGACGCTTTTCGCGCATTTTCACCCCTTTTTAAATTTCTAATTTTTTCGAAACTGTTCTTAAAGATCATTTATATCTAATAAATATGTACCTTGCCTAATTTTAAGTTGCTAGCCCCTACCGATCACAAAAATCGAAATATAGAACGCTTTTTTGCTCCTGAAACGGCTTGGTGATAGTACATAAAATAGCGTCTATGAGCAGAGACTGTCAGCATCAATTTCCTACCATTACGTTTGAAATCAGATCCATTCTTCCTGAGATATCGCCGACAAATCGGCATTTAGAACGTTTTTAGAACGCTTTTCACGCATTTTGTTCCTGCGTTTCCTCTGGGGTATTGGAAACAGATATAACATATAGCCTATCTTGGAGCAAGATCTGTCACCATAATTTTTACACCATTATATTTGAAATCAGTTCAGTACTTCCTGCTATTGCATAGAAATCGCAATTTAGAAAGTTTTTTACAACGCTTTTTGCGCATTTCGATCCATTTTAAATTTCGATTTTTTTAGAAAATGCCCTTAGAGATCATTGATATCTTATAACTAACTACCATTCCAAATTTCACGATTCTAGGCCCTTCCGTAACGCAAAAGCCGCAATTTAGAACGTTTTTCTCCTGCACCCCCTTTGGGGTAGTGGCATCGACATAAAACATCGCCTATGTTGGAGCAAGGGTTGCCACCATCATTTTGACGCCATTATTTTTTAGTTCGGTTTGGTATTTCCTGAGATTATGTAGAAACCACCATTAGAACGCTTTTGGTGCATTTTCACCCCTTTCAAATTTCGAATTGTTTAAGAACTGTTCTTAGAAATAATTTAAATCTAATAAGTAGCTAATATTTCAAATTTCATATTTCTAGGCCCTTCAACAACACATAAATCGCATTTTTAGAACGTTTTTTGCTCCTGCACCCCCTTTGGGGTAGTGACACCGACATAAAACATAGCCTATCTTTTGGAGCAAGCGTTGTCACCATCATTTCGACACCAATATTTTTTAAATCGGTTTAGTATTTCCTAAGATTGTGTAGAAACTACCATTTAGAACGTTTTTTAGAACGCTTTTTGTGCATTTTCACCCCTTTTAAATTTCGAATTGTTTAAAAACTGTTCTCAGACATCATGTATATCTTATATGTAACTAATATTCCAAATTTCATATTTCTAGGCCCTTCAGTAACGCTAAAATCGCATTTTTAGAACGTCTTTTGCTCCTGCACCCCCTTTCGGGTATTGGCACCGACATAAAACATAGCCTATGTTGGAGCAAGGGTTGTCACCGTCATTTTGACACCATTATTTTTTAAATCGGTTTGGTATTTCCTGAGATTGTGTAGAAACCACCATTTAGAACGTTTTTTAGAACTATTTCCGCGCATTTTCACCCCTTTCAAATTTCGAATTGTTTAAGAACTGTTCTTAGAAATCCTTTATATCTAATAATTAACTAATATTCAAAATTTCATATTTCTAGGCCCTTCAGTAACGCTAAAATCGCATTTTTAGAACGTTTTTTGCTCCTGCACCCCATTTGGGGTAGTGACACCGACATAAAACGTAGCCTATCTTAGAGCAAGCGTTGTCACCATCATTTTGACGCCAATATTTTTTAAATCGGTTTGTTATTTCCTGAGATTGTGTAGAAACTACAATTTAGAACGTTTTTTAGAACGCTTTTTGTACATTTTCACCCCTTTTAAATTTCGAATTGTTTAAGAACTGTTCTTAGACATAATTTATATCTTATAAGTAACTAATATTCCAAATTTCATATTTCTAGGCCCTTCAGTAACGCTAAAATCGCATTTTTAGAACGTTTTTTGCTCCCGCACCCCCTTTGGGGTTGTGACACCGACATAAAACATAGCCTATGTTCTAAGTTGGACTAACACCATCATTTTGATACCATTACTTTTGGAATCTGTTCGGTAGTTCCAGAGCTTACCTCCGACAAATAAACAATTTTTTCCTCTTTATAATAGGAGTATAGATTAATAATAGTAACAGTTCATAACTGCGTACTCTTTCCAAATTGTCATGCTTTTTGACTCCGTCAGAGGGTCCGTTGTTTATCTTTACTGAATGTTAGCAAATTTGTAGTAATATTAAGCTTTATATATTAAATTTACTTATACAGTAAACCTTTGAGAAAGAGTTATCTAAGACTTTATGAAGTTAAATTAAAGACATGCTTTTGAAGAAAATATTCCAAAGTAACTATTATCCCATGTTTTATGGATACCTATTTAATCAACAGTTAGTCTTGTTGATACAAAACGCAGTGTGCTTAAGAATTCCCTATTCGAAAGTATCTTGTTGATACAAAACGAAGTGTGCTTAAAAATTCCCTATTCGAATGTGATTTCAACTCATGAAAATAAAAATAAACCACTATGCACAGAAGTTCTAATTAAGACTCATATTATAAAGCTTTAGAAAATTATGTTATTAAGCAGGGCACACAGAAAACACGTAATTCCCTCGTGCCTTTAAAAACTATTATTCATTTATTTAAATGATTTTTTCTCCTGATATGATATTGCATTATTTTTAGGTAGAAGATTGTTAATTACAGATAAGTTAATTGTTTTCATAAATAAATTAATTATTTATAAATTATTTTAATCATACATAATATCATGTAACTAATTTAGTTCAGGTGAAACATTAGTTGCCGAATTATAGTAATTCCGTGTCTAGAAGTAAAATTTATATGCTCGAGGTATTTTAAACATTTTACTTAACTAAATAAAAAGCGCTTTTTTAAATTATAGAATTATTCTTATCTTATTATTTAATGCATAAGATATAAAATTACGTAGCGATATAATTACTACATTTCCAGAACATTAAAAATATTTATGTGAATTATAAAGAAGACTTTTTAATTTGTATTACATGAAGGTATGCCAGCAATTTTTTAAATACAGGTGTAATAAATATATATATGTATTTTTTTTTAAGAAAAATATTTTAAAAGGTTTGATAGTATATCATTATTCATCCAAATGATTCTAAAGCAAAAAATATAAGATATAAAACCTGGATTGAAAATTGTATGAAGGAAGTTGACAGTTTTCTCGTTAGCAGTAATATTGGCTCTCTTCCTCACGTGGATGCATTTGGTTGTTTCTTATTTATCTATAGGAAAGAAAACTTTAAAAAGATATATATTTCTTTTATTTCATTGATTTCTCGAACTTCTACCTATATTTTCCAATCTCACTGTTTAATATTAATTATTCTAATTTGCTGGCCGTTTGAATTCGTCTTAGTAATTGATTTTCTCTGTACAGTCAAGATATTACGTCAAGCACGTGTTATTTTTTTCATTCTATATTTACTACAATACTTTATCCTTGCCTATGCTAAATCCAAACCATCACACCTAATGTGCTTTTTATGTTGACAGGTTTCTCTTTTGTTGATGCTGTTTAGCCTCATCTGAATTTTCCCGTCTTACTTTTTATATACAAAAGTAATTTTATCTTCGAAGACACCCTAACATATTTCTGTCACACTGTATTCTCCCCTACATCACAGATTCAAACTTTTATGCTTTTACGTTACCACTAACATCAAACTTGCATTACTTAATCACAGATTTTGGAGATAACCAATTCAATGTCAAGTAATTCAGTTTCTGTAATGTTTCATTCACACCAGAATTTTTGAAAAAATTATTTAAAAACTGGAGGAAATTCAATTAAAAATCTTTTTGTCATCAAAATTATGAAAGACAAATTTTGCTCTAAAAGTCTGCTACGAATCTTGATTAAAATTAAAATATATAAAAAGTAATCCTCCGCAGTTCAAAGGGTTAAATAAGACACATTTTTTAATTAAATTTTAGTGATACGAAGAAAGCGTAAAAGTTGGCAGCTATGTACATGGGGGTGAGAAAAACTGTAGTACTTTAGTTAATTGTCCCAAAAAGTAAAGTCATTTTCTCTGATATTTTTTCGTTAGAGTTCATAAAAGAAGTTTTCAGTGTTACGGTTTTATATGCCTCATTACTGATTAGTTATAGTGTCTGTATATAAGTGGTAGAGGGTAGATGTATAGGGAGTAATAGGGTTAAATTTAGTTAGCTTTTCATTGTATGATGAAAGGTTTGATTCCGGCGTCTTCTCTGTAAAATTTTCCGCGTTATAATTCGCCAGCATTTTTATTTTTTATAAATTCTGTAACTTCTCTTTATGTTGTTCGTTCATTTAAAGTACATTCAGTTGTGATTGGAACGTGACAATATCCTTAATGCTTTGTCTTCTCAAAACATCTACTACTATAAAATAACGTATGTATGCAACATTTCCTTTTTTGTTATTTTGCATGCAGCGATTTTATATATTTTGTGAATTAAGTAATGTGTGAGGAGGATTTCTACATCCTTCAATAACTACACTTTTTTTAAAATATTACCTCAAAGAAAAAATATTTACAATAAAATCTTTACAAAACCTTATTGATATTTACGAATGCGCAAATAATAAATACTTAAATAGATATTTACAA
This sequence comes from Maratus speciosus, assembly GCA_963932465.1. Lineage (NCBI taxonomy): Eukaryota > Metazoa > Arthropoda > Arachnida > Araneae > Salticidae > Maratus > Maratus speciosus. Next base: position 287,856,084 of record OZ010799.1, read on the forward strand.
TACCGACCAAGAATGAATATTTACAGTGCAGGGTATTTTCTCCAAAAAATGTTACGCCAAGTTTTACTAAGAAAAAGATGCGAATTAAATTTAAAAAATCAAAAAGCCCGACTGCGTAAAAAGCGAACTAATTATTTCTCATCAATGGGAAACCATTTTTTATATTACTTACCTATTTTTTTTTATTTACTTGTATTCATGACTTTTAAGTTGTGTTTAATTGTACTTCCTATCTATAAATACTGTTTTGGTGAGGCTTAAAGATGTCTATGATGAGTACAGTTGCAGTAAAGCTAGAGTTAAAACATTTCACAACTTCCAGATTGTGTAATGTTTAAACGGAGCTTCAGACTCTAAAATAGTCAATTAAACGTCGTCATTATTTCGAAAGATATATCCAATGATATGCAACTCAATAGGGTGAGTAAATTCTTTTTCATCTCTACCGCCATTTTGAATTAAAAAGAACAAAATCTAGCCTATGATCATCGGACGATTAAGACGAATCGATTGAGAACTCATTCATTAAAATCCATCCAGCCGTTGGGATGTTTCTAGGGTATAAAGAAATACACATACCCAGATACGCGTGAATCACATAACCCTTCTTGGCAGTCGGGTAAAAAGGGAATAATCATATATAACAAAATATGAAAGAAAAAGTGTTCGGTTAGATTTTTATTTTTATTTTTAAATTTCCATTAAATTTTTAAAAAATGCGATAGTCCTAGTTAATGAAATTTTATTGGCATGTAGGAGACATTAATTAAATAATAAGATGGTATTTTTTAGCTCCCTGTTCAAATATGTTATCTGTATATAACATTTTATTTTTCGAGTAAAAATATTGACAAGAAATAAATAGTCAGTTAAAAGGATAAAATAATGTTACACACAAGTCTAAAATTTCGATTTTGAAATTTTAGACTTGTGTGTAATATCATTTTATCCCGATGACAATCGCAGTAGCGATTCGAAACGTGGATTTTAATATTTTAAATGTGTTTGTGAAATCACTGTTTTGTTGTGTGTACCATTTAGCATCTTGAATTTGATTTTAATATAATTCATTAATACTACTTAAATTTATTTAAAACTTTTTTTTATAGTAGAGATGATTTGAAGTATTTGTCTGCATTTATAGCTTATAGTTCTGTAGCATCCATTCAAAACACTTCTGAAATGATTAAAAATGATTACGGAATTTCTAACGTAATTCTGAAACTAAATTGCAATTTTTTCTATACAAGATATAATATATATTTATTTTAAATAAGAATTTTCCAGTATTGCGGTTAATACAAGGATGTTTATATATATATATATATATATATATATTGTATTATTATGTCAGGATATTTATTTAACCTTTTATTCCACAAATTTATCCCATAATATTCATAATATGTATTACAATTAATTTTTACTGTAAAAAAACAAATTCCGTTGATTAACAGTACAATTTACCTAGTATTATGGTATTTTTGTTTTTGATGAAAATAATTTCGTGAATGTGTCGATTTATGGAAGTTTATATTAAAAAAATAGAAACTTCGTTGATTACCAGAACAATTTTCGGATTTTTAAAGATTTTTTTCTCGATGAAAAGGATTTTAAGAAAAAGTGTGGATAAAGTGTCAAAAAGTGTGGATTGGAGAGATGGTGCTTACTTTTCAATATTTCCAAAGATATGAGAGTAATTTTAATTATTACACAACAAAAAAATGAATTGAAAAAATACGAAAAATCATTAGAAATACTCTTAATTTAGTCATTTCTACCCATATATATCAATTTCAAGAAAAAATAACAAAATTTGTTAATTTTGGCATTATTGGTTTAATGTTAGATAAGGTCTAGTAATACAGGGTTGTGTCAGTAGAAAGGGAGATTTTGAATGTGGCAAACCGTGTTGAGAAGATCTTTTATGCATTGAAATTTCAGGAATCTCCTAAATAACCATTAATTTTGCGGTACTTCTTAAATCTATACACTTAGTACTGAACATTCTGCAGATGAATGGTTCTGAGTGCCTACCGCATTTCATTAGTAACCGAATACACAACATTTTAAAAATGCATTTGCATGGCCATTGAAATTTCAGAATATTGCGCTTCGTATTTTTACAGTCTATTTAGATGTATTTTTATGTCTGTGTTCAGTTTTGACCCACAGTTTACCGTAGATGATGGGTTCACCGCGAAATTGAAGTTCACCAGGAATTATTTTATTACAGTACATATTCTCTGATCCTAATCCGTGTGAGTTTTTATTTCATGTGGACTTACGCTAAAAATTTCATCTCTCATCCAAGTATTTAAGAAGTTTAAAGGTAGTGTACAAAGATTGATAAGCAGAACTGCCGTTTCAGCATTACTACTGATAAACTGAAAAAACTATGGATTGCGATTGACTTTCATATGTATACTCGCAGAGTGGTTGAAGATACCCATAAGGATAATTTCTAGTGTAGTTTTATTTAATTTTGAAGAGATGCCCAATCAAACGCATAGGCACTTTCGTTCCTGTTCCATTTACAGTAATCGTGAACGCGTTATAATTCCCGGCAATCACTTATAGTTATCCTATTTTACCTAATTCCTGAAACTATGTTATAATTATTTTTAATGTAATAGATCAATTTTCAAAGTATTAGGATAATAGAGTGTTAATATATTAAACCCTTAATGGTCACATTAAATTACGGTTTAAAAATTTAAATTACTCATTGGCATTTCTTTTGTGAAAAGAATTATTCACCTTATTTATTGGCAGGTAAAACAAACATGATCCCGTGAATATCACGGGAGCAAGAATTAAGGGGCTAAATATATCCAAGATAATATCTATGTACCAGGTGTCTCAAAAATAACTGACAGATTTTAAAATTCAATAACTTGCAAACGGTGACAGATATTAAAAAAAATCTTGCAGGAGTGTTATGTAAAATGTCAGGAGTTTTTATGCTGTGATTCTCAGTTTTAGTTACAAATGGCATCGATAGATGGCGCTGCAAGCAATAACCGCTAAATCCAGGCTCAATTTTTCGTCCTCTCTCTTCTTCAATGCAAAAAAGGAGATTAAAATGCATTGAATTGATCCCGAAGTACTAAAAATGGGGTCTGGACTGAGCACCTATTACTCTGAGCGCAATCTATTGTTTGAAATTCGAACTAAAATCAAGAATGACTGTAAAAAAAAAAAAAAAAAAAAAAAAAAAAAAAAAAAAAAAAATTCCTACCATCATAAATAACACTTCTTTAAGAATTTTTTTAATATCTGTCACCGTTTGCAAGTTGTTGAATTTTAAAATCAATCAGTCATTTTTGGGACACCTAGTATATAAGAAACAATAAAATCAATAAATATGATAAACCTTAACATTAATTGTATGATTTGTTTAGTGTGCAAATATATCGCAACAACAACAAAACCAAGATATAATTTGAATAAATTTATTTGAATAAATTTCTAGAATTTTCTATTAAAAACAAACGTTTCAACACACTTTTTTTATTCATTATGTTACCTCCATTACGTTTAAGGATACTTATTCGTCAAGTCTCCACACAATTTACGGTTATTACGTTCCAGTTCGTTGACAAGTTCCTGGAGAAACGCCTCTCTTATCTGTTTAGTGCATACATTTAGTTCTCATTTCCATAGTTGAGAGCAATTAGTTCACACTTCAAAATTATTAAACAACCTTCTTAATGAGAGATACATTAAGTATTTGCAGGTAACAGAAAGTTAAGTTAAATAAATATCTAGCGAATTGACGAATGTAGTTTTAAAATTATTTAAATGGAATATTTATGAAACATTTGTCCTAGTTTGATAAATTCTTCTGCGCGTGCATAAATCCATGTTTCGCAATTTTAAAAATAACTGTGGAATTGTAATTATTAAAATGAATACAGAGACGATTATCATTAATTATGGAGATAAGTTTTAATTTTTCTGTTATACTACATGTATTTTCATTAAAACTTATTTTATTTAATAAAAGTTCTGGTACTGATTAGTTAAGAAGACGAAAAATGTAGAACCATCTGGATTAATCTTTAACAACTTGTTAGCCTGTTTTACATAGAAATATCATATATTTTCTTATGATTTAATCTCACGATAACTATACCTATTTTGATAAATTCATAAGAAAAATATTAATTATGACAAAAAAAAATAACTCACAATAACTCATTACAAAATAATAATTGACGAATTTCGAAAAATAAAATTTTATATATTTAAAAAACCTTTGAAATATTTTAACATTTAATTGGTCTAGACTATTTTTCAATGAGAGTAAGAAAAAAAAATCATTTAGGTTAGATTCAAGCGTATTATAGAATACAGATTAAAGTTAAATTCCAGCACTTTTTGTTTAAAAACATTTTAATTTACTTTTACAATATTTTAAGTTAAGTGTGTGCTTAAAAAAAAATAGATATATCTTTAAAAATGTTTTAATATAGTGGTTTTTCAACCTCTGTCCCGCGCGCCGCAAGTAGCCGGCCGCGTCTATATTAAAAAAAGACACTATATTAATGACACAAAGATTTTTAATTCAAACATCACGCAAATGCAGCTCCTCGGTACACATGATAATTTCCTACAATAATTCAAGAATTATACTTGTGACTACTGTTATTAATGAATAAGGTAACTGTACAGAATTTCTGATGGTAAAATTAAATATTACAGGTAAATATAAATACAAGTACAAAATAAATTTACTACATCTGAATGGTCAAAATAATAGAACGTCAACGTTTAGTTTTCATTTGACGCTTTTGTTTTGCGGGGAGAGGGTGGCGGTGAAATCCTTAGTTTGCATTTTATAAAATTAATTTCTCTCTTTTTATATTCTAGTGAAATAGCCGTGATCATAATAGAAATACAGTCACCCGCATGTAGTACACTGTAAAAAAAATTCCGCAACGTTCCTGGGAAAAAATGGGCAGCTGAGTTACCCATTATTTCCAAGAAATATTTCTTGAAAATGACTGGAACTTTACTGTATATGTTAAAAACTTTCTACAGAAATGCCAGTAAGTTTCCTGCGAAATACCAGGAATATTTCTGTTGACAGCAAAACATTACTGACATTTCACGGCATACGGGATCCGCAGACGATTTTTACATTTCCAGTTGACAATTTTCGCTTTATTATCATTATTTGTTAGAATGAAAAAATATTTTGAAATTGACATCAAAATTATTATTTATAATTTACACGAAAAAATAAATTTTCAGTTAAAATTCAATAAAATAAATATATATATGATATATTGTTTCTGAACTTTGCTTAAAATATAAAAATATATAAATGTAAATAATAATTAGAAAAAAATTCTAGACATAAAATATTTTGGATTTTCGTCAGTAATTATGTTAGTTTATAAGTTAGATAAAATACATATAAATTTTCATGAAAAAAAAAAAAAAAAAAAACCTAAACGTAATTGTATATTTTTTCCGAAAAAAAAATCAAATTTGCAGCAATTCAAAGTGTCAAATATATATCAAATTTAAATCAAATTGTAATAAAGTGTTAAAATATAAAATTAATTAAAAAAGAAAAAAAAAGTCAAGAGGTAGCATCGAACTCGGGTCGTACGGGTGGCGTGCGAGCTTTCTGCGTCCACACCACGAAAGACACGTTGAGAGCTGCAAACTAATGGGTATTTGAAACGTATGCTAAACCTCGGCATCTAATTTCTCAAAATCTAAGTCCCATTTGAAGAAATCCTTTCACAAGAATAATTAGAGATAAGAACTCTAAAACATACTTTAAATTAATCAAAATCGGTGAGAATCATGTTTGATGGTCCCCTGGTTAATGGAGAACCAAATAATAGGTGTATTTTTTTTACACGGTCTGCTCGTTAAACGTTCCACAGACAAGTACGAGAGATAATCTCTTAGCAATGTCACAGAGGTATTGTATTTTCATCTGAATTGTCTTGATAATAGAGACGTAAAGGATTATGTCGTCTATTGATTTATTTGCATTCCATATTGATTTTTTTACATTCATTTAAGGAATTCGTTTTCGACACTCGCGCGCTAGCAACGGATTATAGCAAAAAAATAATAAATGGCGGCCGCAGCGTTTTGCTGTTTCCAACTTTTGTTCAGGGTTCAGGAACGTTTCAGATAAGAAAACCAGAATTTCACAGGAAAGAGCTAAACTATTCTGAAAACCTGAGAAAAGGCGAAACGTTCCTGGATTTTACATGGAACGTTACCATTTTTTTTTACAGTGTAAAACTTTTCCCTGCCTTGGGCTTGGGGGTTACACCTAACCATAAGCCAAAAGCGGGTTCCCAGGATGGGTACTTACTTACTTACTTACCTCTCACTTATGCGCCTCTCATTTATACGTGTCTCTCATTTGTACGCGAATTTCGTAAGGTCCCGCCACGAGAAATAGGAAAATAATGCTATAGATCTCTCACTTATAAGCGGAACTATAAATTGTCTCTCTCAGTTATACGCGGAAATAAACGCAATTCACAAACTATTAATTACGTGCAAAAGTTTTTTTTTTTTTTTTTTTTTTTTTTTTTTTTTTTTTTTTTTTTTTTTTTATCTATAAAAAATTTTTTGCAGGTGTCGAGGTCATTTATAAAGCTATTCGCGTGTATCTTTCCCTTTTTGCTTTTACGGTAGCATCTAAATTTTACTTTTGGTTTTATTGCAATAAAAATGAGCAAAAGAAAGTTAATTATTTCGTTCAAAATGAAGGTTATACGAGCAACAGAAAACGGTCCTAAACTGTCAAATATAAGTTTAGCTCGAAAATTCGATTTGCCCGAATCAACGCTCAGAGGGATTTTAAATTAAAAGGACTCGATCGAAAAAATTAACAGTGAATATTCTACACAAGCGAAGAAACGATCAAGAATTCCGAAAGGAAAATTTGAGATTTTAGAAACCACTTTAATTCAGTGGTTCAGAGAAATGAGAGCTTAGGAAATTTTTTGGCTTCTTGGAGATTGCTAGAAAAACTTAAGAAAAGGCACGGTTTAACAAATCATTGTCTGAGTGGTGAAAGCCCAGCTGTTTCAGATTCAACTGTTAATGAATGGATTTCAGATCTTCCAAATTTAATTCAAAACTTTGATGATAAGAACATTTTTAACTGTGACGAAACAGGTTTATTTTACCATCTTTTACCAAATAAAACGCTGGATTTTATGGGAGAAACATGTCATGGTGGCAAACACAGCAAAGAAAGAGTGGCTGTGCTTTTATGTTGCAATGTGGACGGATCAGAAAAGTTATCGCCAATAGCGATTGGTAAATCAAAGAAAACACAGTGTTTAAACTATGTGAAGAAATTGCCATGTTCGTATGGAAGTAGTATCAAAGCCTGGATGACATCGAAAACTTTTTAGACTTTTGAAAGAATTTGATATGAAGATGGCAAAAAAAGAAAGAGACATTCTGCTATTTATGGACCAGTGTCCCGCGCATCCTCCAGATCTCCCATTGCTGACACAGTTATATTTTTCCCTCCCTACAAATTGCACAAGCAGACTCCAGCCATTAGATCTCGGCATAGTGAGGCCAGTAAAAGCGCAGTATAGGAAATAATTGGTGAGAAGAATGTTCATATCACTACAGCAGAAAAGGGAATTCAAGAAAATTTGGATTCTGGATACTATGCATATGTTGGTTTCCTCTTGGAATAATATAACAGCCATAATAATAGCTAACTGCTTTAGAAAAGCGGGTTTTTTTCCTTCAAATGATGTTGAAATTATTCCATTACAGGGAAATGAAAACAACAGCAACGATTTTAACATAGACGTGGAAGAATGGAGCAGCATAAGCCAAGATTCAATTTCTTTCCAAGATTTCGTGAATATCGATGAAAACCTAACACAAAGGGCAATAAGAGATACTGAAACTGGTTTTGGACGTGACAGCTGAAAAAGAAGGAGACGATAATGATGAAACTAATATTGTAATTGCCCCATCTTATACTACTGCTTTAGGAGCCCTGCACACTTTGAGATGTTACTTCAAAACGCTGATGTAGCATCAAATACAGTGATGCACTTTAATGCATTAGAAAAGGTCGTTGTACAAACAAGACCTAAGTAAAAACAAACGACCATTGATGACTTATTTAAAGAGGACTAATAAGTATTTTTCTTTTGTACGTACTGTATTTCTTTCTATGTAAAATATTTTACATTTATTGTATTTTTTAAAACTAAATTTTATAGTGAAAGTTTAAGAATTTTTTTAAAGTACGATATACTAATATTACACACATTTTATTTTATAAAATGTTATTAATCATAGTTCTTGTATTTCAAAATGCTTTTTTCTTATAATGTGCATAAAAATTTGGTACATCAACATCCTTTCAGTTACGTGCGGCTCTCAGTTATGCACGATTTTAAATCAATTCCTTCAAACGCGTATAAGTGAGAGGTGACTGTATTACAAACCATTAAATCGTATTTAATATAAAGTGCTTGAGGAGAAGTTTAGATGAAAAAAATTATTTCATTTGAAGCATAAATGTACCTAATCTCATTATATTTCGTGTCAAACTGTAACACAGCATGATAACGTGTAACATATATTTATTTTTATAAAATTTCTTCAGTTCTGAGCACAGGAAATTTACTGATAAAAATCTAATTACTCTGGAAAATGTAAAAATAAAATTCAGAAAATGCTGCTATAGATAAAACTTAATGTCATTCTTCTGTATTAAAAGTAATGTCATTCATCTATATTACAATTTCCTAACGAATGAAAATTCAATATAATCTGTAAATCGGAAATTAATTTAGGATTCATTCTAAAGCATTAATTAATTTTATTAACTGGAAGTGAAATCAGATGTAATACGGTTCTTATTCGTGAAATTCGATTTTGAAATAATTTAAATTCTTTGAAATTTAAACGTATAGGTTAAAAGATTGCGATCTGTTTTTTTTTTTTTTTTTATCTCATATAATTTGAATTAAAAAGTATTTGAATGAAATAATTTTTTATTTTGTTTGTTTGTTTTATCTTTCGAATTTTGAAACATTAAATGTACTTTAGCGATTTTTATTATCTATTTTGCAGAGTTTTGAATAACATAAAAGTCAATAAAATTTTTAAATAATGAATCAATAAGTCAATTGAAGAGCTAAGTGGAAGAACATGTAAAGTAACAAAAATTACATTTCAAGAAATTTGAGGTGAAAGTTCTTGCTGTAAATTTTAATGATTTATTTTCTGTTTGATACCATGTGTTTGAAATATTAACAGGTATGGTACTAAACTCTCTCAGAAAAACTTATTCATATTTAATTTTCAAATATTAAAAATTATTAATATTATTGACATTATTAAATATTAAAATATTAAATATTAATGAATAATGCCTTAAATCTTCAAGCCTAAATAGAATCATAGTATTTTAGCTTCACCATGTGATAGGATACCTCATACCGCTTTCATCGAAAAGAAAAAAAAAATAGAAAATGTAGCATAACATGTTCATCCACTCAGCTCTTCAATGGTGGAAGGCAAAATGTAACCTTCCCTTCGTCATTACAGAACAAAAATATATATATATTCACATTCGATTCCCGAAGGTTGATGTAATGTTACAGTTCAATTCCAATTTGAAAGAAGTAAACAAATATCTTTAATAAAGATTATGTCATTTATATTTGGGAGATTCTCAAAAGGTGGGATCATTAATGTTAACAATATGTAATTTTTAAAATTTTCAAATTTAAGGCCAATTTTTCTTTAATAGTATAGTATTTTGTCTATAAATATAATATATTAATATTTTTAATAGTATGTCTACAAAATTATACACAAACATTAAAAGACAGCAACTATTCTGGAAAATTAATTATTAAAGCATTTAATTAGCAGTTGTGTACGTTAAAAATTTTGGACATTTTTTCGCACGTACGTTACAGATTTTGGACGTTGCGCTTAGTATTTAAAAAATTCTTAAGTCTAAGAATGTAGTAAATGTGTCCTATAATTGTATGTGTATACATATATATATATGTATAATTAACCTTTTTTTTTATCCAGTAATAATAATAATAAAATCAAATGCTTTGTCACGTACGTTACTTTCGGACATAACAAAATACAAAAAAAATCTTTATAGAAAAGTCCTTCTATCTTCAAAAAAGCAATAAATCAGCCTGCCATCTCTTAACGAAATTGTCAAAAAATCATCCGTTTCCTTTATGCATTCGTTGTTTACCATTAGAACCACCTGGAAAAAAGTTAAAACTCTTTTTCTTGGTGATACATTGGAGCGGTTAACGTTATGAATGTCCGAAATTGGCCTCTTTAACATAAAATAATAAAATTTTAAGATATTTATGCAAAGTTTTTACAATAAATTATGTCATTTTCTGTCTCTGAATAGAATTAAAAACTCAGTGTAAAAAAAAATAATAACAATAATAAAGTCAATGATAATTAAAGTTATGTTTGAAAGGCTTAGACGTGTGTCCAGTACCCACCTTTTGAGAATCGCCCATTTATTACATTAAATATTCATATTATATATACCGGCACAAATTAAGTCAAAGCTGTAAGATAAACATACGCATACAACAGAATCTGTTTGAAGTTTATCCTTTTGTTCTGAATTCATTATGTGCATTTCTCACACTAAATGATCTACATTAACTTTCAACTAAGTAAAAATGCCATAAAAGTGATAAAATACCTTTATTTAAACTAACGTACGTTTCATCGCACATTTCAAATTCATTCAAAGACATTTTCAAAATCATTCTTGATTGAAATATTTTCGCAAACTTGGTAAATAAATTCACAAGCCTTCATGCATAATGAAAATCGATGCAAACGTAAAATAAAATGAAATTGGATATTTGTGAGCGTGGATTGATTTCAATTATTGTTATTAAACCTACACAGAATCACTTTGCAAATTTTAGGTAACTCAAGGTATACTGAATCATTGCAAATATTCTTGTTGCGCAAAAATATCCCTATTGTTCTGAATTCATTATGTGCATTTCTCACACTAAATGATCTACATTAACTTTCAACTAAGTAAAAATGCCATAAAAGTGATAAAATACCTTTATTTAAACTAACGTACGTTTCATCGCACATTTCAAATTCATTCAAAGACATTTTCAAAATCATTCTTGATTGAAATATTTTCGCAAACTTGGTAAATAAATTCACAAGCCTTCATGCATAATGAAAATCGATGCAAACGTAAAATAAAATGAAATTGGATATTTGTGAGCGTGGATTGATTTCAATTATTGTTATTAAACCTACACAGAATCACTTTGCAAATTTTAGGTAACTCAAGGTATACTGAATCATTGCAAATATTCTTGTTGCGCAAAAATATCCCTATTGGTTCTCGGTTAATCGAAGGTAAATGAAATCTTGACGGATAAATTATTCTGCTATTTTCAAAATAGATTTTTAAAGGTTTTTTGCTGCATAATCTGTCCAATGCTGTGGTTCTCTTGTTATATTTGTTGTCTGCTATATGTTATTTGATTCTAGTTTTAGGTTTTCTGCCTGTCATACATATATAAAACTGCATTGTTCTATCTTCTTTGGTGAAAGGTATTTCATATACTCCTGATAATTGGTTTGGTTCAATTGGATCTATTTTATTTTATATTATTTTTTTTTTATTTCATGGAAGATTTTGTAACAAGGGAGATATTGAATTTATTGAGTTTATATTTCAAAAATTCAAAGAAACCGGGAAAATATTATAAAGTGGATGACAGGGAATTTTGTGGATTGAAATTTCTTTTCTTCTTATTCTTCAAGTTCATAATTAATTTTTCTATGGTGGTTTCTTTGTATCCAATGTTTCTTGCAATATCATATATTTTATTTATTTTGTTATTTAACTGTTCGGGGGTACAGACTGTGAAATCACTTTGAATAGAATGTCGAAATGCAGAAACTTTGTATGCAAATGGTGCTTGACCATTATGAGGGGTAATGGATTCACTGGCTATGAGCATTAATTTCGTTTAATAAAATTGTTTCGTAGTGTTTAGGAAGTTGCATTGTGTCTGTCGTACTACAGTCTTCTGGGAGGTACATGATGAATAAAACAAAAATAAAAGAGGTATCATAATAAAACAGTTATGCTTTTTTTTTTTTTTTACGAGATTTTCGCTGTTGTTTTAACTGTCGAGCAATTGGCAAGAACTATGGATTGACCTATGCATAAAAATTTAAACATAGTTTCGTACTTTTTAAATATGAATTAACACTCGAAATTCTTTACAATTTATGCAGAGTTAGACAGATCGGTTAAAGTTGTGCTAATATTATTGTAACAATACAACTGACCCGATATGGATTCGTTACTGCGCATTCTGACAAAAAAATTAACTACAAGTTTGATTTGTTAATCTAAGCAAATGGATTAAAATTAATAAATAATTGATTTATAAACAGTAACTTACCACAAAAAATTAGTAGATTATATATTCAGAATGTGTAAGTATGTGTATACGTATCACAGAAGTTTGCAATGTAAAAGCATATTTGGATAATTACTTCCATTGGACTAAATATTAATTTAATAGAAGAGGAAAAAAAAAACATTGTCATTTGGAAAACAACGATAAACAGACGCAGATTTATTTTTTTAAAATAGCTTTTAGGTTAATTAAAAAGTCTACGAAATTCGCCTATCTTCTGAATTCTCGCAATTTTTGCTACCGTAGTAAAATTGCCCATAACCATGCAATAGGAAAATATTTTTATTCACTCGGTAATAAATTTATATTATTTTAACCAGGGACCTGTTTTGGAAGAAATTGGATTCTTTTAAGATCCGTCACAATTTTTTTTCTGCGAACACAGGACTCTTTACAAAATTTTTCAATTGAAAACAGGACGCTTCACAAAATTTTTCAATTGAAAACAGGACGCTTCACAAAATTTTTCAATTGAAAACAGGACGCTTCACAAAACTTTTCCGTCTCTAAACTTGGCCTTTCACAAATTTAATCATTTAAAAGTAAAGTCTGATTTGCCATTTTTACCTATGTAAAGAAAATATGTGAAAACCTGTTTGGATAATTACTTTCATTGGGCTAAACATTAATTTAATAGAAGTAAAAAACATTGTAATTTGGAAAACAATGATAAACATATGCAGATTTATTTTCTTAAAATAAAATGTAAGTTAATTAAAAAGTCTATGAAGTTCGCCTATTATCTGAATTCTCGCAATTTTTGCTACCGTTGTAAAATTGCCAATAACCATGCAATAGGAAAATATTTTTATCCACTCGGTAATAAATTTAAATTATTTTAACCAGGGACCTATTTAGGAAGAAATTGGGTTCTTTTAAGATCCATCACAAAATGTTTACATCGAAAACTGAAACCTTTACAATTTTTTTTCATTTCAAAACAGGACCCATCACAAAACTCTTTGGCTTAAAAAATAAATATTTTACAAAACTTTTCCATCTCCAAACTGCACCTTTCAGAAATTTAATCATTTAAAAGTAAAATATGATCTGACACTTTTACATATATAAAGAAAAAATATATATTTTACATACATATATCTTCTTAAAATGTATAAACAAAAACATGAATATAATTATTTTTTTCGTTTTCGCAAAATTATCACTAGATTTTTCACAAATGTAAAAAGCGGTTCATAATTTCACAAAATCAGGAGCCTAGGAGATATGTCTGGACAGATCACCGATTTAACGCATTTGCATCATTATCGCATATCCGCGTTGAGTATTTTTGTTTTCAGAAATTACGAATCCATACTCGAAATTTCGAAAGAAGAATTTTTACTGTATGTATTCAGAAAATACCTGTCATTAAATAAACCAATAATTGCCATTCATGACTTCTGAGTTTTTGAATAAAAAAGGAATTTCTGAAATGTATGCATATATAATCGTTAATGATGCAGATGGGTTTAAAGCATGCAGAAAGTCATCTAACAATTTTATAAATGTAAACATTTGTAAAAGTAATTGGTTTTGTCTGACGTACATTGCAATATTTTATAAATACATATAATATCAAAATTATTTATTTCTCAAATAATAAAAATTCATTTTAGACTTAAATGCTTCGGTAAAATGTATTTACAATTACACGTGCGGAGAAAATGAAAGATATGGTAAGTACCTTTGCTCGTATTTAAAATTAATGCTACCTATTTTGCTGAGTTATTAAGTAAAAACTTTTGCACTTCTAATAACCATTATTTCGCTTACATCATCGTTAAGCTTCTGAATTCTTTTAAGACACGATTTCGAGAAAGTCGTTTCTAAATTTTACAGGTGCACTAATTAGCAAAAGCTGTTACTGACATTAATAATCTTGTTAAAAAATATTATACGGAGAAATTTCCGAAAGGTATTTATTGAAAATATCTTAAAATTTGTTTAATATACTAAGTTTATGTTTTGATTTTTTCAACGTAGATGAAGAGTATAGCTTTTACAGTAGTTTTCGATAAGTAAGGTATTCATTGAAATATAATATAATCGCAATAATTTGACAGCGGGTTTACGCGACTACCCCGATAACTTCACATTTATTACTCACATGACAATGTTAATTTCTAAGAGAAATAAACTCACTAACTGGGCACATTTTAGCGGAGAACCCGTTAAGTCAACTAAACATGGAACTGTTCTATCACAACTCGCGACTAATCTAAAGAATGCACCATCATTGATAAGTACCTTCTCATTAAAATTAATTATTTGTTTCTGTAGAACTATTTAACTTCCTGTTTTACTCAGAGTAAGTTTTTTGTTTTATTTTAACATTAAAACTGCCGGAAATTTTACTAAAGTTTTATAAAGAAATAATATTTTACACCAGAAATTTTATCAAAATTATTTAATATAATTTTTTAACTTATCTCCATATTTTATATTTCAGCAATTTTCCTTTAGCATTTCCTGAGAAATTTACATAATTACATCTATACTCTCCTTACCATGACATAATTTAACCATTTTATTAGTGAAATATACATATATATATAGCATCACATTTCTAATTAAACATAATTATATATATATATATATATTACAAAACAATTTAATGGGTTAAGTCGAACAATCACGTTGTGCTTTTTACGACATATTACTTGATTCGTACCACCTTTTAATCAGCCGTTGGTGATGTTGTATAGCAATCATACCACTTAGCACAAGCATCGCTAGTGGAAGTGTCAACTCTGTGAAAATTTAGCAACTGTAGAGCGATGATAATATTGGTAGAGTCCAATCAAACACTTATTTATTCATCATGAAGACAAGGCAGATTAGGCCGCGTGAGTGGTGAAAAAAGGCGTATGAAGAAATCTGGGGTTTTCCCAATTAAAAACATGGAAACGTAGTCATAGGAAACTGTTTATTCCACCAGTACATACCAACATTAAACAATTCCCACAGGATGAGAAATCAGAGCATTCCATTCGAGCAGAACTAGTTACTCATGAGAAATAGATGTTAATTCACGAAATGAATATTCTAGATGGCTTAGGACACCAGGTAACAGGTAATGTAAACAATCAAACAGCACAAAAAATCTACTCCTGAGCTCATGATCTAGCTATTTATTAGAATCCGCGGAGGAAAATCCGATTGAAATTAAATCTTCAGGCTAGCCAAACAAAATCACGAACGAGACTCGAAGTGAAACTGCGATCCGTGACTCACCCAATGGAGAGCGACCGAGAAACGTCACAGAAAAGAATCCCGGCGCCGCTAAGGGAAGGATTTCGATGAAAAAAGGTGGTCGCCCAGCTGGCGGGAAAATGAGATGAAATAGAATAAAAATGTTGAAATGGCTTTGATAAACATTCGAAAAATAAGTAACTGTGTTCAGAACTTTATAGTTTGGTAGACGATTATATATACAGCAAAGCCCCGATTATCCGTGAGCGGATGATCCGCGGTGCGGTTTATCCGCGAAGCGAAATTATTATTACTATTTTTAATTCAAGCAAACAGCAAGGAAAATACAATAAGCCCTACTAACAAATACAAACAAAAAAATTCATGTATTCGAAAGTAATAGAAGAATATTTCTAGATTCGGTTGCCATGTTTAAAATATCAGATATATAAAGTCTTGATGTCTTATTTTGATTTTATTAACAAAACGTAAACACAGCAATTAAAATATTTAACAATTAAATAAGACTATGATAAATTCCAAGGGAGCATATCAAGAATTGCTTCATTTTTGAGATAGAAGAGGTGTTTCTAAAGCAAGAAACAAAAACAAGTGACTGATTTTTTTAAAAAGGTATAACTCAACATTTTTTGTACACTATGTATGGCATGTTTTTTGTTTACTGTTCTTTATTTTGGTGATTTAGACGTAAAGGTTTCTGCTGTACTTTGCATATGTATGTATTTTAAACATTTTATTATGTTTTTTGTACGCGAAAACATAGTTTTTATGTTGAATTTTCTTTTTTTTCCGTGCTTGCACCCCATTTTCAGTCTTTTTCGGGTTATCCGCGGTGACCTTGCCACTGAATTCCGCGGATAATCGGGGCTGTACAGTATATATATTTTATTTACTCTCTTTTTTCTCCTTTTTACTATTTTAAATTTATTAACCATTTGGAAAAATGGTTATTGTTCTCGTCAGGGTAGGAAATCAAAAGCATATCTGAAGGTTTTTATTGGTTTAATCATCAATTTTTTCGTTTTCTGATTCGTCTATATAGTAATCTGTATTTCCCTTTTCTTTCAACAGAGATGGGCAACTGAGTGTTGCCACTACGACAAAAAGTAATTAAAACTACAAAAAAAAAAAAAAAAAAAAAAAAAGAAAAAAAAAAGAAAGAAAGAAAGAAAACTCAGAAACAAATTGAGATACAGCTTTACAAATGGCATTTAAAAGTACATTTTTTTCTCTATACGAGGATATAAAAAAGTAATATTGTGGGATGTTTAGAAGTTTACGAAATAAATTTCATTTAAAATTGGCCGTCAGATTTCTTGGAAATCTTATGGCTTTTCCATCGTCAGATTTCTTGGAAATTTGACGATGGAAAACCCTTTTCCCGAACAGACAATGAAATGCTTGGATAATACGTAATTTCAGGTGGATAATATGTACGAGTCGCAGGCGATTTCTGTCGCTTGCAATTTTTACGCGTAATAACAGTATTAATGTTTAATCCATGGCGTACGTAATGTATGATCAACTCCATGCTATTTTAGTCTTTGAAAAAATCATTTTCAAATGGTCGTTGTAATTTGTTAAATTGCATTTTTTTAAGTTTATCCTTACATGTTGTTTTAAATAACTACAGTTGTAATTTTTCCGAATTGCTCACACAAAAGCAAGTTCATAGACTGGGCGTGAAGTTCGCTGCAACTAAGAAGCCGTCAATTTTGCTCCAATGTTCAGCATTGTACTGTGTTATGTAGTTTCTCTGTCTTTAAAGTTTTATACAATTATTTTACTATAATTAGGGTGTCCTGGTATCTTTTTATATTCAGAATTTCCTAAAAATAATGAATAGATTTTTTTTTCTTTATTTAATGAAAGACAATATAACATACATATAACTACTTAAAAGGTGACTCAAACATATAAAAATATTATTTATTGCAACCCGAGATCTTTCGAACACACACGCGTTCGTTTTCAAAGGGAAAAAGATGACTGACTGAATAGAAATATGTTTTAAAAACAACAAAAAAAAAAGACAAAGTACGCATGCGCAAGCGGAGTTCAGCCCATTTCTCTGCAGAAGGGTGAAAAGATCGGTTCAAATTATCAGGAGGTCTTGAAATATTTAGGATATGGTACCAAATTGCGGGAATATTATAGGAAAGGACATCGTTAGAAACATTATCACTTCTAAGTAAAATTTCAATCGATTCACGGATTATGGAAGAGTAATGGTTAGACGTTGAAATGATCATTTTAGCTTTGTCGAAGTTTATCTTAATATTTTCTTTTTGATGCAATCTGGATAAAGCTGTACTTGGTTTGTGAAACTTAATATCAGAAATGAGATCTTTTAATCTTTCCTTAAATTTTCGAGATGTTATACCAATATAAAATAAATTCTTAAGTTGTTCTGTGCTGAATGGGATGATGTAAACTCCTGCTTTTTCATAATCGGGAATGGGATCAATTTTACTGTGAATCAATTCTTTCAATTTTGTTGGAAGTTTAGCTATTAAATTAATATTATATTTTAGTAACGCATATTTCAATCTCTCAAAAGCTGTGGGATATAATCAAATGTGCAATAAATAGACTTGCTCAAACTTAATTCATTCTTCTGTCTTGATTGTTTTGCTTTATTATCTAATCTATTAATGTATTGAAGAGGGAAAACATTCTCAATAGCAATCTATTTTATTATACTAATCTCGTTTTCTAGGTATTTATCTGTACAAATTTCGAAGGCACGTTTAACGTAAAAACTGTAGGCAGCAATAGTATATGAAAATGGTGAGTTACAATCAAAAGAAATAGTGTTGTTAGATCTGCATTGCTTGCTATAAATAGTACGCCAATTTATTTCCATAACTATTTTTTATTAATTTAATATCAAGAAAGGGTAAAATACCCTCTTTCTCAATTTCTAATGTAAACTTTATCTTTGTATCCAACTCATTAAATTTTAACAAGAAATTATTTAAAGACCGCAAATCATGATTCCAAATTATGAACATGTCATCTACATATCTTATCCAAATTGCTGGCTTGATTTCAAAATCTTCCATAAACGCTGTTTTAAAGGGTCTCAGTTTTAATGCGGCTAAATATCCTAAAATGGGGGATCCCATAGGAGCACCATTTTATTGTCTGTAATATTTACTGTTAAAAACGAAAACATTATTTTGTGTAATCAGGTTAATTGCTGATTTTAACGTGGTACGAATATCCTGATTAAATTTTGGATTATTCTCAATAGATGTTTCTATTATCTTAACAATTTCATTACAATTTATAGAGGGATAAAGAGAGAGAATATCCAGCTTGGCAAGAATGTTATTATGGTTAATTGAGATATCTTTTATGCTCTTGACAAAATCAGAAGTGGAGACAATAACATAATCAGATGGTGGGAGAATAGTTTTTAAGTATGGAACAAAGGCTTTTTCAGTGTAGTAGGTAGGAGCAGAATGTTTAGTTACAATGGTGCGGAGGGGAGTGTTTTCTTTATGGTCTTTAAGACGACCAATTAATCTTGGAGTGACGGAAGTTTTAATCTATACTCCTATTATAAAGAGGAAAAAATTGTTTATTTGTAGGAGGTAAGCTCAGGAACTACCGAACCGATTCCAAAAGTAATGGTATCAAAATGATGGTGTTAGTCCAACTTAGAACATAGGCTATATCTTATGTCGGTGCCACTACCCCAAAGGGGGTGCAGGAGCAAAAAACGTTCTAAAAATGAGATTTTTGCGTTACTGAAGAGCCTAGAAATATGAAATGTGGAATATTAGTTACTTATAAGATATAAATGATGTCTAAGAACAGTTCTTAAACAATTCGAAATTTAAAAGGGGTAAAAATGCACAAAAAGCGTTCTAAAAAACGTTCTAAATGGTAGTTTCTACATAATCTCAGGAAATACCAAACCGATTTCAAAAGTAATGGTTTCAAAATGATGGTGTTAGTCCAACTTAGAGCATAGGCTATAGTTTATGTTGGTGCCACTACCCTAAAGGGGGTGCAGGAGTAAAACGTTCTAAAAATGCGATTTTTGCGTTACTGAAGGGCCTAGAAATATGAAATTTGGATTATTAGTTACTTATAAGATATAAATGATGTCTAAGTACAGTTCTTAATTAATTCGAAATTTAAAAGGGGTGAAAATGCACAAAAATCGT
The DNA here is from genome assembly GCA_963932465.1 of Maratus speciosus. NCBI lineage: Eukaryota > Metazoa > Arthropoda > Arachnida > Araneae > Salticidae > Maratus > Maratus speciosus. Next base: position 287,875,975 of record OZ010799.1, read on the forward strand.
TCTAAAAAACGTTCTAAATGGTAGTTTCTACATAATCTCAGGAAATACCAAACCGATTTCAAAAGTAATGGTTTCAAAATGATGGTGTTAGTCCAACTTAGAACATAGGCTATATTGTATGTCAGTGCCACTACCCCAAAGGGGGTGCAGGAGCAAAAAACGTTCTAAAAATGCGATTTTTGCGTTACTGGAGGGCCTAGAAATATGAAATTTGGAATATTAGTTACTTATGAGATATAAATGATGTCTAAGAACAGTTCTTAAACAATTCGAAATTTAAAAGGGGTGAAAATGCACAAAAATCGTTCTAAAAAATGTTCTAAATGGTAGTTTCTACATAATCTCAGGAAATACCAAACCGATTTCAAAAGTAATGGTTTCAAAATGATGGTGTTAGTCCAACTTAGAACATAGGCTATATTGTATGTCAGTGCCTCTACCCCAAAGGGGGTGCAGGAGCAAAAAACGTTCTAAAAATGCGATTTTTGCGTTACTGAAGGGCCTAGAAATATGAAATTTGGAATATTAGTTACTTATAAGATATAAATGATGTCTAAGAACAGTTCTTAAACAATTCGAAATTTAAAAGAGGTGAAAATGCACAAAAAGCGTTTTAAAAAACGTTCTAAATGGTAGTTTCTACATAATCTCAGGAAATACCAAACCGATTAAAAAAATATTGGTGTCAAAATGATGGTGAAAACCCTTGCTCCAACATAGGCTATGTTTTATGTCGGTGCCACTACCCCAAAGGGGGTGTAGGAGCAAAAAATTTCTAAAATGCGATTTATGTGTTACTGAAGGGCCTAGAAATATGAAATTTGAAGTATCAGCTACTTATTAGATATAAATGATTTCTAAGAACAGTTCTAAAACAATTCGAAATTTAAAAGCGGTGAAAATGCGCGAAAAGCGTTCTAAAAAACGTTCGAAATGGTGATTTCTACACAATCTCAGGAAATACCAAACCGATTAAAAAAATAATGGCGTCAAAATGATGGTGAAAACCCTTGCTCCAACATAGGCTATGTTTTATGTCGGTGCCACTACCCCAAAGGAGGTGCAGGAGAAAAACGTTCTAAATTGTGGTTTTTGCGTGACGGAAGGGCCTTGAATCGTTAAATTTAGAATGGTAGTTAGTTATAAGATATCAATTATCTCTAAGGACATTTCCTAAAAAGTCGAAATTTAAAAGGGGGGTCAAAATGCGCAAAAAGCGTTGTAAAAAACGTTCTAAATTGCGATTTATAGCAATTTCAGGAAATACTAAACCGATTTCAAATATAATGGTGTAAAAATGATGGGGACATATCTTGCTCCAAGATAGGCTATATTTTATATCTGTTTCCACTACCCCAGAGGAGATGCAGGAGCAAAATGAGCGAAAAACGTTCTAAAAACGTTCTAAATGCCGATTTTTCACCAATATCTCAGGAAGAATCAAACTGATTTCAAAAGTAATGGTAAGAAATTGATGCTGACAGCCTCTGCTCTAACACAGACGCTATTTTAAGTCGGTATCACTATCACCTAGACATTGCAGGGGGAAAAAAGCGTTCCAAATTTCGATTTTTGTGATCGGTAGGGGCTAGCAATTTAAAATTAGGCAAGGTACATATTTATTACATATAAATGATCTTTAAGAACAGTTTCGAAAAAATTGGAAATTTTAAAAGGGGTGAAAATGTGCGAAAAGCGTTCTAAAAACATTCTAAATTGCGATTTCTACTTAATCTCAGGAAATTCCAAAGCTATTTCAAAAGTAATGGTTGCAAATCAATGGTGACAGTCCCTGCTATAACATAGGTTATATTTTATGTTGCTGTCACTACCATTTGAGAGTTGCAAAAGCAAAACATGTTCCAATTTGCGTTTTTTGCATAACTGAAGGGTCTATAACACTTTGAAGTATGGCATGGTATTTACTTACAAGATGCAACTGCTTTCTAAGAACTGTCGCAAGAAAATTTCAAATTTAAAAAGATGAAGTGAGCGAAAAGCGTTATAAATTACAATTTTTATGTAATCTTATCAAATACCAAACCGATAAAAAAAATAATGATGACAAATTGTTGGTGATAGAACCTGCTCAAACATAAGCTATATTTTATGTCTGTGCCACTACCACCAGAGGGTTGCAGTAGCTAAAAACTTTCTAAATTGCGATTTCTGTGATACTGAAAGGGCTAGAAACTTTAAATATGGCATGGTAGTTACTTATAAAATATAAATGCCCTCGAAGGACTGTCGAAAATAAATTCGAATTAAAAAGGGGTGAAGTGAAGGGGAGGTGCGAAAAGCATTCTAAAAAAGTCCTAAATTACGATTTCTACGCAATTTCAGGGAATATAAACCAAATATAAAAGTAATAGTTGCGAATCAATGGTAACAATCTCTGATCCTACACAGGCTATATTTTATGCCAATGATTCTACCACCTGGGGCTCACAGGAACAAAAAACGCTCTAAAAAGGCCTTTAAAAGCTTTCTAAATTACGTTTCTGTGGAATATTAGGAAATAACAAACTAATTTCAAAACTAATGTTGGCAAATTAATGGTGACAGTTCCTATTTCAACATAGCCCTTTATGTTGAGAGAGGTGGTAGGATTTGGAATTGGACATGATGGTTAATTTTAAGATGTAAGAAGATGGTTTCTAAAAAATTAAAAACTTCAAATGAATACTGAAATGAGCGTATTAATTGAGCATAAAAGTTTCAAAATATTTTCTAAATTATTATTTATTTAGTTTTATTTCGTTTTATTAATTTAAGTCTCATTTCTGCCTTATGCTGTGTAACATGATGTTTAATCAAACTGTGTTTTAAATAGTAATTTTTTTTAATTATTCCTAAAAGTAATAAGTACCTTTTAATAAAATAAAATTTTACTTTTTAATAAAATAAAAATTTAGTTAGTACCTTTTAATAAAAATTAGACACATAAATATCACTTGGCATATTTCAAATATTACGCGAGCAAAGCCGCGGGGTTTGCTAGTAACATATAATTTGACTTTAATTTCACTTGTCCAACTCCCATTATTAATGAGAGTCTTGGCTTTCCTAGATATAATAACATTTGGATCCTTCTTTAGTTCAATACAATCCATATTGTCAATACAAGCCTCCATTCTGCTCAAATAATCTTTAGTATTCAAATCTGCTAATTTATTCGTTTTATCAGTCTGTATGATTGTAATATCCTTGTTATATTTTAACCTTTTAATAATTCCGAAGTTGGGATTTTGTTGATTGAAAGGCTTCTTTAAATACGTTTTAACATTATTGTGTAGCAAACTTCTAACCTCATGCTTCATAGTGGATGGGGTTGCCTGTGCGATCCTTTCACAATTCGTGATAATAGAATTTAAATCTATTTTATTCATCGGGTTTTAGATCACTTTAGGAATATTCAAAGACATACTAAAGAAAGCACTCTTAACCATACACTTAATAGATTAATATCATCAACTCCTTGTATATCAGTCAAGAAACGCGTCCCCTACATTAACTTATCCGAAACTGTTTTTAATGAAGATGAAGGCAGTATTTTACAGATGGGACCGAATTATATGTTTAGAAATAAAGAGATCCTTTAAGTAAAAATATGTATAACATTTCAAATTTATAATTCTTTTTAAAGTATTATTTTTTGAAATATTTCCTAATTACAATCTGATGAAACATGCTTTTTGAAATATAGAAGCAACAAAATATATTCCACTACTACAAAAAATTTGATTTATTGGATTTATATTATAAATACTAGTAAATAACATTACGTTAAAAATATTTTCCCATTATTTTATCCCATTATTTTACAAATATTTGCTTTGTGTTTGAAATATAAAGGATGTCTACACATTTTTATAATAATTTTTGAGAAAAATATATATGAACAAAGATATTTTTTTTTCAAATATGTTCAATCTGATATCTCTTTCTGAACTAGCATCTGAACTACTATCTTGATTTCCAAGATCAAATAACTCTTTTTAAATATTAACCCGGCAGGACCGGGCGCGGCTTGTTTTGCCACCCCACGTCCGAAAATATTAGTCTACTGTCTGTGAGTGCTTTTAATTTATTGTTTATTAATTTTTAAACTAACGATAATTTAACATTTCAGTTATCATTTTTCTCGACAAAGAGTTTCACAGGCCTACAAAAAAAAATTTTTTTTTTGGTGCCTATAATTTTTCAGCTGATTTTAGATATTTTTGGGACACTGAATCCAAATATGAAATCAGTTTTTCTCTATCAGCTCCACTTTTTTAGCTATGCGAAGAGAACTAAAGATTTTTTAGAACTGAAGTGACCTTCAACGCTTAAACTGGCCTTTGACACATGGGCCTGTCGCAACGCTCAAAGCTATTTGGGAGGCACTGAAATTTCAGAAGACCTTGAAAAAAACAGATGTGCAAGTAAAACTGAGGTTCTGCGCATGCTTATGATTTAGTGCCGCTCATCCATAAAGCCAAATGGAAAAGCCGCAAAGAGATAAGGTTAGTTTGTGAGTTTTCTCCGTGGATGGTAGACGTTGTTGATCTTTTGCAATATTTGTGTTTAGTATAGAATTCTTATAAAGTTAATTTAAAACATACTGTATTGTAGATTGTTGTATTTGTGTTGTTGAATATAATTTAAACGAGTTCAAGTAGAAGAAGTTGTGTAAATCATCCTGATGTGTTTTGCTACATATGCAGAGAATAACTTGTTAAAAGAGAACAGAAAAAATGTTACTGACTTTGTAAAGAGAGCTTATCTTGGACACTTTAGTGTTAAACTTGGTGATCAGGATAAAACCTGGGCACCGCATCAGGTCTGTAAAACTTGTACAGAACACTTACGACAGTGGACTAACGGGAAAAGAAAATTGTCTCAAATTTGGTTTACCGATGGTTTGGAGAGAACCCCAAAACCACTTCGATGATTGTTATTTCTGCCTAGTAAATATTAAGGAATTAATCGAAAGAAACATAGTAAGTGGACTTATCCTGATTTAGTCTCTGCAAGACGCCCGGTTCCTCACTCAGAGGAAGTAAGTGCCGATCCCAACGTTTTACCAGCTACCAGAGCTCTGAGAGGATGAATACTGTCCCTCTGATCATCCTTCCGATACTTATGAAGGTGACAGTGATTATGAGGAGATGTCATCAATGCCTAAACGTTTCAACCAGGATGAGTTAAATGATCTCACCAGAGATCTCAACCTGTCAAAAGAAGCTTCTGAATTACTGGCTTCAAGATTGAAGGGCAAAAATTTACTGGAACAAGGAACCAAAATTACCCTTTACCGCACAAGATAAAAGGGTCTACTACCCTTCTTCTCCCAAGAAGACAATCTTGTATTTTGTCACAGAATTAGAGGACTCTTGAAAAATGGGTCTTTCTGAATATTTTCCAGATCATTGGCGCTTATTTGTAGACAGCTTAAAGCGGAGTTTAAAATGTGTCCTTCTACACATTGGGAATAAATATTGTTCAATACCAATTGCTCCCTCAACGAAAATGAAAGAAGAATATAACACAATAGCTTTGGTCTTTGAGAAGATAAAGTATCATGAACATCAACGGGTGATTTGTGTTGATTTAAAAATGGTAAGCTTTCTCCTTGGACAGCAAAGCGGTTACACCAAATATCATTGCTTCTTGTGTCTTTGGGATAGCAGGGATAAAACACACCACTGGGTTAGAAACGAGTGGCCTAAGAGAGAAAACATGGATGTTGGGGAAAGGAATATCATTAATAACCCCTTAGTTGGGTGAGACAAAATCGTACTTCCTCCACTGCGTATCAGGCTCGGCCTTATGAAGCAGTTTGTAAAGGCTCTTGATAAGAACGGGTCATGCTTTGCATATATAGAAGAGAAAATGCCCCAATTGAGTTATGAAAAAATTAAATCAGGAATATTTGACGGGCCACAAATAAAACAACTGATTAGGGATCCTGCTTTCGTAAATTCGATGAATGAGACTGAGGGAAAAGCCTGGACTTCTTTTGTTGCAGTTGTCGAAAACTTTCTGGTCAAACACAAAGCAGAAAACTATGTAGAACTGGTAAACGAAATGCTTAATAGTTTTAAATCTCTTGGGTGTAATATGAGCATTAATGTGCACTATTTACACAGCCACTTAGAGTATTTTCCTGAAAATGTAGGAGACACCAGTGAGGAACAGGGCGAAAGACTTCACCAGGATATTAAGACTATGTAGGACCACTACCAAGGAAGATGGGATACGCACATTATGGCAGATTACTGTTAGAGTTTAAAAAGGGATTGTTCAAAAATAAATTCAAGAATGTCACGGAAAAGAAGCTTCCGAAATGTTCAGTGAGAATTGGTCTCATCGATGACTTTTTCCTCTATCTTTGTGAGTAAATATATTTGTATAATATAATTCTTAAAAATATTATTTGAATATATGTATATTATAATAATGGAAATTAACATTTGTATATTATTAAAAAAATTCTGTGTTTATTTATTTTATTTTTATTTTAGTTTAATTATGGATTTAACTTAAAATAGTGTAACATATGTTTCACAAAAAGTTCTATATCTTAAATATTTGAGCTCCCAGGCAAAATTGAATGCCATATTTGAATTCAGGACATCAAATTCATATAATATCAGCTCCAAAAACCTAGGCACCAAAACAGCTGTTGGCTTGTGTATCATGAGTTTCACTAATAGACAGATTTCTAAAGTTTTTTTTTTTTTTTTTTTTTCGTATTTATGTCATTTAATATGTTTGGGGTGTGCTGACACTCCATGCCCGTTCTCGTGTTACGTTTCACGGCGCGCGTTATCCCGGGTTAAAGTTGATTTTGTTTCACTCCACGACATCAATCTCCCAGTGTTCATCAAATGGTTTGGAGTGCCTCTTTTAATGAGCTTGTTTTAGAAGTACAGATGTAAAAAAAAAAGTGAAAGGATATTTCTAAAGTATTTTTCTTTAAATTTTTGTAATTTGGAAAAAAAGCATATCTTGTAACAATTTTTCCCTTCATTTTACAAGAAGGAACTTGATTTTCGTTCTCTGATGGCTGCAAAATATATTAAATTTTCTGGAATGATTTATCAAAACATATTAGAAATGAATATTTTTAAAGAGACACATAACATTAATAATTTTAATAACATAATAATAACACATAATAATTTTAATAAATATATTATAAAAACATCGTACATTTTCTTTTGAAATGACCCGAGAACAGATTAAATAGTATTTTACAAGGTAGCAATGAAATTTGTAACCAATATTCGACATTATCTTATTCTTTGAAAACTATCTTGTAAACAAATCATTGTAATAAATCTTGAAATGTTTATTCTAAACGTGTTCAGGAACATTCGAGTATTGTGTAAATTACACAGTGTTTGTTATACAAAAAATACCTTTGCACGAGAATTTCACATTAACTTTGAATAATTTATTTTTTTCTAATTGCAATTTTGTTTAGTTAGTACTCAGTTGACATAATTATCAACTTATGCTGTTATTACATTTCTTGTGCAAGAAACGTAGTTGGAAACTACATACTGATTTGTTTAATGATAAAGCATAAAATAATATGTTAACCATTTTTCTTATAATGCTAAAGATAAATTGAGTGCAGGTTTAAATAAATCGTGTGAAAATATTTTATTTACATTCATTTCTTTGGATGCACAAATTTAAAAATAGTAATGAGATTTGCACATATAGTTACATAGTTGTTCATAAGTTGTTTAATTGCCCCTACTTTTGTTCTTAGAAATTGTTTGGGAACGGGTAAGAAAATTAAAGAAAGATATAAAAAATGCAGTTATTTTGAAAGAAAAAGTAGATTATATAAAATGAGAAAATTAACAACATGTAATAAACCGAACTATTTTACAGTTAAATGTAGTTATTAAGCCGTGTTTTGGTCTTTGATTGTCCTTCATCTCTGAAAGAACTACCCTAAAATCTTAGGGAATATTCTGCATTAAAAGGGAAAATATTGTTTTACAAATGCAAATTTGAGCTGTTTCATTTCAAAATAATGTGGATACAATATGAAATGTTCTCGCTCTTTCATCTGTTAAAAGTTTTTTTGTTGTTTTTTTTTTTTTTTTTATATATTATTATTATTTTATCTGAGTACACAACTTACATAGCGTGTACCTTCCTGTTGTTGGCAAATAGATAATTCATAAACCGTAAATAATAAAGATATTGATAAATTTTTTTGTTCTTTATCTTATGAAAATCCATTTACGTTTTCAGCTCCTTCATTTCAAAATAATGTGGACATTTAAAATAACCTGTCTATTTCAATCTATTAGAAAGTTTCTTCTTCAATTTCTGCTCAATATAAACAATTTAGAAAGGACGTCTCTTGTTATTACTGTCCAATAACTAATTACAATACTGTTAGTTTTGAAGGTAATAGACACAACTTCGAATATGTTCAGCTGTTGCTGATGTTGTTCTTCGTCAGATGAAAATCCATTCACTGTTTTTAACTGTTTCATTCCACAATAATGTGGATACATTATGAAATAACATCATTTTTTCTTCTGCTAAAAACTTTATTTCTATTTTTCCCCCCAAGATAAGAAATTTACACTTCAATTGTTGACTAATAGTTAATTCCTAACCTTCTAACCGCCGCGAACTGATATATCTGTACACTAAGCTGCAGGTTTCACTGCAATAGAGGCATTATTTAAATAAATATAATTCTATAAATATAATGCAGTTTTAAAACATTTTGTTATGAATAATACTCTCAAGACTTGGAAAAATCGTCTTTTTTTAGATTTTTTAAAAAATTACAGAGAAAACAACCTTACAATTTTGACTTTTTGCTCGGCGGTCAGGAGGCTAAATCACTAGTTTTAAAGGTGCAGATAAAATTGCGAAAATGTTTAAAATGTTGTTCTTCATTATATGAAAATACATTTACTGTTTTGAGCTGTTAGAATATTTCCACCATTTCTATATGTGAAAAATTTTGTTATTGAATTTTTGCTCAGATTAAACAAATTACGACGGGCTTCGCTTGTTATTGGCCAATAACTAATAAGGCCAATTACCTTTTAAGGTATTAGACACAATTTCGAAAATGTTTCAAATGCTGTTCTGCTTCATATGAAAATCCATTGGCTATTTTGAGCACGTTAATTCCAAAATCATGTAGAAACATTATGAAAATCCCAACTATTTCATCTGTTAGAATGTTTCTTTTTCAATTTTTGCTCAAGATAAACAATTTACACTGGGCGCCCCTTATTGATGGCCAATAAGTAATTCCAAATGTATTATACATAATTGCTAAAATGTTTCAAATGTTGATCGTAATCATATGAAAATCGATTTACTGTTTTTAAATGTTTCATTTCAGCATAATGTGGATATATTAAGAAATATCCTCACTCTGACATCTGTTAAAAGGTTTCTTTAAATTTTTCATCAGTATTAACAATTTACACAGAGGGTACCATCCTATTGTAAACCAATAGCTAATTCTTAAACCATTAGTTATAAATGCATAGATATAATGGGGGAAATATTTTAAATGTTGTTTTTCAGTATATGATAAACTTTTTATTACTTTAATACTATCATACTGCTTATTATCGAAGTAATACCAGTCCAAACCTTTGAATATAAGTGAAAAAATGCCAATGTTCTACTAACTAAGCAATCCCGGACAAATTCGTATGATACGATAAAATAGTTGGCAGAGCTTGGCAGTTTAAATCGAATTCTAACACCGTCCTGGACACATTATACACAGTTGAAGAAAATACAACTATTATGATTTCTTTATCAATCAATATGATTGTGTTAAAATTATAAAAGTGAAATTACCTATCCAACGGTTTTTAGATTTCCGTTATATACGATGTATTCTTTTGAATTGTTTGAGATAACAGAACAGATGTCGGTGCCGAAATTTTTTCTGATTAAATTGTGTCCTTCGAATTTGTTCGGAATATCTTAGTTTGCAAGGAATTGACAGCTTTCGGAAAGTTAGGTTCGAATCCCGGTCATGCAATTTAGCACTCACTTGGAAAAATTACAACTAATAATGAAATACATTTAAGCCAAAATAATTATTATTTTTTAAAGTTACGAAATTAAAATTTCTATTCCGTGCCTGGAGAGTGTAAGTTATAATTAGGAAAACTTCCTCATTGATCCTAGAAATAAAATAGTAAAAATCCTATTTTTGTTCAACGAAAACTTACCAAGTTAAGACACTGTGAATTAAAAAATGTCTTTTTAGTGTCAGAAAATGTTTAAAATTTATAATTTTCATAATATCGTACATCGAAAAGGTTTGGTGTAGAAGAGTAAAATTTTTACTGTTTTGGTTCTTATAGCACGGAGACAGATTTACTTAATATTACTTATAAAAAACAGGATCAGTATAAAAAGTTAAATTTCATAAATTTTTAAAAAATAACAATTATTTTAACTTAAATAGATTCTGATATTAAAAAAAATAATGTTTTATTTTTTTATTTATTTTTTATTTTTTTGCAATTAGACCATACCCTCTTAAGATGACGGTATTTTTTATTAGTCAAAGATAGGAAAGGTGTAATCGAATAATTGACTCAATCCAATATATGTAATCGTAAATAGACCAGATCAGTTAATAATACTATTTTTAACATTTATGTAATATAACTAGATGTACTTACCAGGAAATAAAACAAAACTTTATTAGTAAATAAATAAATATAAATGCTTAAGTCATCTTTAAAAGTTAAACTTATACTATGTACAAAATTACTTAAAAGATGACACAGTATTTAAAAATGTTAAATTATTTTAATACCTTAGAATTTTCAACTATAAAAATATAGTCTTCTTCAGAGGAATATAAGAAATACAACAGTTATTGATGCCTAATTTTCAAAATTCACGTATATGGTGACGAAAGGAGTGAAAGTGGAAGTTAATTTATAGGTCCGGAAACATTGGGAAAATAAAACATGGATATAGGGAAGTGGAAAATTACTCGTTTTATCATTCTTTAAGTAAACTGAGCCAAATTCTGGGTATGTTGTAGGATAAAACGTCATTACAAACAGTATTTTCTTTAGTAAAATTTTCTATTGATTCGCGGATAATAAAATCATGATAATTCTTTGAGGGATATATAATTTTTGCGTCTTCGAAATTAACTTGTATATTCTGCTTCTGGTTAAGTCTTGATAGGGCTGTTGTAGGTCGGCTATGCTTTAAATCTCTCAAATTTTCTTTAATACGAACTTTAAGTTTACGCGAAGTCATGCCTATGTATTCGAGATAAATATCTTCTGTAATCGGTGGGATTACATATACCCCAGAAACTTCATCCCTCGGGATCGGGTCCACTTTGGCACTAATCAGATCTTTAAGTTTTGCAGGAGGAGTGGCGACCAAGATTACGCCAAAGCGAAAAAGTGCATGTCTGAGTTTTTCGAAAAGATTTGGTATGTACTTCATTTTGCAATATCTCATATTACTCCGTGGAGTTTTTTGTATTTTCATATGGTTCTTCTGCGATTTGATTAGCTTAACAATAATGCGTATTGGGAAACCATTCCCAACTGCAATGCTTCTAATGTTATTTAATTCATTTACAAGGTGATTAATAGATCAAACACTTTGTATAGACTTTCTCAATGTACTAATATTTAAAAAAGACATTTGAAATAAAGCAAAACTTTTTTATTTCAAAATACCTCCGAAACTTTGTGAAAAGGAATTAATGCAATCAATACCCTATATGGGAAGGAAGTTATAAGTTTCATTCCAAAGTAAATATCCACAATGCTCTAGTAATGTAAGAATTCCGAATCAACAAACTATTCAATATGAAATGTAAAAGAACTCTAGTTCTCACAATTACAGCCGCTTATAACCTAAATTGCAAATACTTGACGGAGAAAGTAAAATATATTAAAGGTCGTAAATTTACTGCGCATTTTTATTTCGGTATAGCGTTTTAAAAGTAATTTATTGCTATCTTATACAATTAAAAAATGCATTGGTTATAATTCTTATTTCATACAAATGTTAAAAAAAAAGAAGCTTAAGTGCAACTATAGTTCTCCCAATTACAGTCGCTTATAACCTAAATTGCAAATAGACGAAGAAAGTAAAATATATTAAAGATCGTAAATTTACTGCGCTTTTTTATTTCTGTATAGCGTTTTAAAAGTAATTTATTGCTATCTTATATAATTTTAAAAGGCATTGGTTATAATTGTTATCACATACAAATGTAAAAATAAAAAAACAGAAGCTTAAGTGCAACTATAGTTCTCACAATTACAGTCGCTTATAACCTAAATTGTAATTACTTCACGAAGAAAGTAAAATATATTAAATATCGTAAATTTACTGCGCATTTTTATTTCTGTATAGCGTTTTAAAGGTAATTTATTGCTATCTTATATAATTAAAAAAGACATTGGTTATAATTGAAATCTCATACAAATGTTTAAAAAAACAGAAGCTTAAGTGCAGCTACTAATACAAAGCTGCTGAAAATGGCTTCTAAAATTAAAATTCAAAAAATATGTGAAATTCATTATACGTCAAGTAGCACAGTGGACATCCTTCTAAATAAATTCGGAATTTCAAAGTACTTATAAAAGATATGTTAATTTACTTATTTCAATAAATATGTCCACTTTTTCTCCTTTACAAATTTGTCCAGTTCTTTCAAAAAGATGTAAGGAAATACCTGCATGAAAAATTTAGATTTAATACCCTACCATCATATTTTCCAGATAAATGCTTGCATTACTATTTTCTCAAGCACTAGGTAAATTTTATTTCAACTTTAGTTTCATATAAATTGTTCTTCGATGAAAAATTTATTTTTAATGTTTTAAAAGAAAGGGAATCATATTTTTCGGTTAAATGATTATACTAATGTTTGTAGGATTGCGGGATCAGTGAATAAATTATATTTCCATTTCAATGTCATAAGAATTTTTATTTTGTGAAAGTATTAAATAAATAGTACTTATTTTCGTTTTTACAGCGGTTAGTTTAAATGTGATAAAATGATGCTTTTATTCTATTATTTGAACAATAGTAATGCAATTTTCAAAAAGATTTTCTTGAAAATAATTCTAATATTTCACTTTTTTCAAAATTTTTATTTAAATACACATAATTTCGCTCTGTATTTTAGTATTTTGGATTATTTCTATTTACAATCTTGCAGAAATTTGTATTTGAGAGAAATATTTATTTTAACGTTATGAAATTACCATACCATATGTTTCGCTTAAGTGCCCTACTACACAGTTTGCATAGTTATTGAATCACCAAATAAATTTTATTTCAATTTCAATTTCATAATTCTTTTTTGTTTAAGGAAAGAAGCAAATAAATACTTATTTTTCATTTAACCAGCGGTTAGTTTTAATATTGTTAAAAGTAGGTTAATGGTTTCAAATTTTAAAATGTTATCGGAATTCTTATTTGTTTTAACTTGTAAGAAATTTAAATATTTAACTTAAAAAAATATATTAATGACCTATTTAATTTGCGTTTGTTATTTTGTGAAATTTTTAACTGGGGGGAAATGTTAATGTTAGTGTAATAAAATAATTATCACATCGTTTATCATTAATTATCATTCGTTTCTTTCTGCATTTTACAGTTACTTTAATTGGGGAAAATGTTATTGTTAGTGTAATAAAATAATAATCACATTGGTTATTATTTATTGTCATTTGTTTCCTCCTGTATTTTACACTAATATTTAATTAAGGAAAATGTTAGTGCTAGTGTAATAAAATTATTTTATCATATTGTTTATCAGTAATTATCATTTGTTTCGTTTTACTATATTTTTTAATTGAGTTAAGTATTAGTATAAAAATAATTATCAGGGTTATTACGCCTCAGGTAAAGAATAACATGTTTTTCGCAAGAAATATTTACCTTATTGAATGAAAAACGTTCTGTGCTTAAATATGTCGGCTATTACTTTAGGAAAATTCTGGTATTCAAACTTCTTAAATCCCCTGAATTACTGAGACGTAAGAACTCTGATTATCTATATGCTTTAGATAAATGATTACATCAATTTGCGCAAGCATTGAAGAAACTTATAACTATATTTAAACCTAAATATTATGCGAATTTGCATTTGAAAGATGTATAAAGTAAGTGCTTATACTTTATTTTTCCAGTGGTTAGAACAAATAATATAAAACGATGGGTTATTGAATTCAGTTTGAAAAGGATTATCAGAATTACGCAAGAATATATATATATATATATATATATATATATTTTTTAATCGCAATGACATTCTTGATTTTCTTGGGTCCCCTCTCATTTTATAGGAATTTTCGATTGAGGATATTTTTTATGTGTCATTATACTGATATTTTAATACATATTATTACATAAAATAACAACTATGTTATAAAATAATTAAATCATACATTTGATTTAAATTCTTAAATGTCTGTTTACATGAACAATGACGCATTTGTTACATTATAGTTCAAATCCAATGTCATAAGAATTTAAATTTGTAGAAAGTAATAAAATTATTATTCTTCAGATTTGAAGCGTTTTGATCATTGAAGCAATTCGTAATTCAAATTCAATGTTATAAGAATCTAAATCAGAAGAAAGTATTAAATAATTACATACATTTCACATTTGCAGCGCTTTGATCTTTGAAACATTTAATAATATCAAATTCAATGCCATAAAAATTTTTATTTGCAAAGTATTAAATAATCACTTATTTCGCAACATTATATTACTCCAAATTTATTCATTACATTAATTTTGTAACGCTTTAACCATTGAAGCATTTAATAAATTTTAGTTCAAATTCAATGCTATAAGAATTTTAATTTGAAGAAAGTATTAAATAATTACTTTTCATCCATATTTGTACCGGTTTGATTTATATTTAATAAAATGATGAACTAATCTAATTATATTTCAGCTTCAATGTCATAAAATTTTTAATTGGACAATGTTTAAAATGAAATACTTATTATTTCTTTTTGTAGCAATTACACAGACCTGCAAAAAAAATACTTTTTGAAAATTGCATTAATTTTGATAACTAATTTTTATGTTTTTTTTTTTTTTTTTTTTTTTTTTTTTTTTAATTGCTGTTTCCGAAAATGAAATCCATTTTTTTCTATCACGTAAGGGATTTTCACAAAATGATTGCATATTTTTAAAGAAAAAGCTGAAATCACGAAATTTTGACATTTCATTTATTTATAAATCTATATAAATTACTTTAATACCAAAGTTCAAGTAATAGTTAAGTATATGTAGATGGTTACAAGTCCTTAGAGTAATGTTTTTTTCTTTACATCAAAAGTTTTTTTGCCACTTTTCCTGTTGTGAACTTTGCAGGGATTGCCTCTTTGTTGCATCCAGCAGTAGTCGGCAATCATGCTGACATTCAATTTGCCTTGATATCGCCTCTCCATTTCCTTTATATCCTGGTGAAATCTTTCACCTTGTTCCTCACTAACTGCACCT
This sequence comes from Maratus speciosus, assembly GCA_963932465.1. Taxonomy (NCBI): domain Eukaryota; kingdom Metazoa; phylum Arthropoda; class Arachnida; order Araneae; family Salticidae; genus Maratus; species Maratus speciosus. The sequence goes on from OZ010799.1 coordinate 287,891,497, forward strand.
AAATATTCAGGAAAATAGTCTAGGTGTGAATCGAGAAAATGAACTTTTAAGCTCATATTATACCCTAAAATTTTGAAATTTTTTACCATCTCTTCTACAATAGATTTGTAGTTTGGGTCCTTTTTGTTGCCAAGAAAGATAGTAATAACTAGTTCGAAAGATTTCTTTCGTTTGTTTTCATTTTATTCTCAAAATTTTCATCTTTCATCATTCTCTTGATGTCTGGTCCAACAAACACACCTTCTTTCAGTTTTACTTTGGATAAACCCGGGAACTGCTCCCAAAGGTATTTCAAACATTCATCTTCTTTTGGTAAAGCTTCGACAAATTGTTTCATAAGACCTAATTTTATATGAAGCGGTGGAAGTAACACTTTTTTTGGATCAACAAGATTTTTCCTTTTACCAGGTCCATGAGGAACAGGTTGTATGGCAGACGGAATGTCAGGATAAAATATTTCCTTTTTGTTCTTTAAATTGAAACCTTTCACATTACAAATACAAAAATAGCAATCATCACTGTGATTTTTAGGTTATCTCCAAACTGAAAAGATTGCTTTTTATCTTGAAACCATTGCTTTAATTCTTTTACGCAAATACGACAAACTTTCTGTGGAGGCCAAGGCTTGTCTTGATCGCCCAATTTTGTGAAAATGTATTACAGTAGACTCCCTCAAATCGGCACAGCTTGGGACCAGAGGTTGTGCGGATTTTAGAATTTTGCAGATTTCTGGTCATTGATTGGTTTACATTTTTGAAACATTAATTTGATTGATAGTTAAGAAAGGGAAATTATAATGAATGCTTACAATAAAGTGAAACATTAAAATAAGTAAAATATTAAAATAATTTATTAGTTTAAAAGTAAGTAATTATTAAAATAATTATGTAAAATAAAAAAAATTACGAATGAAATCGATTCAATTCGATTCCAAAAGTCCTATGCTGCCATCTAGTGATAGCAAGGAGAACAGTGTTAATGCTATTATCAGTATATATAGCTTATTGCGCTCACTGTAACCTTTTCCATTGTTATTTAGAGTCCTGAAGGCTTTTCTTATACTGCTTTGTATGTTTAGAAATAAATTTGTCTATAATTTAAAAAAAAATTCCGCGAAATTTTAAAATAGCGTTCCGGTTCGTGGATTTTTCCATTTCGTACCCTGGGATTTTTGATATAGATATGCTAATTTATATCAAAATCAAAAGTAATGTAAATTTATTTAGTAATAAATCAGCTGTAATAGCCAAAAGAGAATGATTAACAAAAAATTTAGTAAAAAAAAAACATTGCGGTAGCCGATTTCGGCGCCATCTTGAATTTTGTTCCTGCAACTTAACTGTAAATTTCATTGTTTACATCTGAAAAAATACGCGGATTTTAGGGTCGCGGATTTAAGGGAGTCTACTGTATTATCAACAGTTTGTAGTTGTATGGAATTTATCAAAATATATTTCATATATATATATATATATATATATATATATATAGGGTAAAAGCACCAATAGTCGGCCACCCCCCAGTAGTCGGCCACTTTGAGATAAAATATGTTATGATTAGCTTATTTTTGGTTTCAAATGAAATATTACAATCCCCCTATATGTAGCCATCCTTTATACGTCATAAGCCATTAGCAAAGAATTGTAGGCATTTTTATTGCATTAGAAAACAGCTATTTTTTATTTGGTTGCGGTTAAATAACCGTTTTTGCTATTTTTTTGTTAACCGATGACAAAATTTTTAAAAGAGTAGTATTAATTTATTTTTTCTTAAATAATAAAATACTATACTATTAGAAATTTTAATAAACTAATGCTTTTCAGTATAAAAATTAAATAAGTGTGTTTGTGTTACTTAATTTTAATGTGGCCGACTATTGGGTATTATATTTACTTACATGTTCAGTTATCGGCCACCATGGTTCACTACTGGCTAAAAGCCCATGTCACTTTTTTGAGTCTATTTTTAATAATTTGATTTTTTTTCGTAATTTCATTTTCGCAATTTGAGATTTATATAGCCTTTTACCTGCATTTTATTTTATGCACGCTGTATATAAGGTGTCTTGGGGTAATAAAGCCACATTAAGGTTCTACCAATTTTTACGGTTTAGTTTTAGATTTTTTTCACCAAACAAATATGCGATTTGATACAGCAACTTATTGATTATGTATACAAGAAAGACTATTTTAGTAGATATCTATTCATAAAATGTAGTGACGTGATTTCTTGACCAATACTATTTGGCGTTATTACCCACCTGGTGGGTAATAAAGCCATGCAAACAAAACTACAAAATAAGATAGAATAATGACATGTAAATTGTCCAATTCTAAAGATACAAACTCTACAGCTTTAGAAATTGACAAATTGTTTTTACTTATCATTAATTGCAATATCAGGATGCAGTAGTAATCATATGATATTTTATTCTTCTGACATGAAGAAATTAGCAGCATTTAGGACGTACAAATTTCTATTTAACTTTTTTAGCTTTAAACAATGACAATAATGGTCTCTCGTGTATAAAATTTAAAAAAATCAAATAAGAAATGTAGTTCTGCCACGGAAAAGAATCAACCGGGGTAATAACACTAGTAGATGGCGTTATTACCCCGGTATACATTTTGCGCAGTATAGTTTAAACTACAAGCTAACTCGCGAATACATCCAAAGTCTCTCACAACATTATGAAAGTACATGAAATACACTACAAATTTATGTAATAAACAAAGTAACAACCTAACAAATATATAGTCTTCACATCACAGAACTTGCCTAAAAAATTTTAGATCGGGTGTTTACTCTTACGAGCTTATTACAGCGATAAGGTCTACAAATGTAACAAATTAACTTTTAGCAGTTGTTTGTAATTCAGATGACACGGAGCCTTTCAGCGCAGAAGCCGTAGTGCCATTTTCCCGGATACCTTCATAACTACGCCTAATATTATATACGCCCACTTGGTGTTATTACCCACCCTGGCTTTTATACCCAGGGACACCTGATATAAAATGCAAATGGGAATTTTGTTCCAGCCGCTTATAACTTTAGATTTGCGGGATAGATTTTGATGGGACTTGCATCGTTAGTTAGATAATTTTTCGGAAAAGATTTTAGTTATTGTATATCATCCTAAGTTGCTTAGTTATATAATCACGGGGGAAAGTTCTATAATCACGTGAACTTGATTATGAAGTATTAGCATTTAAAAAAAATACTAGACCATTTTGATGTGATTCTCATTGTCAATTATATAGATGTTTTAGTATATTGCATTATATCGTTCTACCGTTATTTACTTATCCTACTGTAAATGATCAACTCAATGATTGTTCAGTGATTCTTAACAGCGAAAATTTTGTCTGACAAATTTAAATATGTAATAGTGCAATCCCGTAAGGCATGGTGACGTCACGGCGACGTCGTTGTAAAGTCACACTGTGATTTTGTGACCGTCGATGTGACGTCATAGTGACTAGAATGCGAGGTCGTTATGGCCGTTTTAGAGGTCGTTTGGGACGTCACATTGCTACCACCGAGGCTAACGAGAAAGACAGGCTACCGCGGTGGGTCCGATTCTTCTTTTTTTACAGACCGCTGGAGTCACGTGATGCTCTTTTCGCACACCTTCATTGGTGCATTCGAGCATCACGTGACTCCAGCGGTCTGTAAAAAGGAAGAATCGGACCCACCGCGGTAGCCTGTCTTTCTCGTTAGCCTCGGCTACCACTCTGTGAAGTCACAGTGTGACAAATTTGTGAAAAGTGTGTCATTTGGGACTATTTCGGCATTAACTTTGTGACGAACCTGTGACGAATATGACAATGCTTTGAAGTCACATTGTGACCAATTTGTGAAATATGTGTCATTTTCAAATTTCAATTGCTTAAAAATTAATTGCTTACAAATTAATTGCTTAAAAAGCAATTTTAATTTGAAATTTGATTTTCATTTGAAATACTGTATGCAAGGCGAATGTTTCTCTCTGGAGAAATTTCCAAGCATTAATATAGTTTCAATCGATGCTGGATTTAATTAAGTTTCGTGTTTGCCCCATGACGGTGGCTCACGATAAATATTCCATCTTGTGCTGCGTTTGTGGCCTTGCCAACATGTAATAGGGAGAAATTTTCCAGGCTGGGTATCGTTCCATGTGGTTTAGTCAGTAGAATGTCAGTGCGCTATACTGATGACCCGGGACCGAGTCCCGGCGTGGAATGTTTTCACTATATTGGCCTTTGCGCCTTTTAAGCAATTAATTTGAAATTTGATTTTCATTTGAAATATCGTATGCAAGGCGAATGTTTCTCTCTGGAAAAATTTCCAAGTATTAATATTGTGATGATTCTTGTCATAAACACTATGATAATTTTAAAGTAAAGTTTTGTTTGAAATATAAATTCTTATCTTTTTACCGTACTTTTTAGCAAGATATCCCTATTTTGGAGTCCTATTATTCTAAAATATTTTTAATTTTCCATTTAAAAAACAATCCTTATCAACTGACATCTTTTTTTATTAAGTTCTAAGCTTGATCTTGAATTCAAGCTTAATATTAAGAATGTGTAAGCTTTTTAATTTTTTGTGATTTGTCATTGCTTTACTAAATACGAACATGGAGTCTAACGGACATTAATGCAACTGTTATTTATAGAACGACATGATAAGCCCTATTTATTTAAATTTTTTATTCCCGTATATATTGTATTTTGTGAATATGAGCTAATTAGATTTGGTATGTTTTATAGGAAAAGACTGATCTGGGAAATAGAAACAACAAGTAAGATATATCATGCGTTAAGCCTAGACTATAAAACACTTTCCAACTCTTCCTGAATGTTTTAACAAGACATCGGGAGAAATAACGTAAACAAGATAACTAACTAAACATGAAAACGCATAAAACATTTGAACATTTTCAGCAGTTACCATCCACAGCTAAATATGTTTTCCAATTCTTTTAAACAGTCTTGTATTTGATCTGTAGATTGATATATATACTATATAATGGAAAATTTTAGTTTATCAAGGAAACGCATAACAGGTTGAAATTCTCTTTCAGTAATTTATACTAATATATGGAAACATACTTAAGTAATTTTGTACAACCCTGTAGTTTACCTAGAGCCTTTATTACACGCCACTATTTGGTTAAAATTTAATTCAAACTAAAACACCTTTAAAACTGCTGAAATCACATTTCCAGAAATTATAATTTATAGACGGCAACGTATCCAATTCTTTGCGTGACTCTGTATATCATTTTATCTATATTCTACAAACATTTCTTAGTAAATAAATACAGTGCAGCGTAAAAATGCATAACTTATTTAAAAACCACCTTTAAGCAATACCCAGTAACCCTTACGAATACTTTTGTATAGTCCTGTATATGAATTATAGCATATATATATGCACCATATACTTTGCATAAATGTAGTGAATCATAAAAGGGCATATCATAATTAAAAATACATTTCCAGCAATCATCGCTAATGAACAGTACTTCGGATACAATATAGTATCTGAAATATTTTGTGTGTCCCTGTAAATGCTATATACACTTCGTATTATACATGAAATAATTCATAGTATGCAAACCTCAACGACGTATATCAATTTCATTGCATATCAAATAGATTAACATAAATATAGTACGCCGCAAACAATTCCCTCCACCCCTATATCATTATGTATTGGAATTCCTTTTTTAGCCCTGTAAATAAACAATAACTATTCTCTGCATTGCATATTCTACGGAATGCACATTTTAGTGCGCTTCATAAATGCATATCAATTTTATTCTGTTTGAAAGCGTGTAAAAACATTAAAAATCATTTGAAACGATTTTTTCTCCCACAGGCCGTAATGTAATGGAATACTTTTGACTGTCCCTGTAAATGAACTAAACATGCTACAAACTTCATTACAAATAGGGACTTTACTATGGTAAACGTCAATAACATCCAAAAATTTCAAGTCAATCCGAGTATATTTACGCGAGTTAGAGCGCGGACAGACGGCCAAACAAACCGAAGTCAGAAACACTTTTCAACTTTATCGGACCTGAAAAACACTTTATTTCAATGCTTAAATATATTTTTTTTTAATGCCAATAAAATAAATGTATCGAAAACGTAGAAAATGAGTTTACAATCAAAGAAAATTTAATAACTGATTCTGAATGTCTACAATTAAATGTTTGATTAAAATCACAAACAGCAAAAAAAAAATGATTAAATAGAAAAAAAAAATAAATATATCAATTTTGAAAAACACTAAATAATTAGTATTTATAATTGTACTATTAAGCAACAACAAACTACAATAGATGAATTAAATGCATTTAACAATTTCTCAAAAATCTTTCCATATGTTATAAGGAATTCCTACTATTTTATAATTTTGGCAAATGTTAAATCTGAAAACATTGGTATGAAGATTTAAGATTTTAAATACTAATTTAAAATATTATTAACAATGAAAAAAATCTTTCAAAAGTTTCACTACTACAATTTGTAAAAAGATATTTTCCCAGTATAATGTTAATTTCAGAATTGAAACAGTTTCCTAATATCATTATAATCGAATATCATATTTAACTCTAAAATATTAATGACGATAAATACTGTGTTAGAATCAGTCTCTGAATCAGCTTTTTTTCCCCTTCTAGCGATGGCAGATTAAGGTATTTTACAGCATCGTATCGGAAAAGAATTGCAGATCAGTCTCATAGCATAAACATACTACAATTTATTTAACTTTAATCTATCAAACGGGAATAAAAAAATTAAATTAAATAAGACATACCTTTTAAGTTCCATAAATAGTTTAATAATATCCGTGTTTTATCCTAAATTGTCAGACATATTTCTGACAAAATGACAAAATTGTCAAACATACTTCCCGTGTCAAAAGTTCTGATCCTTATTTTATTCTGCGGTTTAATGGAGCGCAGACGATAGCGTATGCGCGCACATGCAAGCAGGTGCTTATACTGTATTATTATAATTTTTGTCTGTAATGAAAATTTTCTATTTGAATGAAACACCTGCCTTTTTTCTTTCTTTTTTTTTAAAGTAAAGTTTGTTTTACACGTAATAAATACAAATTAGGCATCTTAATAAATGAAAAGAGAGTATACAGGATAAAAAAAATTTCTTTGTCAATCTGTCATTTTTTTATATTCATTTTCTGTAGAATAAAACTATTTGTAAAATAGCTTTTTTTAAAGTCGTATTTCTTAAACACGAATTTAAAATATGAATAATTATATCATGGGTTTTGTATAAAATTTGTATAAATATTTTTTCGGAAAATGCTAATTTTATTTAAAAAGTCTGAAAGAAGTAGAATTTTTAAAAAAATAGTTATTTAAAATAGTTAAACACTAACAGGAAAAAATATGACTTGAATGCAAATTCTAAAGCAAGAAATGCATACATGACTAAACTCTGAATACTCTCTTTCTACGTGCTCATTAAAAGCTGCAGACTTAACTGTAACAGAAAAGTTTAGTTTGAAACCACAGAAGTATTTCGAATAACACTAGTCGACAAAAAAAAAAAAAAACTTCCTCCCTGCAAACTAAATATGTAAAGTGTACAGATTTAATATTCCTAATTCTAAATATGTTATCGAAATTGCTTCATAACGTACCATTTTTCCGAGAAACACTTTTATAATAATAACAATCGGTGAAGGATTAAATTGCAATGGTATATCATATGAAATCAATGCAATGAAATCATAAAAAAAGTATACTTCACTGTCTTAGATAACAAATTGATAAAATATAGCATGAAAATCTAGTTTGTTGATACTTGTACCGTACATTATCCTTTTTATGCCCCCCCCCCCACCTCTTTCGTGTCCGAATTTACTATTTCCTATCCACTAACATGTTTTCATTCCTTATGTTGCTGTAACTCGGGCATGTTTAAAATATTTCTGTTCATTTTCAAAGATTTGTGATGTTCATATTTTTGTCACACTGTGACTTACAATATGGGGTTTTTTTCGTCACATATGTGACGTGACGTACGTTACATGCAGTGACTCCAGTAACGTCACATTTTTTTTTTTTTTTTATTGCCAGAAAATATAATTTTACATAAATAACATGCTTTGAATATTTTTTGTAATTTTTTAAATTTTTCTAAGAAGTTCACATCTTAGTCACAATGTGACATCACTGAGTGGTGGCATTTTGGTCACAGATGTGACGTGACCACAGTGACTCACAGTGACGTCACAACGACGTGACCGTGACCATGCATGCTATGACGGATGGTATTCATATAGTTTACTTCAATTCGCAACGACATTTCAGACAAAGGCTCATTTTTCTTTAAAATTTGTCATGAAGGCGATGGAAAATATGTAAACTGTGAATTTAACCTTGTATTTACAAGGTTAAATTCAAAGATATATTTCGTTTGGGAAAATCGACCAACATGAAACTTTATAATATACTAATGTTATAAAGAAGAAATTTTGTTTGTTTCTTTTGTAGGAGGAAATGTCTGGGACTACCGAATACATTTTAAAAGTAAAAGTGGAAAAATGATTGTGATAATTTCTGCAGAAGCGAAACACGTTCTAAAATATCCCTTTTATGTAATACCGAGGGTGTTAGATATTTAAAATGCTACATGTTGTTTTTTAAAGAGATAAGTGCCCACTGAAAACGGTTTCTAAAAATAAGACTAAATATAAAAGGCAGAAATGAGTAGAAAACATTCTAAAAATGTTTAAAATTATGATTAATATCAAAATGTAAAGGATAAAGACTTGAAATATTAAATGACAGTTATTTATAAAGCATACGTTTGCGCATAATATTTATGATAAATTTGAAATTGAAAAAGATAAATTAATTAAAATACCTGTCAGGTTCCGAGAAACATCTGCTATTAGAACTGATGTTCTATATTATTTTTGCCTTAATATATTATATATTGTATGGCCTGTGTACTGGAATTTCAAAATAACAGTCTTTCCTTATCTAAAACTGGATCTAAGCCCGTGAAAACGTATAGATGGTATGAAGGGGAAAAGAGATAGTTGGATGGGGGTGTGCCCAACCTTTTTAGATGTCTGTGAAAGATGGGAAGACAAAAGAATTCCACGAACGAAGAAAAGCTTTTGAAATGGGATCCAGGTAGAAAACTCCGGAGGGGTTACGTTGAGAAGGGGCAAGGGGTTCCTGAAAAGGCAATCTCGTCTGCTGAGATAGTCAGTTTTGAGCGTAGTGCGCAAGGTGGGACGTGAGTTCCTTGGATAGCTCTGAGAGAGTGCGTTGGGTTGAGAGAGGCTCGGATAGCTTAGGCCTAGAGCCCATGTGTTGGGAGATCGAAATTGATCTCCGGAAAGCTAATTTAACGTGTGTAGAGTGAGAGTGATTTAACGTAGTTTAACAGTACACAGCCAGTATTTACTGTATTCAATTTAATGTTGAACCGGATCATCTATATCCGAGTTTGTAAGTGTAAATTGTCTTTTGTTGTTGTGTAAATAGTGTGTAAATAAACTGTTAATTTAGTTAATTGAAAGCGTTGATTTTCATTTAAACAATCTTCTCAGTGCGTGACCAATATCACGTAATCATATCGGTGGTGGCAGCATATAAATAATAAGGATTTTCTTCGAAGTTGTGCAGACTAAGAGGAAACTCCGACAAATAGATGGCAGCGACGGGATAGAATCGTCTTGGACCAGTGACCAGCGAGCCGTGTTGCAGCGTGTTAGTGCCGGAGCACCCAGTGGAATTCTTGCGTGGAAATGCCGGATCGTCGAGCGGAATTTTAGAGAGATAAAAACCAAGCGTCGAGCAGAAATACAGGGTGTGTGTGCCCTATCATCGTTACAACAAACCGAACTAAAGTGTTGTGTCCTATCATCGTTACAGCGAACCGAACTAAAGTGTTGTGCCCTATCATCGTTACAGCGAACGGAACTAAAGTGTTGTGCCCTATCGTCGTTGCGGCGAACCGAAATATTGTTTGTGCTTTATCATCGCTACAGTGATTCAAATTACGGTGTATTATAGACTGAGTGTTGAATAGCATCAAAGTGACTTTAAAGGGTGAAATATTGAATTCATTGGGAAAATACGTGTGAGCAGCGGAGTACCACAGCAGATAAAGTATAAGGTAAGGTGTTTTGATCATTTCTGTCTGCTGACATTCTCGAACCAAATGTATTTGTTGTTGTATAATTAATAGTAATTTAAGATAATTTATGTGCAATAAAGTAATTTTGTTCAGATAGGTAGGAGATATTAACAACCATATTTACTATTGTTTTAAGAAAAAGTAATAATAACTTATACTAATATTGATTTTCTATTTTTTTTTCTAATAATAGTAGTGAACAAAATTGATGCATTGTGTTAATAATAGTTGGAAGGAATAATTGAATTTACTTAAATTTTACTTATTATTAAAGTAATATTTAAATGAAGTAATACTGTTTAAAACTTGAAGAGTTGATAACAAACGAGTAATGTACATTTGCTTAGAATTTTATTTGGCTAGAAGTAAATTTCGAGGGAAAAAAAAAGGCTCACAGTGAGAAAAAAAATAGAGGGTTTTGATCTTATTTGTTTTAAGTGTGAAGACCAGTATTGAATTTGGAAATATTTTATTGAGGATAATTGTAGAAATTTATATGTGTATGTTATACAATTTTTCTTTATGTGGGTGTTTCTATTGACATCAATACTTTTATTCAATCTGCAACGTATCAGTATTATTAAGTAAATTGTATGTTGTTATCTAATTGTATAAAGTGGAATCTGTATTGCATAGTAATCCAATCGAAATTATTGTTTTACCTTTTGTTTTATTGAAAGTAAATTGTGTGATATAAATGGTTGAGGAAAATCAGGTTATAGAGTGGGTTAAATTAGAAATACACTGCTCAAAACAATTAAAGGATATTGCAGTTTTAGGTGGATTTTGTATCTGGTAAACTGTTTAGCTGATTGATACATGGTCGACAGACATAGTAGGTTATATGAGAATAAATTACACATGTTTGGCAGAAAAAAATGCATTTTATTGCGCATTTGTGTACTAAAGGAAAAAAACACAATTTGTACATATGAGAAAAAAAGAATAAGAAAATGTGTTTTCTTCAAAGAAAATCATTTTCAGTAGGGGGTATGGTTTCCACGGGCGGCCAGCAACGTTGAACACCTTTGAGGTATGGACTCAATGAGGCTATTAATGACGAGTTGGGGTATTTTGCCCCACTCTTCCAGAAGAGCTCTTTCGAGTTCTTGGAGAGTTTGTGGGGGTTGTTGGCGGCCAGAAACTCGTCTTCCTTGAGCGTCCCAAGCGTGCTCAATTGGATTCATGTCTGGAGAACACGGTGGCCATTCCATTCGAACGATTCCTTCCTCGAAAAGGAAATCCTCCACCAGGTTTGCACGATGTGGCCTGCAGTTATCGTCCATTAAAATGAAGTTATCTCCGATTGCTGCAGCGTAAGGGACTACAATAGGTCTGAGGATCTCATTCCTATATCGGCGACCAGTCAGAGCTCCATCTCGAAAGATGTAGAGGTCAGTGCGCCCGTCAATGGAGATGCCACCATACACCAACACTCCTCCACCGCCAAATCTGACACTTTCGTGCACGAACGCAGGATTATTCCTACTGCCACGGTCCCTCCAGATGAAAATACGCCTATTATCCGGATGCACAGAAAAACGCGACTCGTCAGAAAACAGAATATTGCTCCATTCATTTCTCCTCCAGTTGACATGCTCGGTTGCCCACTCCCTGCGGTCGCGACGATGCCTTGATGTTAATCTAACACATACCATCGGTCGGCGAGCATACAGAACTACAGCATGGAGCCGGTTTCGGACAGTCTGAGTTGAAATCGTGGTGCCTGTAGCCGAGCGAAGGTGTTGTTGGAGAAGAGTAGCGTTCATGGTTCGGTGTCTCCGAACTGTTAACGCTAAATACCGATCTTCATTGGGCGTTGTTGCCCATCTATGACCTTGACCTGGTTTTCGGCCTGCACATCCACTCTCCAAAAAACGGTTCCAGATCCTGGAAATGACACTTTGTGACACTCCAATGGCTTGCGCTACTTCGGCTTGAGTTTGGCCCCCTTCTAACCTACCAACAATTCTCAAAGCTTCTGAATCTATCAAATGACTTCGCTGAGACTTCGTACTCATCGAAACAAAGCAATCACTGAATGCCGATCATCCTTGTCTTCATTCTCTTTTATCCAGTTGAAAGTCAAATTTCATTCGCTTCCGCTGAAGCGACGTTTTTGACGTCGAACTCAAAATTTGCATACTCCACAGTTTGAAAACCAGAAAAATTTGCATTTGTGATTATCTTCTTCTATTTTCGGCAAAAAAAATTTCGTTTATATCTTTATTTTATATAAAAATTCAAATATCCTTTAATTGTTTTGAGCAGTGTATAATACATCGATTCTCTGAAATGTATTAATTAGTATAATAAGTGGAGGTAACTGTGTTAAAGTAGAAATTTAGGAAATGTCATTTGGCAGGTTTAAATATTATTGTAGTGTGGTAATATTAATCGGTGAAGGTATGGCTTTCTTATTGAAACTAAAAAGGGTGGATCTTCAGATTATATCCGAAGAATTTGGGGTTGAATTCACGGAAGATGATACCAGAATTCAGCTTAGGAAAAAGATAATGGACAGCGGTGACTATGATGAGGTGGTTATTATGGAATTATCTAACACTATTGTTGCGGAACGACTAGAAGTTAGAGAAACAGGAAAAACTAGAGCGCGAAAAGTTAGAAAAATAGGAAAAATTAGAGCGCGAAAAGTTAGAAAAACAGGAAAAATTAGAACGCGAAAAGTTAGAAAGAGAAGAGAGGTCTGAAAAACTGAGGATGAAACATGAATTAGAAATGGAGAGGCTAAGGGTACAAGGTTTGACAAATAACTCCAATGGGTCTAGCGAATCTAATAATGAAAGTAACATAGAAAAATTGATCAAAAGTGTTAAAACTCTGTCTATCAAAGTACCAGAAGGGACTGAGGGATGGAATTTAATTTTCAACAGTTTAGAAAGGGCATTCAAAACTAAAAATGTACCGGAAAACCAGCAGGCCGAAATTCTACTAAATATGTTAGGAGATAAGGCGGATAATTTGTTAATTTATACCACTAGGGAACAAATTGAGAGTTATGAGGAATTAAAGGAGTTAGTTCTAAGGGAACATGAGCCGACACCGAAGGCGTGTTTGGAAAATTTTAAGAAGGCTAGGAGAAACCAGAATGAAACTCATGTATTATTTGTATCGCGTTTAATAGCAACATGGGAAAATTATTGTAAGATTAGAAGTGCGGACTCTTATGAAAAGGTCAATCAGTTAATAATTACGGATAAGTTATTACACACGTTAGATGAAGAAACCGCATCATATATTGGGTTAACTCAGCAGGGTAAATGTCTGGAAGCTTCTAAAATTGCTAAAGAATGTGACAATTATTTTGATGCTAAAAACAAGTCGTATGCGGTTACTTATAAAAGTTTTAAGGGTAAAGATAGGTATGTAAACAGTGAAAAAGTGAAACCGAGGGAGGATAGTAAATTTAGTGGTAATTGGAGGCAAAACGGGAGTAATGAGATTAATTCTTTTTCGGATAGAAAAACTGAGTTTAAGAGATATAGGCCCAGTGCTTCAAATGTGGTTTAAGAGGTCATTACCAACTTTTTTGTAATAAAGTGGGTAATGAGGGAAATAATAATATTAGTAAAGGGCGTGAACAGAAAGCGGGTGTAAATAAGATTGTCGTAAAAGGAAATAAAGAGTTACCTAAAGGAGCTTCTGTGGCGAGGATATCGGCAAAGGCCGAACAGAGAACTAATGTTATTGGTGAGAAATTAAATAAACTTGAGAAAATTGAAGTTAGTGTAAATGGGCAAAAAGCAAAAGGATTGGTCGATTCTTGATGTGAAATTAGTGTTATTCATAAAGACTTGGTACCGGAAGAGAAATTTAAAGGAGCGGGTAGTATTTATTTACAAGGATTATTTGGTGAAGCAGTTAAATCACCGTTGGTCAAATTACCGTTAGCTATTCCGCAATTCGGACAAACTAATATAATTCATCAGGAAGTACTTTGCGCAGTGACCGATAATATTAATGAGCAGGTAATTTTACATCCCGAGGTGATTAATGAGTTGTCAGGGGTCAATCGCGAGGAGCCATTGCTAGAGTCCCAAGAATTAGAAAGTTCGGAAATTAGCATTGATAACTCGAGTGAAAGGGAAGACATGAGTAGCGATAATTGTAATGTTTACGCAATAGAAGCGAGATCGGAAAATTTACAAAGTCAAAATGCAGAAAAAGCGCAAGTGGAGGAAAATAATAAAGTTATCGTTAGTAATTCGGATATGTTTAAGAAATCCCAATTGGATTGCAAAGATTTAGAGAGAGTTTGGGAATTAGCCAAAATGGATAAAGCGGATTATTATATTGTAGATGGTTTATTGTATCATAAAGAGAAATTGTTAGGCGAAACTATAGCGCAATTAGTAGTGCCTAAAGTCAAAAGAGAAGGAATCTTAAAGTCAGCGCATGTTTCCAATGAGGGAGAACATCACGCGGCAAAGAAAACCTTAGAGAGAATTAGGAGATCTTTTTATTGGGAATGTATGGCGAAAGAAACTAAAACGTTTTGTAAATCATGTCTAGAATGTCAATTATCTAGAAAAGTGAAAGTGCGTGAGAGTCTTAGTTGAAATGACGGATGGGAGCAAAAAATATGTGTATCAAAATAAAGGGGAATTTATTGCTAAGTGTAATATAGTTAATATTGTTTTTGAAGGTGATGAGGAATTTGGAGAAGTTGGGGAAATTCCTATATTAAACCGGGAACAAGAGGTAGAACGGGACATAGAAAGGTTCGAAATAAAAGGGTTATCTAATAGTCAAGCCAAGGATATAAAGTCCACTTTGAGGGATAATAAAGAAGTATTTATGGGTCCTGTGCGACCAGCGGAAGTAGGGGAGCACCGTATTGATTTGAAACCGGATGTGACAAGGAAAAAACCAAAGTTATATAGTGTACCTGTTGCTTATAAAGAGGAAGTAGATCGACAGATTCAGGAGTTATTGGAGTTAAATCTAATCGAAGTATCAAATTCAGAAATTAGTCATCCAATTGTTTGCGTGGCGAAAAAAGACGCAACTGTAGGCTTTCCATTGATTATAGAGCTTTAAATTCAGTAACGCAGGTCCCAACATTTCCTATGAAAGATTCGCAGGAAATCATGTATACTGCGGGGGCAGCTAAATATTTATCTTCCATTGATTTACTGAGGGATTATTGGCAGATTAAAATGGCGGAGGAATGTAAACATTTGACAGCTTTACAACTCATAATGGGACTTATCAGTGGCGTACTATGCCTTTTGGTTTATCAGGGGTGGCTGCTACGTTCCAAAAAGGTATGAATGACGTTCTTCAAGGTCATCGGAGGTATGCACAAGCATATATTGATGATGTCATCATTTTCTCCGACACCTGGGAAGAGCATTGTGAGCATGTTAGGTCTGTCATAGAAGAACTCAAAAATAGAAATTTTACGATTAGGCTGGATAAATGTAAATTTGGAGAGAAATTGACTAAGTTTTTAGGTCATGTAATTGGGGGTGGAACGCATGCACCTGATGAGGAAAAAGTGGGAACAATAAGGGACTTAAAGAGACCTAAAACTAAAAAGGAAGTTAGATCTGTTTTGGGATTAATGGGATTTTACCGATCTTATATTCCAAATTACGCAGAAATCGCTATACTTTTAACGGAATTAACTAAAGGGAAAGTTAAAAATACTGTACCATGGGATGAAAGGGCAGAAGAAGCTTTTAATACCCTTAAGGATGAGTTATGTAATGTGACGCTTTTGGCTACACCTGCCGTAGGCCGGGAATATCAGCTTCACGCCGATGCTTCAGACCTGGCAGTAGGATGTTGTCTTACTGAAAAAGATGAAAAAGGTCAGTTTAAACCCATAGCTTTTGCCAGTCAGAAATTATCAGGGGCTCAGCGGGCTTGGCCCAGTATAGAGAAAGACGCTTGGAGTGTTCTGTTCGGGTTGCGGAAGTTTGAAAAGTGGACCTATGGATCTCAAATTGAGATCATAACGGATCATAATCCATTAAAATTTCTTACTGAAACAACCCCAAGGTCCCCCAAACTCACTAGATGGGCTCTTGCCATGCAACGCTGGAACCTGAGTATTTCTCATCGTCCAGGAGCGCAACATTTAAATGCTGATGCAATTTCCAGGCTACATAGGAAGAGCTTCGAAGAACAGCCAATTGCTAGCCCATTTGCATCAATGACTAAATAGTGGACAAACCTTAAAGGGGTGTCATCACGTTTTAATTTGTTTTGTAAATGTTTAATTGTATTTGAATTTTGTGATATAGTGTTATAGTGTATTAGCATGTGTAGTTTTTCTGTAATAATAATAGTAGTACACGGTTCATTAGAGATGTCAGTAGAGAATGTTCAGACACCTTGATATATATATGTAATAATAATAATGAAGAAACCTGCAAAGAGACTATTGAACTCTTCTGTGATGTTACTATATGTTTGGGGAAAATTAACCCCTAAATGGCATATTTTCCGCTAAGGTGTGGGGTGTCAGGTTCCGAGAAACATCTGCTATTAGAACTGATGTTCTATATTATTTTTGTCTTAATATATTATATATTGTATGGGCTGTGTACTGGAATTTCAAAATAACAGTCTTTCCTTATCTAAAACTGCATCTAAGCCCGTGAAAAATGTATAGATGGTATTAAGGGGAAAAGAGATAGTTGGATGGGGGTGTGCCCAACCTTTTGAGATGTCTGTGGAAGATGGGAAGACAAAATAATTCCACGAACGAAGAAAAGCGTTTGAAATGGGAGCCAGGTAGACAATTCCGGAGGGGTTACGTTGAGAAGGGGCAAGGGGTTCCTGAAAAGGCAATCTCGTCTGCTGAGATAGTCAGTTTTGAGCGTAGTGCGCAAGGTAGGACGTGGGTTGTTTGGATCGCTCTGAGAGAGTGTGTTGGGTTGAGAGAGGCTCGGATAGCGTAGGCTTAGAGCCCATGTGTTGGGAGATCGAAGTTTATATCCGGAAAGCTAATTTAACGTGTGTAGAGTGAGAGTGATTTAACGTAGTTTAACAGTACACAGTAACAGTACACATATTTACTGTATTCAATTTAATATTGATCCGGATCATCTATATCCGAGTTTGTAAGTGTAAATAGTCTTTTGTTGTTGTGTTAATAGTGTGTAAATAAACTGTTAATTTAGTTAATGAAAGCGTTGGTTTTCATTTAAAAAAATTTCTCAGTGCGTGACCGATATCACGTAATCATATCGGTGGTGGCAGCATATAAATAATAAGGATTTTCTTCGAAGTTGTGCGGACTAAGAGGAAACTCCGACAAAACGATATATTTGTTAGGGATAGAAATAAAAGTAATTTAAATATTGTATTGAAAATCGACATAACTCTTGCTTACTCTGCTCTGACAGAACAGGTTATTTGAATATGGAAATTTTAAAGTGTGAAATGTGCGAAAAGCATACTTAAAACGATGATTTATTTGAAAATTGCGGGGGCTATTGCTAGAAACTTGAAATTTTACATGGGTTTTACTTTTAAGACATTAATGCTCTCACAAAGTAGGTTATAAGATATTCGAAATTTAAAGGAGTGAAATGCATTTCACAACCATCTAACGGGTTAACCCTCCGACTGTCTTGGAAAAGGGCAAAATTGTAATGTTGTTTTTTCTGCATTTTGTTTTAAATGCTAAAAAAAATGATTTTTCGAACATTTTATAAAAAAACTTAATAACGAATATGAATGTAATCCTTGGAAGTATTAATCATCGTTCAATGTATTAAAAATACATTAAATCAATAGAATTATATAACTTAAAATATTGCTTGTATTGCTGTGAAAACTGGAGGTTAGTGAACGTATTAACACGGGCTTGTCAGTGAGGGGGTTAATGAAATTTCAAAAAATTGCGTTTTAATTAATAATATTTAAACTTTCTGCAGAAATATAACTTCTTCCTAATTTTAATAACCACACAAAGCCACTCTTATATAATCTCTCCTTAATGTTAGTAAGCACACAAATATCATTTGCCGTATTTCAATAACCACAAAGACACGGATTGTAATAGCTTTTCAATAATATAAAATAAAACTTATTATCTGGTTGATTAACTCAATAGTCAGCAATAATATTAATTAGAGTCTAAGTATTGGGTTTTAAAATCCCATCTTCTGCCTCTATAGAACTTAAATTTTAAATAATGAAGTTAACATTGTTCATTTTCAAAAGAAATGGCACTTTAAAATACACATTACACAGAATATCAATAATTGATACAGTAATCGATCACATGTTAAAATTTCACATTGAAACTCGATCTGTTAGTACCGCCAGAATGACGAATTGACGCTCCAATGTGATCGTATCGTATCAAGATATCACGAAGCAGACAGTAATATTTTTACTGTACTAATCTAAATATGCAACATTAAAATTTCATTCCGAAATTCGATGATGCGATAGTACAACTAAAAGGAAGAATTGGAGCTCCGTTTTTCTCATATCTTATCGAGATATCACGAAACAGACTGAAGCATTTGTATCATACTAATCTGTAACTTTAATCATTAACATTTCATGCTCAAAATTTAAAACGAAATATTACCGTCAAAATAATGAGTTGGCAACCCGTTATGCTTGTATGATACTCAGATACCACGAACAGACTGAAAAACTTAAATCGTATTAATCGAAATAGACATATTAAAATTTCATTTCGAAATTCGATGACCAGATAGTACCGCCAAAATAGGAATCGGCGCCTCATTCTGCTCATATCGTTCAAAGATATCACGAGGCAGAATGTAATATTTGTAATGTACTATTCAAGATATGCAACTTATTAAAATTACATTTCGAAACTCGATGACGAGATAGTACCGCTAAAATGAAGAATTGACACAGCGTTCAGCTCATATCTAACCACGAAATCTCAAGACAAACTGAAATATTTGCATTATACTAGTCGAGATATGCAACATATTAAAATTTCACCCCGAAACTCGATGACATGATAGTAACGCTAAAATGACGATTGGGTGCTCCCTGCTGCTAACATCATATCAAGATATGCATCGACAGATCAGTCATTTATGTTCTTTTAATAATTTTGCCCTACATCATATTTTCATTTTGAAACAAGATGACGTAATAATTTTTTCTCTGCCCGCTGCCTAGTCTGCGATGGCTAAACACAAAATTTGATAGGCCGACTATTAGATAATTTGATACTTTTAACTTTTTCCACAAGAAACAAGAATGAAAAGTCATGCATCAAGAATAGATTACAAAAACACTTCCCATAACTTGCAGAATTCTATAACGAAATTTATCTGCTTAATACTGTAAAAAAAGTAAACATTTTATAAAAGGCATAATGTTTTGAAAATGAGATTACGGTTCCTAATCGGAAAAGTAGTCAAATTTTTTTGTGCAGTCATGTATTTAATCTAAAAATGTGCATATTATTCTATGCATAGTATGATAAAACTTAGTATAGGAATAAAATGTATAACAGATTCCCCTTCAGCAATTTCTAGCACTATAGGGAAACATACTTGAATTATTTTGAACAGCCCTGTATATTACAAACAGATTTTTATATACTGCACATATTAAGCTAAAATTTTAATTCAGGCTAAAACGTGGCTAAAACTACTGAAAAAATCCTTCCACACATTATTATCCCTGGGACGTCATGTATTCAGATCTTTGCGTGGCCCTGTATATGATTTTATTTAGATTATACAAACATGTCTTAGTATACTAAATACATTTCAGCTTGAAAGAGCATAACTCAATTAAAATCATCCTTTAAGCCATTCGCGCTGATACTCCGTAAAGCTTACAAATTCTTTTGTGTAGCCTTGTATATGATCTATATCAGTGATAAAGACCACACACTAAGCAAAGATTTAATTACACTTAAAAACGCATGTCATAAACGAAATCACACTTCCAGCAGTTATCGCTATTAGAAAGACACTATAATGCATCCGAATTTTTTGTGTGTCCCTGTAAATGAACGATAAATGCTATGCATATCGTATTATACAACAAGCATATTGTAGTAAGCCTCAGTACTGTATATCAGTTTCATTATATTTGAAATAGTGTAAAAGAACTAAAATATTCTGCAAACTGTTCTTTTCCCTGACACAATTATGTAAAGGAATTATTTTGCGTTGCCCTATAAATGAATTAAGTACTTTGAAGGCCATATTGTCCAGAATGCATAGTTTAGTGCACTTCATAAATGCATATCAATTTCATTACGTTTGAAATGACCAACATAGTTAAAATAAACCTGAAGCAACTTTTTCGCATTGAGCGTAATTTAGGAATACTTTTGACACTCCCTGTAGATGAACTATAAATTATGTACACTTTATTTTCAATGGCGATCGTGCTATTGTTAACGTAAATAACATAAAAAATTCAGGGAGATTCGAGTATATTTGCAAGTGTAAGAGCTAGGACAGACTGGAGAGAATCCAAATTCACAAACACTTTTAAACTATGTTAAAAAGTGTTAAAAACTATTATAATAAATTATTACTGAAACATTATAAAAAAAAGCATAAATTAACTCATTTTATTGTTAAAATGTTCTTCTGTTTATAAAAATAATACTTTAAGTTATTTGCAATAATAAAGCATTTAAGTGGCCAACAACTGGTCCAGTGATAGCCGAACACTAGAATTGAGTGGCCGACTACTAGCGACTTTCCTACTTTTAAGTTTAACTTTTTATAAGTAAAAACTATAATTAGATTTAAAAAAAAAACAATTGCTGAAACAGTAAAATAAAAGTATACGTTAACATGAGTCACTGTTAAAAATGTTGTATTACTTTTTTAAATTCTGCTTTGAGGTATATACTAAAAGAAAGCGCTTAAGTGGCCGACTATTGGTTCTTTTACCCTATATATTGCAAAATTTAAAATTTTTCGCCAAGTTTAAAATATTTTATATAAATTTTCTTTTTTCAGTAACATTCCGTATATTATACCGGCTTATTAAATTAAAACCCTAGTCTCTATACGATCTTAATCCATATAATAATATTTATTCCAAATTGCGTAAATCTAAAAATGGCTCTAACTATTTATATTTCTTTAATAACACATTTATTATTTAAATTCCTATTAAATTCCGCTATTAAATCCCGATATATCATATTCCCCTAAAATCTTTCTTTAACTGCTAAAATACTATTATTATCTCGTCTTAAAGAAAAAACCTACTTATTTCAATTTATTCTTTTATTTAAAATATCCAGGTGCTAGCTCGAATATTTAAAAGATTAAAACATACGCAGACATATTCAGTTTCTTTTATCGTCTGCGAGGGGAAAGAAGTTATTTTTAGCACAATCTCGACAACAGGGATTAAACTTTGTTTACACTTATTACATCTGGAGCTAGGATATAGAATATTCTCAAACAATCTTTTGGCGAAAGTATAAATACGGAATGCTGCAACCAGTCGGGGGCGCAGTCAGAGAAATATGGCGTAGAGGTAGTACAGAGAGATCGAGATTACTGAGGTAGATGGAATTTTCATTCTGCATTAGTATTGACACTTAAAAAGAGAAATTAAAGAGCGATTAGATTATTACCTTATACGGCTTATTTATGTGAATAATATTTTTTTCTGCAATGTATATATAATCTTTAAAAATACCTAATCTATTTATGTCATAAAAATAATAAAAGTTCAGGACTGTTCTTTCTTCAATTAAAAAAAATCTTAAGTATACGACTCTTTAAATACAATTTTAAGTATTTATGCAATTGTGTGATTTGTCTAATAATTTTATGGTAACATGCTTTAGAGTTTCCGATAGCATTTAATTTTTCAAAAGATACCAAACACTTTAACCCTTTAAATAAAATGAACTACCGTTTTATATATTTAGACTTTACCATTGTTATATGTATTGATATATCCATCAATTTCAAAATCTAGTTAATGCTTAATATAACTAGGTGTGTGTGTGTTGACATGTACGACGGTGAATAATTAATGAGATGAAACAACAGAGATATGAAATTATGTCCGAAAATAAACGCTTGAATAAACTTCTTATATGCCCATACTTCCCAGATGCCACTCGCAATCTCTAAACATAATAACAGTAAGTACACACTTTATTTTGTCAGTTGGTTAAATGTTGCAATACATCTATTTTGAGGGTTTCGTTCATCTGACGAAATCCTATTCGTCTCACTCCTCTGTCTGTCTGTCTGTCTGTCACAGAGTCCGTTCTCAGAAGCTATATATGATGGAGACTTAAAATTATGGATTCTTATAGCTGAACACCTCACATCAAACGACACATCATAAAATTTTGAAAAAGTCATATTTACTCCCTCTAGGCACTAACATGTGTATTTTAAGTTTTTTTTTTCTAACTGAGCTCCTAATTAAGTTGAAGACTTGAAATTTTGAATACTTATAGCTGAACACGAAACGTGAAACGACATATCATAAAATTTTGAAAAAGTCTTATGCTATTTACCTTCCCGGGCTCTAACTTCTGTATTTTTAGCAATTTTTCTAACCTCCACTCTTTTCACCCGAAGCACACTTTTCTAACTTTTGCCGACAGTCCTTTAACCACTCTTTCATATTACGCAAAATAGCTGTACATATTTTAGTTTCATTTTTTACCGCTAAGCTGTGCATACCTATCTCGGATGCTATGGGTCCGATCCCCTCGATTTATATATCTACGGATAATTTGCAAAACAGAGTTTCGTTCGGATAGAGGTCTGTTTAGAATAGAGTGCGCCCCCTGGTTGCTAAAGGAGGAACTATCAGATTTTTGCCAAATAATAAAGTGTTTTGAAAGGAATATTAAACGAAACCCTCTGTGCGGTCAGTGATCACACTTACCCTCTTGTTTAAATTATAAAAATGCTTAAATGAAGTCTACATATAATGTTGGTAGTGAAACTACATACGTAATATCATTAGTAAAACGTGTTTTGAGAATTACTTTATATTATTTTTCTACAACATGCAATATTTATTAGTAGATTTAAGTAGATTGATAATATCTTTGTCAGACTATTATTACTGTTGTAATCTATTACAATAAAGGGATGAAAGAAAGAAAATAGAAGCAATGAATTCGGGTGGAAACAAATCAACGAAACAAAGGTGCAAAAATCCTTAACAATAATAAGCTGATTTTATCCATATCTTAATTTTAAAACTTTTTGGCCAAAATCTACAAAAGTATTGTACGAATTTAAATCAATAATTGACGATTAACTAATTATAAAGCGCAATTTTAATTAATTATTTTCAATTGGCGTTTTAACTATTAATCTTAATATCAGGGTTTAATTTCTAACAAAAGAGTACCAGAGCACTGATATTCTGCGATAGCGGTAATAACAACTGTACCCCCTCCTCCCCGCTGTCACTCCAATCTGCGCATTTATATTCCGTACATTATTTAATGTTTTGATATATTTCACAGATACATTAACTTTTTAACCACCAAAACTATAACAGAGGACACCTCTAAAATTTTATCTATTAGCCGTTTGCAGCCACAAATTACGAAAAATAATGTATTCACCTTGTTTAACCCCAAAGTTTCTGTCGTGAATTAAAAGCACTTAAAAAAAATCTAAATTAGCGGTAACTTAGTAGTTAATTTTTCAAACGCACTTTTATCTAACCGTTGTGTCAACGCAACGCCAGTGGGTAATGGTTTAACAAATATTAGATCATTAAGTATGAAACTTGGTAATGATTACTTAAACTATGGTAATGATTACTTGGAATGATTTGCTGCGTTTTTATTGAGATGTTGTTGGAGTTGTTAACAGCTGTGTGAGAGATCTAGTGAATTTACGAAGGTAATAAATGGCTGGTAATTGAATGAAACGAAAAGCATTACTTAGCGAGAGATGAAATAGCTTTTAAGCTAATTTTGATGGATCGAGTTTGGTTCTTTTTTATCATCGGTAAAGTGGAGCATTTATCGCCTAGACTCAAATTATGAGAATGTTAATAAAGTGGAATTGTTTTCAATCGACTGCATTTTTTTTATGATCTTAGAGTCTGTTATTCTCAACAACCATGTCGGCCTGAACGCCTGTGTGTTTTATAACTGGAAACCCCCATCATCTTTGGACAATGCCTGCTGCTTGCCGTCAAATCGTCATATATATATATATATATATATATATAATAATAAAGCCAATAAACTTCTCTTAAAAATTCTTAAACAATTATATGTACTTTCTACAAACAATGATAATACACATTGTATAAAAAATAGCTATCAACTTGTCAATATTTTAAAAAATCTTCATTGTGTATATAATATAACAACATATGACTTCAAAGATCTTTTTAATAATATAGACCTATTAGATTTACATAAAATTATAAATGCATTATTTAAAAAGTATTATAAAAAACTGGAATTACCATCTAATATTGATATTGCATATTTTAAATCTTTAACTAACTTCATTATCTATAATAATTATATCTTGCAAGATAACACTTTATATTTACAGCATGTCGGTATACCACAAGGCGGTTGTACATCCAGTTTACTCTCAAACTTATACTTATATCATTATGAACGTAATTTTACTAATAATAATCTACATTTATATCGTTATATTGATGACATAATTTTAATTGATACTGATCATTCTGCAATTACTCCATTTCCAGTAGATTATCCCACTAATTTGGAATTAACGGAAAACCTTTTATCTAACAATACAATTAACTTCTTAGATCTTAAAATTACAATAAAAGACAACAAAACAATCACAGATTTATATGACAAACGTAAAGAATTTAAATTCGAAGTTAATACATTTACAAATTTTAAATCTTGTCTACATCATTCTGTATTTCGAAATATAATACTTAATCATTTATATAGAATAAAATGTTTATGTTCTTCTCCTCTAATTAACAATAATATTAAAAAACTAATTTATGATGCATTAAATCATGGTTTTCCAAAAAAATTCATATATTCATTAATATACAATTAGTATTTTTCTTACATGATCTTTTAAAACAAATTAACAGATGCGTAAACAACATTACAAAAAAATTATAAAATAAAAAAATCTCTATAAAAAAATAAAAATTGTAAAATAACATAAAAAAATTACTATAGGTTGGATGGGTGGGTAGATGTTAGAGTACGGAGGAGGGTGGTGTTGTCTGGATAATACGCAATGGTTAATTTATATAAAAAAATGGGGCTTTTGTATTATTACTATATTTTTGATACGTATTTTATAAGGATGTTGATTTGATATTTTATATGTAATTGGTGAATTTCATTAATTATTAGCTTTATTATTGTTTAATCTTATTTACAATCATTTGTTATAAATTTTAATTTAATAAGGACAATATCATATTAATTACTAATAGTATGCCATTTTTATAGTGATTAATATACATATAAGTATATTTAATATAAATAAAGTTATACTGTATGGATTAAAATTGGGTAATTATATTTATTATTATTCCTCTATTCTTATTAATATTTTAATATTTATTTATTTTCCCTTAGTGTTATATAATTTATTATCGGTTTATTGTTTTTGAATGTCCCACATTCATACTTTTAGGATTTTTATGGATGTATAAAATAATCCACACACTATATTTGTGCTTTTTAGGTAATTGGAATTTAAGTATCAGTTCACCTTCTTTATACTACCATATGTTTTTTATTTCCTGTTCATTTTATAATTATCTTATATATAATAGTTTTTATTAAAGATTTTTATATTTTTAATAATTATTTATATTAATTATTAATGAATTTATTTTGTTTTATAGCATATAGCTATATGCTATATATATATATATATATATATATATATTATTTTATTAATATATTTTATGTTGATTTGCTACCTTTATCTTTTAAATACGTTTGTCGAGTTTGATATATTTCACAGATACATTAACTTTTTAACCACCAAAACTATAACAGAGGACACCTCTAAAATTTTATCTATAAGCCGTTTGCATCCACAAATTACGAAAAATAATATATTCACATTGTTTAACCCCAAAGTTTCCGTCGTGAATTAAAAACACTTAAAAAAAATCTAAAATAGCGGTAATTTAGTAGTTAATTTTTCAAATGCACTTTTATCTAACCGTTGTGTCAACGCAACGCCAGTGGTTAATGGTTTAACAAATATTAGATCATTAAGTATGAAACTTGTGATTAAAAAAGGGCAGATTACAAACGAGGAAAACTTCTACCAATAAAAAAAGTATAGGATTTTTTGTATTACTCATGATAGTAATTTTTCATGAATATGGCGTTTATATAAGATGAAAATTTCTGTTACAATTTACTGGTGGAATATTACCCTGTTGGTAATCTGGTACTTTTGTAATCACAAGTTTGATAGTTGATGACCAAATATATAATTAGAATTTCGAGAAAATTATTAGTCATATTTTAATAAAATTTGTACCTGTTTGATAGTAAATGAATGTAGGTGAAAAAAAAACTATACATGAGCTAATATTATTTAAGGACATTTGTTTTTTTTTTAGAAATATTTCTAAATTTCTAATTTTATGTAATATTTATTTTTTATTATTTTATGAATGCAAAATGTGTTTATTTGTAATTAAATACAATTTATGTAAGTACTATAATAAGAAAATTACCTTATACGGCTTGGTTATATGAATAATATTTTTTTTTCTGCAATGCATATATAATCTTTAAAAATAGCTATCTATTTATGTCATAAAATTAATAAAAGTTCAGGACTGTTTTTTCTTCAATTAAAAAAAATCTTAAGTATACGACTCTTTAAATACAATTTTAAATATTTATGCAGTTGTGTGATTTGTCTAATAATTTTATGGTAACATGCTTTAGAGTTTCCGATAGCTTTTAATTTTTCAAAAGATACCAAACACTTTAACCCTTTAAATAAAATCAACTACCGTTTTATATATTTAGATTTTACCATTCTTATATGTATTGATATATCCATCAATTTCAAAATCTAGTTAAGGCTTAATATGACTAGGTTTGTGTGTATTGACATGTGCGACGGTGAATGAATAATGAAATGAAACAACAGAGATATGAAATTATGTCCGAAAATAAACGCTTGAATATTTTTTTTATATGGCCATATTTTCCAGATGCCACGCGCAATCTCTAAACATAATAACAGTAAGTACACACTTTATTTTGTCAGTGAGTTAAATGTTGCAATACATATATTTTTAGGGTTTCGTTCATCTGACGATACTCTATTCGTCTCACTGCTCTGTCTGTCCGTCTGTCTGTCACAGCGCCCGTTCTCAGAAGCTATATATGATGGAGACATAAAATTTTGGATTCTTACAGCTGAACACTTCACATCAAAAGACACATCATAAAATTTTGAAAAAGTCTTATATTTACCCCCTCTAGGCTCTAACATGTGTATTTTAAGTTTTTTTTTCTAACTGAGCTCTTAATTAAGTTGAAGACTTGAAATTTTGGATACTTATAGCAGAACACCTCACATCAAAAGACACATCGTAAAATTTTGAAAAAAAGTCTTATATTATTTACCCCTCTGGGCTCTAACTTCTGTATTTTTAACAATTTTTCTAACCTCCACACTTTTCCCCCGAGGCACAATTTTCTAACTTTTGCCGACACTCCTTTAACCACTCTTTCATATTACGCACAATAGCCGTACATATTTTAGTTCCAATTTTTACCGCTGGGTGCGCATACCTATCTCGGGTGCTATGGGTCCGATCCGCTCGATTAATATATCTACGGATAATTTGTAAAACGGAGTTTCGTTCGGATAGAGGTCTGTTTACAATAGAGGGCGCCCCCTGGTTGCTAAAGGAGGAACTATCAGATTTTGCCAAATAATAAAGTGTTTTGAAAGAAATATTAAACGAAACCCTTTGTGCGATCTGTGATAACACATACCCACTTGTTTAAATTATAAAAATGCTTAAATGAAGTCTACATATAATGTTGGTATTGAAACTACATACGTAATATCATTAGTAAAACGTGTTTTGAGAATTACTTTATATTATTTTTGTACAACATGCAATATTTATTAGTAGATTTAAGTAGATTGACTATCTTTGTCAGACTATTTTTACTGTTGTAACCTATTACAATAAAGGGATGAAAGAAAGAAAATAGAAGCAATGAATTCGTGTGGAAACAAATCAACGAAACAAAGGTGCAAAAATCCTTAACAATAATAAGCTGATTTTATCCATATCTTAATTTTAAAACTTTTTGGCCTAAATCTACAAAAGTATTGTGCGAATTTAAATCAATAATTGACAATTAACTAATTATAAAGCGCAATTTTTATTAATTATTTTCAATTGGCGTTTTAACTATTAATCTTAATATCAGGGTTTAATTTCTAACAAAAAAAGTACCGGAGCACTAATATTCTGCGATAGCGGTAATAACAACTGTACCCCCTCCTCACCGCTGTCACTCCAATCTGCATATTTATATTCCGTACATTATTTCCAAAATTTAAAGATTTTTTTTTTCTTTAGCAAAATAAATATTTTAAATAAATCTATCAGCATATACTCAGCTGTCAACTATTCCACTTTTTAGTTATCACTTCTTCCAAGTAGTAGTCGTTGCCTATTTATAATGTTAATTGCAATTTTTTGTTAACTCTACCTTTAAGTATGGTAAGGATCATGATTCTGAAATAGTATTAACACAAAACAGAAATAGTTCGCAGCTATGCATTTTTATGGAAAAATGAATGAAATTTACAGAAATTAATATTTATATTCTGAAGAATGGATCAATATTTTCCAATTTCCTATAAAATGTGCATATCTTAAACTATAATCAATTACTTCGTATGACAATGTTTTGTGGTGAGTCCCTGAATTTCAGTTTAAATTAAAAATTTGATACCATTAACGGAAAGATTCGCTGTTTTTATAGAAAAAGGGTAAACACTGCTTGATTGCTTTCTATCAGAATAACAATAATGGTGACTTCGCGCAAGTGACTTCGAAAATGTGCAGAGAAGAGCCTTAGAATGGGGAGCGTTCATGATACAAAATAAATAGAAAAATCAATAATTTGTTTTTTTATACTCGTACGTAATAGAAGGCAAAAAAAACAAAAAAAAACAAAAAAAAACAAATAAAAAATACCCCAAACTCATGCTCGTTGCCTAAAAACAGAAAATATTCTTTTCAGGTTAGATATCTAAATAATAATAATAATAAAACAACCAAATAAAAATTATCATACTGTCACAACAGAAAATCGAACTGAAAGCAAATTCATTGTTCAGTCTCTAGGGTGGCGACGTATCAATGCGGCGCAGGCATAAATTTGCAAATATCATTAGAACAGATAAACACGATTTCTGTTTTCCCTTCATTCTGATCAAAATAGCATTAAAATGACTTAAAATAGAATATAATACGTAATTTTGAAGAAGGAAATTTTTTTTTTATATATATGAATAAATAAAATTTTGTATATAAGACAGATTGAGCTTGTGTCAATCCAAGACCAAAAACTGATATAAAAATTGAGTCCGTTTTATTTCCATCTCTTATGTGTGCGACACATTGCGTTCCACATAAGGGTTTTGATAAAAAAGAATGTAAAAACTTGGAGATGGGAAGGGAAGGAAAGGGTAGTTTCAATAATTTAGGCTTCGGTTTTTCGGAAGCGCTATTGCCCTGAGATCCGGAGCCCTGTATTTATGAGCTCCGATGAATTCCAACCAATATTTAAATATTTACTAAAAACAGAAAAGTACCGGAACTGGGCTCCAGCGCGAATTAAGCCCTGCTTAATATTCATATTAAATCGTCAAATCTAGTTTACATGTATGTGAATTATATAATTTTAATTGCATTTTTTCATCTCTATGTGTGTGATGTATCAATTACAAGCGTCCGTAAAGTCATGGTGCGCTTTTGACCGGTCACAAGAAATCAGCAAAACAAGATGGAAATGTGAAACCATCACAAAATAAAAGAAAATCTCTCCAAGTTTCATACCTGTTCTGTGAAATTCGATGTGGCTTCCATTTGAAACAGAGAATTACAGATGTGATTCACTCTGTTACACCAGGCGTCCTTAAGGGGGCCGGGAAAGCAAAATTCAACCAAAAAATCGATTTTTACTTCTTTATATCATTAAATAGTTTAAACTTTTATCTTTCCAACGATATGTCACACATGTTTATGTATAAAAAAAAATAAGTGTTGAAATTATTCATTCTTTCTAAGACTACTTCACACTTTAATGGCCATTTAAATCTTTAATTGGCTTTTTCTCAAATCTTGTATTTTTCATGTTTATGTTCCTTTTTATCAATATCTATTAAACTTAAGAACTCATATTTTTTTTAATACTCACGTTATGTTATATTGTATACTTTAACACAGGAAATTAATGATTTGTTGAGAATTATTTACTTTAGGCAGTGAAATCTTACCAAAAATGCTAATTTAAAAATGAATTTCAATAAATAATTTATAATTAATTTTGAGTTTCACTTAGAAAGAAAATGGTCTGTTAAAATAAGTAAATCATGTTATCTTAACTACTCTAAAAAAATCTAGACCTCTATCGTTTACCATTTTTGAGAAAAAGGTACGTAAAGTTGGTGAATTTAACATGGTGGAGATCTCGGTCCCCTTAAACTGTGTATGGGAAGAACTTGAACATCTTTCATATGTGTGTAGAGCAAGAAATGGAGGCCACATTGTACTGCACTTCACAGGTATGAAAATTGGAGGATATTTCTTTTATTTGGTGAAGATTTCCCATTTCCGTCTTGTTTCGTTGATTTCCTGTGACCAGTCAAAAGTGCACCATGACTTTACGGACACACTGCAGATAATATTACTAATACACTAGCATGTTAGAAAATTATAATTAAAAAGTTGAGATCAAACAGCAGAAAATTATATTATATTTATTTTTTATCAATTTTCTTTGCATGTAAAAAAATAAAGATAAAAAAACAAATTCGAAACAGGAAGATCAACCTAACGTTCAAAACAACCGCATTACATAAGTGTAACATATATAAAACAATATCTCCTTTTATCATCAATATAATGATTAATTAACACAGTTTAAATTATCTTATGTTTGTGTTTGTGTGACACTTATAATACAATTAATATAACGTTTATTTGGTAGAATATTAGGATCCAAAAGCTGTGAAAGATAATAAAAATCTGTGTAATTTTAAAGAATTTATTTCAATTATAATTTTTTTTTTAGGAAAAATAAGCATAAATGAAGGGTAATATTATATTACTTTTAAAGATTTTAATTAAGAAAATGCGAGTCAATTATAATTTGTTATATTAATATTTACCTTAATACATAAATTATAATTGGTGTATATCTCCTAGGCTAATTGAGAAATCAGGATATTTGCAAAGAGCCGGGCTAATTGGAGAATTATCTCTCTTTTTTTCCTATTAGCCTGATATTTCCCAGACTTATTGCAAAGTGCCTAGACAGCGTTAGGCTAATTGAAAAATAACCACTTATTTCCCAATCTGGATGAATTTTTTAGGCTTATTAGCCCATAACACGACCCGAACCCGGAAAATAAATTACAACAGACCGTACCATGATCCGAGCGAGACAAAATAATTTCAGTCTACATGCAACCCGACCCGAACCTGAAAGTTCCATTTAAAAAAACCCAAAATCCTTGCCGAACCAAATCTGATAACTAAGAAAAATATTACAAAGAACCATAACCCGATGCGATCAAGAGAAAGTAATTTCTGTGCACACTCAACGCGAGACGAACCTAAAAATTCAGTTTGAAGAAAACCAGAAATCTGACCCGAACCAAATATGAACACGACAAAAATATTCCAAAGAACAATAACCGGATCCAAGCAACCCAAAATAACTTCCGTGGACATGTTACCCAACCCGAACCAAAAAATTCCATTTGAAGAAAAACCCGAAATCTGACCCGAACCAAATCTAAACACTACAAAAATATTGCAAAGAACCATAACCCGATGCGATCAAGGCAAAATAATTTCCTTGCACACTCAACCCGAGACGAACCTATAAATTACATTAAAAAAAAAAAAAAAAAAAAAAAAAAAAAAAAAAAAAAACAGAAACCTGAGCCGAACCAATTCTGAATCCGACAAAATACTCCAAAGAACCAGAACCAAATCCAAACAATGCAAAATAATCTCAATGGACATGTTACCCGACCCGAACCTAAAAATTACATTTGAAAAAAAAACCCGAACCAAATTTAAATCCCTACAAAAATATTCCATTGAACCATAACCGGATCCGAGCAAGACAAAATAATTTCCGTAGACACGCAACCAGGCCCGAACATAAAAATTTCATTTGAAAAAAAAAATGAAATTTGAACTCAACAAAAATATTCCAAAGTTCCATAGTCCGATACGAGCAAGACAAAATAATTTCCGTGGAGACGCAACCCGACCCGAATCTAAAAATTTCATTTGAAAGAAACCCGAAATTTGAATCCGACAAAAATATCCAAATATCCATAATCGGATCCGAACAAATCAAATTAGTTTCCGTCGACACGCAACACGACAGTACCTAAAAATTCCAATTGAAGTAAACATGAATCCCGGCCCGAACCAAATATTAACCGACAAAAATATTTCAAAGAACTATAACCCGATGCGAACAAGACAAAATAATTTCTGCTGACAGGCAACCCGATCTGAATCTGGAAGTTCTAATTCAACTCAATCCGAAACTCGATCCGAAACCGGTTTATAGTCTGTTTTTGGGTTGACTTAAAATGGAACCTTTAAGTTTGGATTCGGTTGCGTGTCGAAGGAAAACTTTTTGTCTTGCTTGGATCGGTTTATAAAATGTATTTGTCGTTTTCAGATCGGGTTCCGGTCGGGTTTACGGTTGACTTCAAATGGAATTTTCAGATTCCACGACGACGGAGATTATTTTGTCTTGCTCGGATCTGGTTATTCTTCTTTGAAATATTTTTGTCGGTTTCAGATTTGGTTCGGTTCATATTTCGTTTTTTTTTTTCTAATGGAATTTTTTGGTTTGGGTCGGGTTGCGTGTCCACAGAAAGTATTTTGTCTTGCACATATCGGGTTATGGTTCTAAAGAATATTTTTGTCGGTTATCATGTTTGGTTCGGGTCATATTTCAGGGTTTTTTACAAACTTAATTTTTAGGTTCGGATCGGATTGCGATCCACCACAGAAATGATGTCCACAGAAATTAATTTGTCTTGCTCGGATCGGGTTATGGTTCTTTGGAATATTTTTGTCGGGTTCAGATTTGGTTCGTGTCAGATTTAGGGGATTTTCTAATGGATTTTTTAGGTTCTGGTCGTTTTTCGGGTCCACGAAAATTATTTTGTCTTGCTCGTATCGGATTATAGTATTTGGGTATATTTGTGTCCGATTCAGATGTAGTTAGTGTCAGATTTCAGGTTGTTTTTTTATCAGGTTCTGCTCGTATTGTGTGTCGACATAAATTATTTTGTATTGCTCGAATCGGGGTACGAACTGTTGTAATATATTTTTCGGGTTCGGGGAGGGTTATGGGTTAATAAGGGTAAAAAATCACCCTGATTGGGAAATAAGTAGTCATTTTTAAATTAGCCTAAATCTGTCTAGTCTCTTTGCAATAAGCCTGAAAAATATCAGGTTAATTGTAAAAAGGGAGATGGTTCTCTAATTATCCCGGCTCTTTGCAAACAGCTAATCACTTTGCAAAGACCCTGATTTCTCAATTAGCCTACGACATATATATTTCCTATTCAAATACGTGTATATACGCGTGTAAGTATAGAGACTGTATGTCTGAAACAGCGGTTAAATGTCAGAATATAGGACTCTAAAAACTATGAGCGGATGATATATATGTTATTGTTACTATACTTATAACTGCAAAAATAATAAGGAAAAAAATCTACAACGGAAGGATAACCAGACTTTCTTTTAACTTCAACACCAATAAATTACTTCCTAATCCTTACTTCATGCACCTGACGTGAAAACTCGCACTTCGATCTCATGGGAGACATTTAGATCCGTTAGATCCGTTAATCCCACACAGCACCGTGGCGTCATTCACAGTTAAGGGGGCTGGTCACTCAAATTCCAATTTCCCCTCACTAATGTAAAGTCTATTTGATGCATTCGTATATTTATAGTATCCCCTCGGGAAATTAAAATTTTTATTTTTTATTTTTTGTGTACACTTCCTAGAAGATGTGTCTTTTTTTCTTAGTTCTCAAAATATTTCTAAAGTATAGACTTAATTTTATAGGAAGTGTTAAAATCTTAATCACATTTCGCACGCGTTTAACACATAAAATATTAAATTCACCAAAGATTTTAGAAATATTTTGAAAACTAAGAAAAAAGAGACATCGTTTAAGAAGAGTACACCAAAAAAAGATGTTAAAAATATGGATTTCCCGAGGAGCTATTTTAAATATAAGAATGCATCAATAGTCCATAGATTTAACATTGCGGAGGAGAATTCCGAAGCTGAGTGTCCAGGCCCCTTAAGTATTTTACCACACCGTTAAAACATCATTCCGTTTAAAAGCAAGTTCAACACTTCGTTTCTATGTTCTACCCCTGGTTCAAAAGCAAGGATTTGGGTTACTGCCTCTGCCGACGCGCTAGGTTCCGAAAATAACTCTCCTTCTACGGAAGATCACTTTGAAGACATACTTCCTCGACTCCCTATCACTGATAAAGATGTCACACGGGGTAAACTAATCCGTGAAAAATCATGAAAGAAGAACACAGATAGTTTATGGTAAGGGTAGATTGTGACGAAAAATATATTTAGCTATACCATTGTCATTCATATTACACATTAAAACCTTCATCAGCAAGGTATGATTCGGGAGAATAGCATGAAATGATGAAAGCTTACTTCGTTTTTGCCTTTATTATTATTATTATTATTATTTAATATTGAAAACTTAACTTTTATTAATGATTTGCTTATTTGATTTTTTTTTTTTATGTAGTCTAGCTTACGTATTTAAAATAAATTGCATGATTTTTTTCTTGCTTTCTCAAATTAAAATTGTTTTCAAATCAAATTAAAAACATTTTTTAAATTAAAGTCATTTTTAATGAATTAAAAAATGAAACATTATTTTATTATTATTTTTTTTTTATATTTTTAGGGGTCAAGGATGAGAAAGGTTTTGAGCTTTACAAGAAATTTGAAATTTGAGAAATACATTTTAGAAACAAGAACGAATAAGTTTAAATGTTCATATGCTTAAAACTACATTAAAATCCTAAATGAATACTTAAATAAAAAGTAAAACTATAAATAATTGTATTGCCCCGATTCGAAAGGAAATCATGAAAGATAAACACAGATAGTTTGTGGCCAGGATTAGATAATTTTTTTCGAGCTGAAGGTGACACGTGACTGTAAGCTTTTTTTTCCATTGCCTTGCACCGTGGCGTAGCCAAGGGGGGGGGGGGGGGGGGTACAGGGATCCGGACACCCCGAACGAAGAACTGGTTTACTGAATCATGGATACCACTGTAAAAACGGCTATGACAGTATCACAATGAATCTGTGAAAATTCCGCTTTATACAGGTGTTCGTCTTAGAAGGAATAATTCAAAAGTATATCTTTTGCGGGACTATGAACTTTTCCATTTTACACAGGTTTCCGTTATAAACACTTTCCGTTTTCACAGTATCCATTAAAATTGCTAAAACGTACTCACTTTCAAACCTTTTTTCTTTCACGTACCCCTTTCTTCCGCTTCTCATTTCGGAGTATCTCTATTTCTCATAAACACGCCCCTTCCCTCCTCCCTCCATTCAACGAGATAACGTAAACATGCTTTTTTTCATTAGTAACCGCCTTATCACACCCATATAATAAATCGATGAAAATTACATTGACACTTCTAATATTTTTGTGACCTTTTTTAACCATTTTTGTGACTTCCGCCATTACCGATATTATTTTCACGTACCCCAAGCAGACCCGCCACGTACCCCAGGTTTGAAACCGCTGCTATAGTACACCTCTGAAGTACATAAATGCATTACAGTAAAATGTGTGACGATGACCTATCTCAAAGGGAAACAATTCAAAATTCGACAAAAACAACACTATATATTTATGCTTACTAACGTTCGAAACCTATCAGAAATGAAACTTGTTCCAATTAGGATTCCTTCTTGGCAGGTTTTATGTAAACACGGAATCCTCTCGTAAACGAAACCATTTTAATGCCCCGAGGTAGAAGAATAACTATGCAAATATACCTGCTATTTCGTGTACACAAAATTATTGTAATTAGATTAAACGTAAAACTTCTTTATGGACTTCGATGGGACCAACTGTTGCCATCACTTATGGGAAAGGACGAGTTTATACGAAAGCAATAACGGTCCATTGGTTGAGTTCCGTACACTTTATAACGGATAATATTAACAATTACTTTAAATCTGTTGCCTGCAATTACAAAGTAACTTTATTTTTGGACTGGTTATTTGTTACCAATTTCAAAATACACTGACGAGAAAAATTAAAGGAACAACCATAAAAATGAGCTTTATGTCAATTCTATTAAGAGAACTTCTATGAAAGGTGATTGAATGGTAACTCAATATCAACGTTATCACGTAGTCCAATGGGATTAACCTTTGCTACAGAAAAATCAAATTTTTCAGACTCAGCCCGTTCTTTCGATTCTTGTGTGAAAATGGGAGCACGTGGGTAATCTGAAGTCAAATTTAAAGGATTGTGCGTGTAATTAGGTAAAACTTTCGCTTGTATGTGGTGCAGTGTTGAATTCAGGGTGTGGCCCCGGGGGGACATTTCCTTTAGGAGAAATGAGATGTCCCCCTGGAAGATTGGGAATTTTGAGTTTTCAATGGTCCAAAAGTACAATTTCCCCCCGAAACTCCTTAATTCCCCCCCCCCCCCCAGAGCCACAGAAATCCTTCCTGGAGAAAAGTGTCTGAATGCAATACTAAGTAGGTGGAATGTGTCGTCCAGAAGGAATTTGACTGATTTTGAGAAATTGTATGTAATAGCAGAATGGAAGCAGGACAGATGATCTCAGGGGTCTCTAAAGTCTTATAGCCAAAAGTGTCATGTCAAAAATCTGGAAATGGTTTAAAGACACTGGTATAATGTACACAGACAACCATGTCAAGGTAGAAAACGTGCCACAATATGCTCTCAGGACCGTTATTTGCCAACGACTTCTGAAAGACATATACAATTGGCAATTTCAGATAGCAAGAGAGTTTGCTGCAGCAACAGGAACTCGACAATCCAGGTTTACTGTGAGTGTCAGGCTGCATATAAAAGGGCTTTGTATTCCACTAACTCCGGTAGCGAAATGCGCCCGGTTAAAATGGTACAGAGGTCATCGTCATTGGAGTACCACGAACTGGAGCCGGGTTCTTTGTACCGACAAATCCCGATTTTGTTGAGAGAGTTACTACAGACGTGTTACAATATGGAGGAAAAAATCACACGCAATAAGGCTGCAAACATCCGTGAAAGGTATCGATACAAAGGTCGTGGAATCATGGTATAGACGGACATCAATTTGAATGGCTGCAGTGACCGACACATTTTTACCAGTGCAACCGTGAATGCTGAAATATACAGAGATGAGGTTCTTGATCCTCATGTCAAGTTGCAGTCGGAATATTTGGGATTTTATTATTATTAATAGTCTAGAAGACTCCAAATTGTCCCTCCCAGAGCTGCATAAATCCCACCGTGAAAAAAATATCTGTATTCAACATTATCTTTGACTCCAATTTCTACTTCTGAAAGCCTAGTTTAACATTCTTCAAGAAATTCCATGCTGGTAATAAGAGTTTTGTGTATGGAAGTGGTCTTGAGTGATATCATGTCTTTAACAATGAGAAATCGAAATCGAGTGACATCATGTTTTTAACAATGAGAAATCAAAATCGTGTAAATCTCGTATCTTAAATCTCAAATATTAAAAGTTAAACAACACAACCATCGCAGGCTTGTAAAATAAAACTTTGGAATTATGTGATGTGGTGATATATTTTATATGTGATATGTTCTATATGTGATAGATTTTATATGTGATATGTTCTATATGTGATATATTTTATATGTGATACATTTTATGTATGATATATTTTATATGGCTAGTAGAAATATATGAGGGTTTTAATAGTACAGTGTATTATAATATTAAGTAATATACTGGAAGTCACAGAAGATACATAAATCGAATGGCGGAAACCGTAATGCTTGTTTCTTCTTCTTGTTGTTGAGGGCTAAATATTTCAATGATTCCCAGCTAAAGAGGATTCAGGTTGCTGAAATTGCGTCAAAAATGATATATCAGTTTTTACCCGAGCATACGGTTTTTCTTGTCTTTTCCTATATTAACAAAAGTATATATAAACCCTTAGAATATGGCAGTTATGTTGTTGCATATAAAACTAGAAAATATACTACATATGTTTATATGTATATATGTGTGATATATTTTATACGTACAGTAAAAATATATGAGGAGTTTAGAAATCTATTATATAACAACCCTATTAAAAGTTATTCGTAATAAAAAACAACAAAAAATGTTTTAAATTATTCAAAAAAGAACAATGTTTTAGTGCGTTTCATATTTGGTTTTAATAAAATTGTGCTTTTGCTTATACAAATTAATCAAAGTTTGAAATGCAAAAAATTAAGATATGCTTTTCACAGTATTTTAAAGGATTTTGTTTCATTTTCTAAAGTTAAGATACATTAAGACACTAAATAACACAAGGAAAAAATTTATTATACCATAGACCTTTATTATACCACAAATCATAGTACAGTATAAATAAAAAGATAATAAATGTTTATATTATGTACATATTTGATTGACTATATAAAATCATCCGAACATGTAATATGGTGACGCTATTTAAAATATAATTAGAAAAAATAAAAAAAATGTGTAAAATGTGAACTGAGTAACATAATGTTTCGAATACATATATTCTCGAATATATGAAATCTTTAGAATCATTTATAATAACTGTGCTATTTAAAATCCTTTTTTCAAAAACTGATAAAGAAAAATGTACAAGATTAATGACACAACAAGATAATATTTCACCAGAAATATTCCGCCTAAGCACACTATCTCGTATTACAGAAGCAGAAAAATCATATTTAATTTGTAAATTTATCTGCCCTAATCATTAATTATACACCACTTGAACATTTCTTTTATTTTTATTGAATCGCCCAAGGAGATACTGAGACAAATCATGGAGCTAGTCCAGCATTATTAATTATAGTGTAAAAAAAATGTAACAGCTTTCTAGATAAAAAACGAAGGAAGTCAAAGTTCAAGTGATTTTTTTATTCTCATTTCTTTTTTATTAGTGGCCTCAACAGACAGGATGACTTATGAGGCAAAAAAAGGACACTTGACAGCTTTGATAATTAAAAATAAAACACTTGTTTGAAGTGAAATAGAAAAAAGTTCCTGTTTTTATTGGCCTTATTTTCACACAGAAACTTTATTTTTCATGTGTGTTTAAGAATGAAAAATTATACAGTTAAAAAAAAAAAAAAAAAAAAAAAAAAAAAACACTAACATTATGCGGGGGTGTTTTAAAATTTTTTTCAATGAAATTAGAAACGTTAAAGCTGACTTGAAAGAAAGACTGCAGCTTTATGTATTGAATTGCTTGCTGATTTAACAGTATAAATTTGAAAATCATTTGACTGTTATTAAAAAACTTTCTTTTCAAATAATCTTTTCTAAATTAATTTAAATAAGAGCGAAGGTATTAAAGCTAATTTGGAGGTAAAGCAGCTGATTTATATAGGATGTTACCATAAGCTTAAAGAACATAAATTTGAAAATATTTGCTTGTACATTTAAAAAAAGTTTCTTTAAAAATAATCTTTTCAATTAAAAAATTCTTCTGATTTATGTAGAATATCACGAGAAGATTCAACAGTATACGTGTAAAAACAATTTGGCTTCTGTTTAAATAAATATCACAAATCAGTTATTTTGCTTTAGAGTTTCGCTTACTAGCAAGAAAAGTGACACAACTCACAAAAATATTTTTACGTTTTATTCCACTGATAGTTCTGTCATGGTGCGTCTTGCTTTATCAAAAGTTTCATAAGTGTACTTATCATTAAAATCGTTTCAATACCCTATATGTCCATTCATGACTATAGATGGGGGAAAATTGTGCGGAAAGGTAAGATCATTCAACCTCCAAACCTCATCTAGATCTTCATTCTTAAGGGTTTTACAATTTTATGCACGTTTTCACTGCTGCAAGCAGAGCTGAGTACTATAATTTCAGGTTACAGTAAAAACATGCGAATCTTCTTTTCTCTCTCCTGTGAAGTTTACTTTTGCCAAGATCTGTCACTTTTCTACTAGTGAACGAAATGTTGGAACAATTATATGTATACGGAATAGAATTTGAAGCTATAGCTTTACGAAGTAAACCCAGGGTTTCATTTAGGTACCAGCATTACGTTCAGCTCAGTAGACCTAGCAATCACCGGTTTTAGGAAACCACAAATCAACTTGTAATACTATCCGTAATCATAATCTTCAAGTTAAGCAATGCTGTTATCATATGGGAAGAAGAGATTTTTTTGTGTTTCTTATTTAACTTTCCTCTTTCTTAAGACTGTTCTCAAATTCAAAAGGACAACTTACTGACATAAGTTTTAATTTATTTTTGTTCGAAAATGCATGAAACTAGCTGGTGTTGTTGTTCAGGAACTATGTCATCGAGCTGTTTTTCCTATTTTTTTGCAAACGCAATAGATCTTTGAGAAAATA
The DNA here is from genome assembly GCA_963932465.1 of Maratus speciosus. NCBI lineage: Eukaryota > Metazoa > Arthropoda > Arachnida > Araneae > Salticidae > Maratus > Maratus speciosus. Next base: position 287,932,548 of record OZ010799.1, read on the forward strand.
ATGTCAAAGTTGCCGTTTTGAACCGAATTTCCGTGCAAAGGGAGAAAGAGCACTCAAGAACGGGCGAAAAACGTGTTTGTCACGTGATCGAATTCGCTTATAACTCAATAGGTAATTGATTGATCAAAAAATGGAAGAAACAGTTCAATTCCAGATCGATTCCATGATCAGGCTTTCCAATTTTAATCCTTTCCTTTAAAAAATGAATTTATAAATGTGTTAAAACGTTTTGCGCTTGTTGAGCAGAACAATTAAGAACAGCCTTAAGTATTAAATTACTCACGGTCAAATTGAATATGCATTAATTTATATTTGGGAATTTCCTTTCGAAATTCTTCACGATACCCTTTATGCGTAAATATAAAATGTATAAACTAAACAGATTGATTTTGATAAATGAAAGTTAAAATTGTAGTGCTATATTCACCTTGAGTTAAATAATTAAAATACGTTTAAAAAAGCACAAATAATTTTACAAAAATTACTTTCTGGTGCATTCATATAATATAATGAAATTTAAAATTACACACGTTACTTAAATATCAATATAGATCGATTTTGATAAAAGGGAAAAGATAGAATTGCCGATCTCAATAGCATATACTTACGTATATAGTTACATACCTTTCATTAACCATTGTTGTAAATAAAATTCTAAACTTTACGGGGGGAGGGGGAAGAGGGGTGACGAGGAAGAATCTTAATATAAGAAAAATAACAATATGATAATAATTAAATGCATTGAAATAAGAAAAGCATGAAATAGGTAAGTAAAATTACAAACAAATAACTGGGAATGAAATTTAAAAGAATTGAAGCTATTCCTATATGTATTAAAGTCACATTATATGTAATCTATATTATCAATCTAAAAACGCTTTTTATACAATAATAATAATAATAAATAAATGGCAATTCTGAGTGTTTCACAATACTATTATCCTCATTAAAAAAAAAAAAATCTAAATAATTATTTTAAAAATTAATTGCAACTTTTTTTTTATTAATATAAAAATGGAAATTTATTTGCTCTTAATTCAAATTAATTTCTTCAAAAAAAAAAAAAAGAATAAAAAAGAAATTGCTTAGTTTCAAATGCGTAACCCCCCCCCCCCCCCCCCCACACACACACACACACAAATTTCAGTTTAACATTTTAAACAATTGAATTTAACTTATTTCTTTCAAATACAATTTTTTAAAATTGATATATGTATAAAGCTTTTTAATAACGGCTTAGATTTTGATATACCGATTAATTGATGGACGTAGCTGTGTCTTGTTCATAAATGATGCAATAATTAGAAATTTTAAACTAATTTTAGAAGAAAACTGAGCCGAACACTAATCATTATTAGATAATTCATTGTAATAAAAAATAAATTTCATTTATGGGTAAATAAGTTGTCTAATAAGGTATTACAAATATGATTTATAATAATAAAGTTTTTGCGCATAAAATTAAAAGTATTTTGCATTTATAGTTTGAAGAACAACTAAAAAACTTTTTTCAATTCATGTACAGATTAAATTGCATTGCCTAATTCTATTAACCTTATGGGCGGAAATGATTTTTCTAAATGATTCTTCTCCCACTTGAATTCGTTGATTGTTAGAATAACTGAAGCATATTTACTCTTCATCAAAGCTTAATTTCCTCAGAAAAAGATCTTCAAATGAGTTCCAATCGCTTCGTATATTTTCTTATACAAATGTTTTGAATTTCCCTTTCGAAGATTGTTTGATACCCCGAAGTGCCGAAATCAAGTCTAATATTCTCAAAGTCTTCATGGTGATTTAAACAATGGTCCCTTTTACTTGAATGAAGATTTCTACCAAATTTGCAGAAAAGTTTGTGAAAGATCCTTTTGTTTCCATCCCATATGTGTTTTTTTGTTCCAGCTCTTAAAACGGAAGTCAAATTCAGCAAACATTTATGCACAGGCTGTTGTAAAAGATATGCCTTGGGGACATCAGGCCACATTCTATACGATTGAGAGAGATACATTGGCCAAAGCAAACACAGCCACAAACAAAAAAGGAATATTTACGGATTGTTATGATCATCGTGAAAAAATACAGATTTTTTTTTCTTTCACTGCTTAGAGATGGAATACGTGAAAGATTCACACAGTTTGTCTGGAAGCGAAGGTTATTTACATTTTTTTTCTTCCCACGGGAAGACATGCTTTTTTTAAATGTTTCAAAACTATGTATAGAGTATGAGTTGGTAGGCGTGGCGTATTTAGAATAAGTAATGAGGCAGGATGCAATTGTTTCTAAAAATAGAGAGTGAATACTGCCACTCAGAATTATAATGTTATATCACTTTCTAATTTAAATTGAAAACTTTTACAATATACAACTATCCCATGTTTGTGCACGGACTAGATTCCTGCTCAGATTGAGTTGTAACCCGAAATTATGCTTAAAGTCAACCCGGACCCTACAAAAAAATCGACAACCCGAAACCTGATCCGAATCAGACATATTCAAAACCGAAGACAAAGCGGAAGAAAAGGAACTCATATTTAACCCTTAAATGCCTGATTTTTCAAAAATCATTGTAATAATGTTTTTCGGCTTTCTTTTTTTAAGTAAATCATGAGAAAAATACTTAAAAAAATCATATTTTGTTTTAAGTATAGTTTACGGCTAAAAAACACTTTGTTACTAATCGGCAATACTGGTGTTTAATTGAAAAAATAATTTCCCTTCATAAAATTCTATAATATTAAACACACAAGAATGTTAGGAACTATAATAAGAAATAAATTTTACTTGCTCACTGCAGCTCAAAATAGGGTATTTCACAAGCTTCCAAACAAAACAAAAAGAACAAGTAGCAACAATTGAAAAAATAAATTTATCTTTATTCTTAAACAGCACAATTGTTGCCATCTACATGTTGAAAATCGATTTAATAATATCTTCATAATGCATTTTACTGGCAACATTAGGCATTATAGCTTCAATATTATTCTAATAGTATTTTAGAGCCTAAATTGGGTATGTTGCTGAAAAGCAACACCATGCATTTAAGGGTTAAATACATTCATGAAACAATACTCTGAAGCTATAGTTGTATCCATAATATCAATTTCATCATATTTGTTTTAATAAACGGTCCAGTGCGAGTATTACTCGCGCTCAGAGGGTTCGGTACAATAAAAATATGAATTATTAAGTGCATTATTAAAAAATATATATCATTGCTAAAAGAATAATAATGGTTGGGTATAGCTATATATACTAGAAAAGTATGAATGGGTATATCATAAAAGTTCAAAGACATATGAAGCCTAAATAATATCAAATATTGCTATTATGTATAAGTCATTTTTTTAATCTTATTCTAATCTGCTTATGATGAATTTAATTCAGTACTGACAATAAAAGTAGTGCATATTTAAACTTCATTTGGCATTTCCTAAACTAAATTCAGCGTGCCTTTGTTAAAAGTTTAAACTTGGCATTGTACTAAGCGCGCTTCGAAAGGAGGTCTCAAAGTTTCAACTAGTTATTGGTCCGTGCCGTGTGTTTCCAGAGAGATTTTTCGATAACTTTTAAATACGGGAGACATATTGAGAGGTTCACTCAATGGAAACTAGTCGTGAATCCCATAGTATTTATGTGATTAATTCCAATTAAATTAGTCCATTTCTAACAATTTGAGGTTTATTATTTCTATACAGCTACTATTTCTATACAGTCATTGCATTACACAAATTTATCGTTAATCCTTTAAGACCGGAAGATATTTGGTAGAAATGAAAAGTTTTGGTGTTTTCCCCTAATTAATAGCATCATATTTGATTGAAAAAACTTTAACAACAAGTATAATAACTTATTAACAGGTTAAGTTAATTAATGCTATAAAAAGTGATAAAATATCGTTATTAAGATTGACGATCGTTTCATCGCACAAACGGCGACATTTTCAAAATCCTTCACGATAGAAAATACTTTCACATAATTTAAAAACAATAACATAGTAAACAATGTCACGAGACATGACGCATAATGAAAAACATTCAAAACATAAAATAAAAAAAATTAAATTAGCTGTTTGCGAGCGTGGATTAACTTTCACATAATTTAAAAACAATAGCATGGTAAACAATGTCACGAAACATCATGCACAATGAAAAACATAAAAAAAAAATTAACCTGTCTAATTGCGAGCATAGATTAATTTTTACCATTGTTACTAAAATTACATAGCATCTCTTTCAAAATCAATTTTTTAAACTATTGAAAAAAATATTTAAAAAAATATCGGATGTCAAGGGAGTCAAGGTCTATGTCAAGGGAGGATCCACGCAATTCTGTGAGTGCAGGCTCGACTTTAAATCGCACAAAAAAAGGATTTTTTTTTTTTTTTTTAAGGACCACATACACAATTGTGTAAGCCAGGTCTTAAAGAGTTAAAAGTTGTTATATGGGCTTTAAAAGCCGATGGTACATTGAGTACGTCGTCCTTTCATTATGTATGTCCAAGCCGTCCGCGTCTTTAAGGGTTAATATCTCGGCTAATTACCGACGATTTTTTTAGAAACCCATTATCAACAATACTTTTGTACTTTTGCTAAAATAGGTACCTTCATCGCTCTTCAACACGTTTGCTGAATGCCTGTAAATCGAAATTTGTGTTTAACGGAAAAATGCGCTTTTCTCAAAAACAATGTAACCTAGGGTAATCGCTATAATTTTCCTGCAAGGTTTAACTTAACGTCTACTACCTCTATTTTTTTCATATGTTTAGTCTCAATAGATTCGAAAATAAAAGGGGAGGGGGGCACATATTTTTGCACTACATTTTCGACGATATCTTTGAATATCTAATATTAAATATCTCTGATATTTAGATAAATATCAGAGATTCAGATCTGAATATCTCTAATATCTAATATTAAATGAAATGTATTTTTGTGTTCAAAAATACAAAAGCTTTTACATGATAACCCACACGATGTACACTGGTTTCCAAAAATTAGGAAAAATCACAAAAAGAGCGATAACTTGTTCAAAAATGAACCTATCCACATGAAATTTGCATATGTTGATAAGCAAAGGATAGTGAATAAAATTACAAAATGAAAATTAGTGGCGCTGCAATCGCATTATTGTTATTATTATTATTATTATTATTATTATTATTATTATTATTTCTTCTTTAAAACATTTAATGGGTTAATAATAAGTATATCAGTTAAATTTTGAATAGGGTAATTCCGGGATTTATGCCGCACATTTTTTGAATGTGTGTATAAAGTCCCATGGTGGACATAAAATTAAAAAAATAATGCTGTGCTATTTAATGTTAAATGTACAACGCGTGTAAAAAAATCAAAACAAATTATTAATATTTTTTAACAATTTTTTTCAAAAACATTAAACTGCGGCCAGGGCGGACTGGCATAGTTTGGCCCACCCCGCTAGACTTATGCATTGGCCCACCAATCGACAACCCCATTGTTAAAATGTTTGAATACTGACTATCAATACAGTGCCTAGAAGTATACTTCTAGGTATAGTATAGAAGTTTATAGTATAGAACTAGTTTATAGTTTATAGTATAAACTAGTATAGACTATAATAGTATAGTATAGTTTATAACCAGTTATATATACTAGTATATAGTTTATAGTATAGAACTAGGTATAGTATAGAAGTATACTTCTATACTATACTATCGATACGACCCTTTGCTCTAATTCTATGATGAAGACTTGCATAATTTTAAACAATTAAAAGGTATACACGTAATAAATAAAAACGTTTGAAATTTCTTATGGGAATTCTTGCCAGATATTTTTATTCTTTGTATTTAAAAAAAAAAAAAATGTTTGGTCAATTGCGCTGTCAGCATCAGTCAACGATATCGTTAGAATAGATGATTGCTGCTTGTGAAGGGGCTCCCAACGGGAATAGGGCGTCGCTTAACCTAACCTAAGCACATTGGCAACAACTAGGAACATGCAGACCTCACCTGGAATTTGACCCAGACCCCTTTGGAAAGTGTTAGTATTGACCGGAAAGAGTTAGTACAATTGAAATTAACACACATACATTGATTAATTTGTTATTTGAAAAATCGTGATATCCATTTGTACATTTTATTTTGTTATTTGAAGTTATCAACATATATACACTTTGTACAGTCGTAGAAAAAAAAAAAGTAAACACCCCCTACTAACTCCTCAACAAATTATCGTAAACGAAAGTTACTGGCACCGAACGATTGGAAATAAAGTCTACTTTTAAATGACGTATATAAAATTTGCTTAGGGGGTCATCTACATATTAAAACAAATCCAAACTTAATTTTTTTTTCAATGGCAATACCCAGTTTTAACGAGATATTTCAAATCTTTGGTTCAAACTATGCCTAGACACAAATTTGAAGTCATTTGAATGATAAGTTTTTGAATTATAAACTTTCAAAATTTAGTGCTTCTAATGTTAAATTACATTTTCATATTTTTATTTATAACTTCTGAAATTATGATCCTAGTGTTCTAATTTTTTGTGTAGCAATAATACTAATATACCCAAACATAAATACGTTGAATTTGCAATTTTTATAATTTTCTGATATGAATTATGAAATTAATATTCAAAAAAATTATGAATTGCAACCTACAATTTTTTTTATGTATTCAGATTTATTAAGTCCTGCTTTATGGAAATCCAAAATTTCACATTTTTCTTCCAAGTAGTTTTCAAATTATGCTTAGAAAACGGCAAAATGATGGTTTAAGGGGCCGTCTATGATAGAAGTGGCTAAATATTTTGAAATTTCTTATGCTATCCTGTAATCTAACAGGCTTAATTGACTGCTTAAGTTGCCTTGATCAAGAAAGGAGCTCTCTCGGTTAACAATCGAATACCGAACTTCAATTTGGATACAGCCCTTAAAATACGCTCGTTTTAAAATAATTAATTTCTCGGAAACTTATGGTACGAGTTGCATAAAAATTTGTTTTTAGACTAATTCAAGGGTGTAGAGTTCATTTATGCTGTCAGAATTGTGCTGCTACTGAAAAAAAAACAATGTTATGGTTCGTTTTACTATGTAGATGGCCCCCTAAGCAAATTTTATATGCATCATTTAAAAGTAGACTTTATTTCCAATTGTTCGGTACCAGTAACGTTCTTCTACGATAATTTGTTGAGGAGTTAGTAGGGGTGGTTACTTTTTTTTTCTCCACGACTGTACATTGATTGTTTGCTTAAAATATCAATATAGTACCTGAAAATTGAATAGTTTGTTTTATACGCTCACTATTAACTAATTAGAAAGTAGTAAATATCTAGACAATTCTTTTGAACTTCAGGCAATTCCATGGATTATCTTATAATCGTAATCAAAAGATCGTTCAGCATTGAACAGTTTTAAATCATCTAACAGTTCTTGTCTTAGAGATGAACGCAAGCGGTTCTTTATAATTTTAAGGGTTAAAAACACTCATTCATAAGACACTTGAGCGCATGTACAAGGTTGGATAAATACGACCATAGGCATTCAACTCGCACAATAATTCTAATGCACAAACTAAGCCTTTTTTTACATTTCTTACTATTGACCGGGAGGCGGCAACACAGATGATCACTTCATCGAGTTGGAGTCTGAAATTTCAGGATTAGAAAGAACTCGATTCGCATATTGAAATGCAACTGGTCTGCCATGTCATATCATGGTGGAAAACACCTGCAAACCCGATTTTAGTAGACTCGTAGGTTTATCATTGTGTTTTCCTGCACCCAAATGTATGAAACATAAAGGACTGCGATTGCAGGTGTTTTCACCATGAATATGACTTGGCAGACCAGTTGCATTTTAATATGTGAATCGAGTTTTAACTAATTCAGAAATTTCCAGCCTGCAACTCGATGAGGTGATTGTCTGTGCTGCCGCCTCCCGATCTATCAGCTTTTCAGCGATTCTCATCATCTTTAATGAGTTCTTCTGAATCGCTCGTTTCTATGGTGTAAGAGGCTGAGAGCTCGCTACGTCGAAGTTGTTGCTGCAATAGTGACTAATTGTAGTCAGCATAGAGCCGGGAAAATTGCAGAAACTCTTTTCTAACGGTCTTTCTTGACTTTCGCCAAGCCAGACAGAGTATTAAGAACTTCTTCAGCAAGTTCATTTAACAATTTAACCTCGCTGAAGCAGTAATGATCGAACCAGACAATGTTTTTCATGAGCAATTCATTTCCAGCAAATCGTGTATTCAGCTGCTGTATAGATGGGTCTAAGATGACATTATAAAGGCTTACCTTAAACATTAGGTTTTACCAAAAGTTTATTTCGTTTTTTACAAAAAATAAATCATGGAAATTTCGAAAACGGTGAGATTTTATTGAAATATATAAGTGCTATTGTGTTAAATAAATTTCTTGTATCCCTCCGGAATTCTCATAATGCCTTCTTTCCAAAACATTTGTGATTTGATGGCAAAATACTTATCGAGATGATTTTTTTATATCATTCAAAGAGTTAACTATTTTGGTGAAGAGAATTAATGAGAGAAAGAAACAAAAATGTAATCGTACGGAGCAATGTCTGGAGAGTAGGGAGCGTGGGTCAGAAAGTCTCAATCGACTACAAGGAATTTGTTTCTGACAGTCAAAGTTTATCCCAAAAGTTTCTTTTGAAATTCACGCGCTGTTTTTTAATTCATCTCGCACCTCTTTCTGAAAACAAACATTTTTTACGTATACTTTGACAACATCTGCAAAAGAAACATACTACAAAACGTGTTTTTTAAAACAGTGGTGCGAGAGAATATAAAAATACTTGCTAGTGGCCGCCTTGCCCATGACTTGGTGAAGCGCAACATTGCAGCCCGCATTTTCATCATCGAGAAAGATCCTTTTTTGAAAAGATTGGTGATCGTGGACGAAAGTTGGATACTTTATAACAACCTGGGATGCAAACAGTCCAGATCCATCCGAGACAAAGGCCTCATCACTATAGCTAAAGCCGGAATTCTACAGAAGAAAGTTTTGCTCTCTATTTGGTGGGATTGGATCTGCTATGAGCTACTTCCACCAAACCAGACCATCAACCTTGAAAAATACTGCTCGCAGTTCGTCGAACTGAAGGCAGCAATAGCCAGGAAATACCCCGAATTAGCAAACAGACGAAGTGTTGTCTTCCATTGTGACAACTTCAGGCCTAACGTATCTTTGACTGTCAGAAACAAACTCCTTGCATTCGATTGAGACGTTCTGACCCACCCTCTCTGCTCTTCGGACATTGCTCCGTCCGACTACTATTCGTTTCTTTCTCTTAAACATTCTCTTCACCAAAAAAATAACTCTTTGAATGACATAAAAAATCCCGTCGATAAGTATTTTGCCATCAAATCCAAAATGTTTGGAAAGAAGGCATTATGAGATTTCAGGAGGAGGAGAGATAAAAGAAGGTTTGTTGAATAGAATGGCACATGTGTACCATATTTTAGGGAAGAAACGCCGCACCCGTCGTAAACGCCGCATCCGTCGGAACGCTACTTTTGTCGACAGCCTCACATTGACCTAACTTTAATCAAAGTTTTCTGAGCAGTGTAGGATGCCTCGTTTTTAATATCTTAAGATGTCTGAAGTTTTATTTAAAATACTTAAATCCGATTTTAAATATTTTCATGTATTTTTAAATTAAGGAAACTCAGTTGGTATTTAAAAAAAATCGTAATAGCCGCACATGGCGCAAACGCCGCACTTGGAAAAAAAATTAACTTTTAAACTCGTAAACGCCGCGGCGTTTCTTCCATAAAATACGGTACTTCAATAAAGTATCGCCGTTTTTGAAATTTTCATGGTTTATTTTTTGTAAAGAAAAAATGAAAGAAACTTTCGGGACAACTTAATACTTCTTGCCTCATCCTGAGAATATTCACTACATTGACGTTTCGCTATAAATATTCTCTTTTCCTGTAGAAAACTCTTAATTTCAATGGAGTACTCCTTTTCTATTAGTTGCTTCAGAAGATGTTCCGAATATTCAGAAGCATTTTTCAAAAACACATCAAAATTATTTATTTTGTGTAACAAATTGGATTTCAGGGTTTGGATTTTATTAGTAGCAGTTAAGTAGTCCAGGCCGCTTATCTGGAGATACTTTGATGTGGGTGTAGATATATTGAATAGGTCGCTGAAAATGGTTGCTGTTAATATATACTGAAACTTGGACCAATTACCAATCAGTGATCTTGCCGAAAAAAATACATGTGACTGGAAATGGTCCATTTCGTTAATAGCTTGTAGGCACTTAAGCAACGTACTTATGTTGATCTTTAAAATGTTTTGAAGACTCTTCAAGCATACTATTAAGTGCTCGAACCTTATTCCACCACCTAGTAGCGTTTACCTTTTATAATCGGCAAAGAAGTTTATTTCCACCTGTAGACTCCTTATTCACCGAAGTCCATATTTTCATTTGCTTATATGGCTCTGAGCTAAACACTGCTGTAGCTTGCATTAAGTCCAAGAAGTCCGTTGTCAATTTGCAACATTTTGTTTTATCTGTCAGGATCAAGTTTAGCACATGTGCATATCAATGCACATGTTGTATATTTGGATTGTTCTTTTTCAATTGTGCCTAAAGACCTTTATATCTCCCACTCATATTTTTTAAACGTTTTAAGTTCTTCTTTTAGTTGGAGATAGAGGGCTTCCCCTGTTGTTTTGGGGGCATCAACAATTTAAAAAACCTAACCTTCACTTTACCATGCTGCACATACTGAACACAAAGTGCCAACTGCTCAATTGCTGATATATCTTGAGTGAAATCAATACTGAATGAATCTGACTATTTTACTTCATCGGCAATGTTTATTTGTATCTGAATGGCGAGATGAGGAATTAACTTATTTATAAATGACTTTGACAGGAATGTAATCAAAGAACCTCTTCCATGCCTTTAGAATTTTCATTTCGTTTTTCTTTCTGCTCTATTCTGGACTTCTTCATTCATTCTAAAGATCTACTTTCGTGGCTTCTCATGATAGCCGAGCTAGTTATACGGAAAATTCCTTTATTGAATTATCCATTTGTGACCACAGAAGAGGGATGGATTGTGTGGAGAAGTAAAATTACCTAACCCTCCAGACCTCATCCCACGTCTTCATTCTTAAGTGTTTGATGCTTTTATGCATGTTTTATTCTTGCATGCAAAGCTGAGGGTTGCAATTTCATCTTATAGTAAAATTATGCATTTTTTTTTTTTTTTTTTTTTTTTTTTTTTTTGCTTCACCTCTGAAATTTGCTTTTCTCGAGATGGTCACTTTTCTTTTCTAGAGATTGGTGATGGGAGAGAGAAAGAAGAAATTAGTACTTAAAAAAAGAAAAGAAAAATTTACTTTCATAATTAATGATTTTTTTTTTTTTTTTTTTTTTTTTGAAAAAAAAAAAAAACTCAAAAAGTTATTATTTTGGCCCACTACACCCGTTTGGCCCACCCCGCGATCGCGGGGTAGCGGGGTGGGCCAGTCCGCCCCTGACTGCGGCGCGTCATCCGTACATTCAGGCTGAGACGCCGCACTTGTGCCGTAGTTATGCCGCGCTTGTAATAAGAACAGAATGAAATTATAAATAAAAATATTTAAAAAAATATTCATATCTGGACTATAATTAACGATGTAATAACAAAATGAAACAAAATGAGTATAATGAAACGTATTAGTAGATTCAAATCAAAAATTATTGCTTACTTTCACTATTAAAATTATCGACTTATTTTTTTTTTTTTTACATTAAATTTTAATTTTTATTTCAGCAACAACGTAACATTAGAAAGGGAAAAGAAAAAAAGTAAAATTGTGTTTGCATAATTTATTTGTTAACCCTTTCGGGACCGGTGGCTTTTACACAAATTTTATTCGGTTGGTACCACTTTTTTAAAAGAAGTTACCTTTACTTAAATAATCATGAAAATGCTCTAATTAAACAAACCAAATATTACTTTTCTTTTTTACTGGTGCCAGAAACAAATTGTGTAAGCTCTTTATGAAGGTGCTTATATGCGCCTATGGTCCCGAATGGGTTAAGAGACCTCTTTTTCGACTACAATCTACAGAGAAAGTATCGAAAAAGTGCAGTCTTTATGTAGCTACATTTAAACACATGATGCAACGAAGCCAATTACACTTCCCCCTTTTTGGAGTAGTTTGCAAAGAACGTCTGCGTTACACGTAATACGATTTTTCTTTATTATCTTCTTGACTCCTTTGGTTTTAATAAATTTGATAACATGCCTAACATGGTTAGTCTGTGTAAAAAGAAAAGGAAAAGTTAATAACACTTAATAATCCAGTATAAAAGAAACAGCGGCATGTATACCGGAATAGCAGTGCGGCATGTATCCCATTTCGCATGGTGCAGACGTCGGCCATCACAGTTACCTGCCATCGCTAAGGGGAATGGCTTAACCATACACACAGTACTCTATACAAATGCTATACTTAGTTTTGACTTCGAAATCATGCATGCATTTAGTAATTAGTGTATGAAAAGTATTTAAACATAACGTGTTTAAAAGTTTGTACGGTGAAATCATTCAATTACGCCAAATTAAGGATTGTACTTCCACAAGTAAACATCGAAACGGGATTCACGCTATAGACTGATTAAAATAATCTCAATGCGCACCTGTACTGTGCGTTTGACAACCATCTATCGATAATTACAAGAAATACAATGGATGCGGCATCTATCCCGCATGCGGCGACTCTCCCGGAGTTACCCTATAAGAATAAATCATGTAAAGTAAAATATGTACATTTTGATAATATAAAATACACAATAGCCATAATTATGATGGAGGTAATTATAAAATATTTCTCACCAGATAACTTTGACCAGACAGGGCTTGATGCTCATCTCGGTTGAACTCTATTGTCCTTGTGATATTCTAGTTAAATGCTCATCAAAAACACACTAAGTTCATGATTATCTATCTGATTTGCATATATAGTTTATCACACTGAGCTATATTCTACCAATAATTTTCAGGGTCATTGAACTTGAATTAGGTGAGAAAATAACGATATCAATCCAGGTTTTATGGGAGGAGTTTTCTTCTCGGAGTCGCTTGCTTCGATAATTGCCGCTTACGTATAAATATTCTCCGTGTTATTTTCTTTCAAGTTTGCCGCAAAATCGGATTCATTTTGCATTCTAATTTCTAGAAGTCATCACTGTATACTTCATCTTCCAGAGTTTTCATCAACGCATCGAGCTCAAAGATTTGCATTTCGGATTATAGTTGCATCTTAATGAAGGCATTTTCATCCTCTGATCCTCGGGCGTAATGATGATTCTTAACTCTAATATATTGTTAGTGATTCGTACTGTACATGACCTCTTTCAGCGAGAACTTGGTATTCACAACTGTAAATGTAGTAATATAGTTGCGTGAAAATTGGCCTCTTGAAAGTACACAACATGTTGTAAGAAAATTTTCGAGTCTTACGAAAACAGTATTATTTTGAGAAAGATTCGAGACTTAAAAGCCAGGACATTCTGGTGAGGAAGAGTGTAGAGTTGTTAGGATTTTCTCGACAGTTTTTCTTAATACCGAATTATGGGAGGGATTATTTTGTACAGTCTTAATTCTCCCATTTGTTGCTCCGTTTCGTCTCCTCATTGGTAATTTCAAAGATTTTAATGCTGGATCTTGCTTGGCCCCCTACAGTTGGGCGTATTTTGTTTCTTTCCCTTCGCATTACTAATTTTTTTTTTACTCTCGGTTCTGACTTCTCGCAGGGTGGTTGTCACACACGGTGAAGTATTATAAATTATCTTTCGTCAGTTGTAAATATATTCCTAAAAGCATTATACATTTTCGGTCCGACTACTATTCATTCCATGTCAGAATATGGCGTCCGTGGTACTTTCATTATCACTAATTACCCTATTTTCCGTCTGGTCTATTTGGGAACTTTTATTACATTGTTTACACATATCAAATATTCTTAAAATTCCATATTATTAATATTATATCAAAATACACTCGATATTGTTATTCTTTTTTTTTTTTTTTTTTTTTTTTTTTTTTACAAACAGATTGATACCTATAAACGTATATTAAATTTATTTACATACACATTATAATAATCATTAATTTAAATATATCACTGTTATTGAGAGTACTTTTTTAATTTAATTTAATTTATTTATTATTTAATACATAATTAGCTTTCAACAATGAAATAATTATTTTTTAATCTGATTGGATTGTGCTAATTATTTTACTATTTAAAATTAATTACCAAGCTTTGTTGTATAGTTTTCTTTACAACATAGATCTTTTAATATTTACAGTATATATTGTGCAACAGAACATATACTCTAATTTCAAGTTACATTTATTAAAATAAACATATTTTTCTTTAATTGTATAACTTGCCTTAAGTGATAGAATAACATATTGAAAATTAAAAGTATGGAGTTGTTTTATTTTATATTACTATCTAAAGTTCTATTATAACTTTTAATACAGCCCCATCACGATTATATAAAATACACTTTCCTGATATGTAATTTAATAACAGAATCAAACAAAAATTGGAAAAAAAATATTTAGTAACGGTTTTTATATGCGCGCCAAAGTGCTTCGATAAATAATTAACTTTTAATTTAAAAGCTACCTTAGATTAATTTTTGACACAATTATTCTCATTGGTAATTAATCACATGAGTTGTAAATTTCCAACTAACGAAAAATGACAGGGCCAGGATTGGAGCCAGGGAGCTCTTGGCAGAAGCTGCCAATTCTCTGCCGTGGCAGCTTCGAAAGACGGGCTTTCCAGGCCCGTTTATTTTCCCCCCCCTCCCTTCCCTAAAATATCCTGTAATTAATATACATACCTACATGAGTACAATTTATCTTTATGCACAAAAAAACAATCAAGATTATTTATTTAAGGTAATGTTTTATTATTAATGAATACGATAACGAATCCGATAATCTCAAAAAACATTTAATTCAGGTCATAAAGCATGCTTCATATAAATTTATATTATTCTTGTATCATTATTATAAATCGATCTTTTTAATTAGAAATCGTGATAAAACGTTTGCGTTATGAAACCTATTCCATAAATTTACTTAAACTCACAAAATTTTTGTAGTAACTTCTTTTATAACTCTACCAACCAACAACATTAATCACATTCATTTACGTACGCTAATTGCGTTCTAAGCTGATCTAAACTAATTAATTTCAAGCAGAAAACTTCTTTAGCCTGAAAATTATTTATTTAAACTCAAACTCGAGGAATAAAATGGAAATTTCCTTTTAATATTATTACGTGTTAATTTTTCCGAAGAGGATTTTTCCAAAATAATTTCACTAATATCATCTTTACTTTGTGATTTTTTTTAGAACTTTTATATAATTGTTTATTGTCTAGAACTGTGATTACTTTTGTATCTTATTGAATTTCTAAGAGGATTTTCCATTGCTTTGTACATAGACATTTAAAGTTTCTGCTTCCGTTTGTAAAAAGTAGACAAATTTCGCAAAGCTTTTGGGAAATGAGATTAAGTATTTATTTTTGGATTTGCATTATGAAACGGAACAAGCACTTGTATTTAGAATTACACCAATACAAAATATACTAAATTAAACATATTTTGCCTTATTCTTTCTATAAATAATTTAATAAAATATTTAAAAGATATTTCTGATGCAGATATTTTTTAATGGAACATTTTAAGCGACAGAGTTAATTATTGATTTGAATAGCCGGAAAAAAAAACGTTGTGCCATTTTATAAATTCACTTCAATCTGGAAAAGTTTAATATTATTGAATTGTAAAAGAGTATATATTATAATACACTTGAAATACACTTTCACCTATCACTATCATTTCCGCCATTTTATCACAAATAAAAAATAATTGACACCCAAATTTAAATCAGCTTAACTAGATGTATTAAGTTTTCGCTGCATCTGTATTAAAATTGGACACGACACCTTTAAACTTTGTAAAAATCAGTTTTCTGTTTTTTTTTCTTTTTTACTGATTTCTTCTTCTCAAAATTATACAAAAAACTCGTTTTTAAAAATCTGCATTATTTCTTGAGTTATACCCATTTACAGGCGGTGAGTATAATTGAAGGTCCGTAGATATGGGAACTTTAAAAAGCGTTTTCTCATATTTGTAAATATGGAGTATGAATATTGGAGTATTTGTAAATATGGAAAAAAGCTATATTTTTGATCGTTTCGACAAACTCAAGGTCCTGTAGCCCCTGGATTAGTCATCATTAGTCTCATTAGTCACTATTACTTTCATTTTTGAAGTTACGTGTCCTTTATCTGTTGTGTGTTTTGCCAATTAATGCATGGAAGTAGGTGCACATGTTGTGATACATATGCAGTTATATAAGATAGATGTACATATGTAAAATGGATATGTATTCATAAGTATGTCATCAACTGTTTTGATTCCACTGATGTACGTTGGTCTTTCCTAGATTTTTTCATTGTTTCCTGTGCAGATCTTTGTCCATCGAATTAAATCCAGTCATTTTTCTGATTTCGTAACGCCATTTTAACTGAAGTTGTTCTCTTTATTGTTTTATATCTCTAGGATACCACTGTATTGTCTTTGTACTCACTACTATTTTATAGTTTTGCCATTTTTAAATGTATCCAACCCATTTTTATCGAAACCGTTTAATTTTCTCGTTTATGACAAAAAATTTTGTCTGATTTCTTATCCAGGATATTATTTACAGTCTCTTGTAATTATGCCTTGCATACATTTTTCCAATACTTTGCTGTGTTGTTTGTAATCTTTGTATCACTGTTTTTTTTTTAGCGTCTATGTTTCGCTCCATAAGTTACTGCATGCAAAATACATTGCATAAATTCTTTTCTTTTCAAACAAAGAGGCAGAGTACTCTTGAGAATAATATTTTTTGTTACTCAATCCATTCTTTATTCTTCTGTTGATTTCATTGATTGCTGTTGTCCGATAGTAATACCTGTCCAATGTACACATCACTCTCCAGTTCCTTAACATACGTCACATAAGAAACATAAGAAACGTAAGAAACATAAGAGTCCCATAAGAAAAGGCAATTATGAATTCGTTAGGTATTAAAAATGTACATAAAAAAGCCAAATGACGAATTATTTGTCACTTACGTATTTTTTTAAAGAAATTAATAAAAGTAAAACAATAAATATTCCTTTAAGATTTTAAAAAATGAAGTTTAATGGTTTTATTGATTTACATATTACAGAAAATTTAGAAATAAGTGTAAGTGCGGTAAAAAACGTTTAATTAAAACTGAAACAGATTTCTTATTAACATCTGTTTAATTAATATTAATGAAATGCAATTAGAAATATTAACATTATCAGAGCAGCCTTTAAATTTTAATTAATTTTCAAGAATTTTGCAATAACTGTCTCTTAAAAAAGCAGCAGTTACTGTTACTTTTCGAAACAGATTTTGTTTTAATTTTTTAACAGCATTAATTTTCCGTTTTTTTTTTTTTTTTTTTTTTTTTTTTTTTTTTACGTATGTTACCGCGTTTATCTAATAATATATCCGTCCGTAGCAACATTGATTAGCAGAGACATTCGTTATAAAGGTATCACTTTATATATGTTCCGATTTTTGTTACACAACATAATGTAATTTCGAAATTATGTTTAGTTCTACATTTATTGAATTTATTAAAATAAGTTTATAAAATACTTATGGCCTAAATTACATTATAATACATTAAAATACGTAAAAAGAAATGCTTCTTTCTGTGTTTCACACATAGTTTATTCCAGTTTAGGTTCGAGGGGGAAAGGAGGACTGAAGAAATGCAGTATTCTCAAATAAATACCATTATGCTCAATTTGTTTTCTCTGCTCTATTTATTTTCTCCAAAAATATTAATGAATAAGAAAAGTTAACATTCGTTAACAGAATTGTTTTTGGATTTTTATTACACAACAAAATGTAAAAAGTCCAATTATATTCATTTCGATATTTATTGAATTTATTAAAATATATGTATTTATGATCTAAAATATTTATGGCCTAAATCTCTTTAAATCACGTAAAGGATTTCGAAAAAAATGTGTTCGGTCAGTTACTCCGCAAACAGTTCATCTGCAGTGTAAAAAAATAAAAAAAAAATAAATGGTTTTCAAATGAACATCCTATGCTGAATTTGCTTCCTCTGCTTTATTCTTTATCAGAACTTATGTCAAAGAACAACATTCATTACGACAGCAGGCTTATCCATGATAGCATGCTTATCCAATAAAGTATTCGTCAGTAGAAATATTTACTAGAAATGTCAAACGTTAGACAATGTATCAATCACTGTATGGATTTCAGATTTTTACTGTACAACAAAATGTAAAATGTTGAATTATTCGGCTTTTATTAAGTTTATTAAAATACATTTATGAATAATTTATGTTTAAAATTACTTGGAAAACGTGGAAAGATGTTGGAAGAAAAGTCTTTATTCCGTTGATTTACACAATTATTATTTTTAATACTAGGTTGAGCAAAAAGTTCTGGTAAGTTTGTGAAAGTTGCGGTGTTATGCGCAAATTAACCCCTTGAGGGGTGGTGGGATAAAATATATCCCCCTACGATTAATGAAGATTTGCAAGAGAAAAAAATTATGACATTTTACTTTTCTAACTTTGGTGGAATAAGGTCGTAAACTTGCTTTTCCTTATTTTGAAATAATTTTTTTCTAAATTTCCGGTGGGAAATCAGCATTACACAAACGCAATTGCTTGCCCCTCAAGGGGTTAACAACAAAAGCAACAAGGACTATTCTTCAAAGTAGAGACCATCATAGTCCTTGACTTTCTGCAGATTCCGGGTTTGCTGGAAGTACGAAGTTTGTAGCCGTACCAGCACCTTCACCCTCATCGACGGCTTTCAGAATCGATAGACCTTTTCTCAATAATGCCGTATTAACACAAGCAAATCATATTGTTCAATAGTCATTTTGGAGCCAAAATTCCTGAACTCCTATAGATATACCACTAGTATACTCCTATATATGATACAAATTCTGGTAACTACTAGATTAAAAATTTCCCAGAACTTTTTGCTCAACCTAATATAACGGAAATTCGTAGAAAATGCTGTGTTCTCTAATAAACATCAAATGCTAAATTTGTTTTCTCATTATTTTATTTTCCACACTAAATCATAACAATTAATATTCATTATTAGAATAATTCGTTAGACAAGATATCACCATATGTGTTTTCAGTTTTTTATTATAAAAATTAAATATAAACTGCGCCTCTATGTTTAATTTTGCATTTATTGAGTTTATTAAAATAAACCAGTGGAAAATTTATAGTTAATATATCCTTATAAAATTTTGGAAGACGTCGATGTGTTCTGCCAGTTGTTAAGCATGTAATATATTTGCAGCATAAAAAAAATTCGGAAATATGCAGTATTCTCTAATACACATCACCTGCTCAGATTGTTTCCTTTGTTTTATATTAGGTAGCTTTCATTACAAAAAGCTACCTATTGCAGCCGTTCGGAGGAAAGCGATTTCAAAAAATTTTGGTATATTTTCATCGATCATGACCCCCAGACCCCGAAACCACCCTCCGTTCAAAAGTTGATATATATATATATATATATATATATATATATATATCCATATATATATATATATATCTGACCTTTGTCATACTGTAACTCTCGAATTTATGAACCGATTTGGATGTAATTCGGTATGTACATAGTACATACCAATGTCTCGACCGAGTTCGTTGGCCAGCTTCAACCGCCATTTTGTTTCAAAATGGCGGCCATTTAAAAATTTTAAAAAAATTTGAAATTTGAAATGTGGTACCAAAGAATTGAAAATGGGAAAATATTTCTTTCTTATGTATTTGACCTTTATACAAAGATTCCGGAGCAGTTTTTGTTTCGTCTATATCTTAAAAAATGGCTGAGTTATAGCATTTTCAATTTCTAGCGTGGCTGACATTTTGAAACGTCCTGAATTTTGTCACGCGATAAAAGGCGTATTTATGAACCGATTTGGATGTAACTTCGTTTGTACATAGTACATACCAATGTCTCGACCGAGTTCGTTGGCCAGCTTCATCCGCTATCTTGTTTAAAAATGGCAGCCATTTAAATTTTTAAGAAAATTTTAAATTTGAAATGTGGTACCAAAAAATTGAAAATTGAAAAAAATATTTTTTTCTTATGTATTTGACCTTGATACAAAGATTCGGGAGCAGTTTTTGTTTCGTCTATATCTTAAAAAATGGCTGAGTTATAGCATTTTGAATTTCTAGCGTGACTGATATTTTGAAACGTCCTGATATTTGTCACGTGATAACAGGCGTATTTATGAATCGATTTGGATGTACCTTGGTGTGTACATAGTACATACAAATATCTCGACCGAGTTCGTTGGCCAGCTTCATCCGCCATCTTGTTTCAAAATGGCGGCCATTTAAGAAAATTTAAAAAAATTAAAATTTAAAATGAGATACCAAAAAAGTAGAAAATGAAAAAGATTTTTTTCGTATGTGTTTTACCTTAATACAAAGATTCCAGAACAGTTTTTGTTTCGTCCATATCTAAAAAAATGGCTGAGTTATAGCATTTTGAATTTCTATTCTGACTGACATTTTAAAACGACCTGATTTTTGTCACGCGATAACAAGCGTATTTATGAACCAATTTGGATGTTACTTGGTTTGTACATAGTACATACCAATGTCTCGACCGAGTTCGTTGGCCAGCTTCATTTGCTATCTTGTTTCAAAAGGGTTGCCATTTAAAAAAAATTAAATTTAAAATTTAAAATGAGGTATTAAAAAATTGGAAAATGAAAAAGATTTTTTTTATGTGTTTGGCGTTGATACAAAGATTCCGGAGCAGATTTTGTTTCTGAAAATTTGTTCTTTTGTTTATATCTTAAAAAATGGTTGGATTATAGCACTTTGAATTTCTAGTATGGCTAACATTTTGAAACGATCTTGTATTTGTCACGCGATAATAAATAAAAGCAGCTTGGATAAACCTGACTAATTTCGCGAAATTCTCATTCATAATGATTTAGTATTGAATCTCCTAAATTCGGTTTCCACTAAATTGAGCTTCTTGTGTTTGAATAATATAAGTTGGCATTTTTAAAATAAGGAATTTGAAAGCTACCTCTTCCTCCCGGCACTGGCCGGAAGGACTTTTTTTCTCTCGTTCATAACAAGAATTAACATTCTTTATTAGAATCATTCCTTAGACAAGGTTTTTTATGCGTTTTCAGTTTTTTATTACAAACACAAAAATAAAAAATGTGCATTTATGTTTATTTCGGCATTCATGGATTTTTTTTTTTTTTTTTTTTTTTTTTTTTTTTTATATGAAATATTTATGGTGTAAATCGGCTTATAAAATTTGTAATAATGTAAAAAAAAAAAAAAAAATGTCTTATTTCATTTGTACAGCAAACAGCTTATTTGCAGTATAAAGGAAATTCGAAAAAATGCAGTGTTCGCTAATAAACATGACATGATCAGTTTGTTTTTTTCAGCATTTTTTACGCAAAAAAATTTAAATCATAAAGTGTATTTATGTTGTGAAAAATGATTGACTAATGAATTCGTTACATTGTTGCTGTTTTTTAAAAAAAATGCAAGTCAAGGTGAATGCTTCTAAGTTGATTTGCTTGATTTTCTAACATAATTAGTTAAAAGTTTACTATTTTGAACAGAACCGAAATGATTGCATTTATTGACACTTACCCATTACACTAAAATTTTGGAATTCAGGCAGTATTTTTTAGGTAGCTTTCATTACAAAAAGCTACCTATTGCAGCCGTTCGGAGGAAAGCGATTTCAAAAAATTTTGGTATATTTTCATCGATCATGACCCCCAGACCCCGAAACCACCCTCCGTTCAAAAGTTGATATATATATATATCCATATATATATATATATATATCTGACATTTGTCATACTGTAACTCTCGAATTTATGAACCGATTTGGATGTAATTCGGTATGTATATAGTACATACCAATGTCTCGACCGAGTTCGTTGGCCAGCTTCATCCGCCATTTTGTTTCAAAATGGCGGCCATTTAATTTTTTTTTTTAATTTTAAATTTGAAATGTGGTACCAAAGAATTAAAAAAGGAAAAATATTTTTTTCTTATGTATTTGACCTTTATACAAAGATACCGGATCAGTTTTTGTTTTGTCTATATCTTAAAAAATGGCTGAGTTATAGCATTTTGAATTTCTAGCGTGACTGACATTTTGAAACGGCCTGAACTTTGTCACGCGATAAAAGGCGTATTTATGAACCGATTTGGATGTAACTTCGTTTGTACATAGTACATACCAATGTCTCGACCGAGTTCGTTGGCCAGCTTCATCCGCCATCTTGTTTAAAAATGGCAGCCATTTAAATTTTTAAGAAAAATTTAAATTTGAAATGTGGTACCAAAAAATTGAAAATTGAAAAAATATTTTTTCTTTATGTATTTGACCTTGATACAAAGATTCGGGAGCAGTTTTTGTTTCGTCTATATCTTAAAAAATGGCTGAGTTATAGAATTTGAATTTCTAGCGTGGCTGACATTTTGAAACGTCCTGATATTTGTCACGTGATAACAGGTGTATTTATGAACCGATTTGGATGTACTTTGGTGTGTACATAGTACATACAAATATCTCGACAGAGTGCGTTGGCCAGCTTCATCCGCCATCTTGTTTCAAAATGGCGGCCATTTAAAAAAAATTAAAAAAATTAAAATTTAAAATGTGATACCAAAAAATTGGAAAATGAAAAAGATTTTTTTCGTATGTGTTTGACCTTAATACAAAGATTCCGGAACAGTTTTTGTTTCGTCTATATCTAAAAAAATGGCTGAGCTATAGGATTTTGAATTTCTATTGTGGCTGACATTTTAAAACGACCTGATTTTTGTCACGCGATAACGAGCGTATTTATGAACCGATTTGGATGTTACTTGGTCGGTACATAGTACATACCAATGTCTCGACCGAGTTCGTTGGCCAGCTTCATTCGCCATCTTGTTTCAAAAGGGTTTCCATTTAAAAAAATTAAATTTAAAATTTAAAATGAGGTATTAAAAAATTGGAAAATGAAAAATATTTTTTTATGTGTTTGGCCTTGATACAAAGATTCCGGAGGAGATTTTGTTTCTGAAAATTTGTTCTTTTTGTTTATATCTTAAAAAATGTTTGAATTATAGCACTTTGAATTTCTAGTATGGCTAACATTTTGAAACGATCTTGTATTTGTCACGCGATAACACACGTATTCGCCTATTTCCATGTAAGAAGGCATGTGGATAGTATACATCAACATCTCAGCCAAATATAAGTTACTTTAAATAAAAGCAGCTTGGATAAAGCTGACTAATTTCGTGAAATTCTCATTCATAATGACTTAGTAATGATAAAAATTAGTATTGAATCTCCTATATTCGGTTTCCACTAAATTGAGCTTCGTGTCTTTGAATAATTTAAGTTGGCTTTTTTAAAAGAAGGAATTTGAAAGCTACCTCTTCCTCCCGGCACTGGTCGGAAGGACTTTTTTTATTATTATTGGAAACTATTTATAATTCTATAATCTCATGAGTCCTAATAAATATTTCTATGAGTTTTTTGCTTTATTTTTAAGAAAATTTATCCAAAATTAATAAGATATTTAAATTCGGTTATTTAATAAATATAAAACTAAAAACATGTAAAAACATCATATAATACTATCAATAGTCGTTTCGAGCTCTATAAAAGGTACTAATAAGTACACATGTCAATCAAGACCAAAGTTGTTTGTTTACACATGTTCAGGAGTGAAGAATATATGTCACAGTAGAACCGCATTTACCGGTGAAATTGTACATGCTTCTTTTTGGGGGTGGGGGTATGTAGTCTTGTAAACAAACGCTCTAAATCAACTCTGACGGTTATTCTCTGCTCAACATCTGAGGAGCTTGTTTAGAGCTTGAAACGTCGAAACATGAAAACACAATTACTTTATTAGTTGATCTTAGGATGTGTTTTTAGTTTTATATTTATTATATGTCAGTTTTTAAATTTCTTCTTATTATTTTTTTTTAATTTTGATTCAGACGTAATATGTTTAATAATTTCGACTAAAATTTATCTTGTTCAGTTTTCAAGAATGTTTTTTATTATTTTCTAGATAGACATAAAAAGTTTTTTTTTTTTTTGTTGTTGTTGTTAAGTATTTGGTACGTTTTAAAAATTATTATTGACCAAAATGAGGGCAACTTCATTTAAAAACATGTTAAAATGCAGACAAAAGCCTTATCATCTAAAAAAGAAAAATCCAAATGTTTCAACACAACATTTTTAAATTTCTGAAAAAAACTTTCCTATGGATAAAACTTAAATTGATGTACAATTCGATTTTACTTCAATACGAATGAAAATGTATGCTATTAATATTTGTAAATTTCATCGATAAATCTGTATAAGATTAGGCACAAATAAGAAAGAAATTATGCGTGCAATTTTAAAATGAAAATAATATTATGCAGAATATAACATTTTAAGAAATAATGTAACTATATGAATACAAATTTTTCTTCAAACTTATTCTTAAAGGACAATAATACAAAAACTAAATAACGATCGGAAATATTTTGCGATTAAAAAAAATTTAAAGTCTCTAAAAAATTACATAAAAATAAACTGTTTATGTATATTTTAGTGTCTTCTTTTTTTATACTTAAATATTAGTACCGAAAAAAAAAACATATAAATATTTTATATTATATTTAAAGTGGCAGAAAGAACATGTAGCAATAAGGAAAAAAAAAAATTACATTCTCCCTAAAAACGCTTTTCACGAGCTAGAATAATAAAGGAAGCGACCCAGTGAAGACTTAACACCAGATCCGGCGTAAATTTCATTGAAGAAATTCATGTAAAACTTCAGCCGTTAAATGAGGGAACTTAATACAAGCCCTTTTTCTCTCTTGTTCCATGCTCTGTTAGAGCTCGAATAAATCAAGTCATTGTCCTAAAATGAGAAAAGCATCAACGCTTTGTGCTCCACGATTGTAGAAACTTTTCTTATTATAAACCATTTAACGTACTTTTCTTTCAAATGAGCGGAAATTGAGACCCAGAAGCGTTTTTCACACAAATAGAGTTTCTGAAAACCGTTTTCTAAAATTCCTCTCGATATGTATGTAACTTGATTCGAGATCATAAAAACGTCATAGAAGTTATTTATTAAGATAAAAGCAGATATATTTAATATTTCTGTACCTCTAATTATTCTTCCATAAAATTGTGTCAATTCGACCCAAGTCTTGTAAATGTGTTTTGAACCAGACATGTTATTTAATAAATAAAATAAAATAAATAAACACAAAAATATTACATAATTATTTTTGTTCAAACTCTAATTATTTATCGTATGTCGAATGGACACAGACTATAAATATCAAATAAATAAATAAATAAATAAATCGAAAACACTATTATGGACGGTGGGTTGCGGATTAGTGAAAAAATTATAAAAACATATATAGAATTAATAAGTTATTCACAGACAAATCTGTTTATTTAAAACCTGCATTTTACATATAATCCATAACTTTAAGTTATTTACCTTATTATCAGGTTTTACTTTATTCTCCATGTACAGCAATACTTTATTTTGTATACATTCTTCATATATTTAAAAGCATTTTCATTTTGTTAATATTTTCTTTATTTATATTAAAAAAGGCCACATCATTTTAAATTGTTTTTAAAAACTATATATTATTTTACAGTTCTATATAAAAAAACATTACATTTAACTTCACTTAGTATTCCCTTTTACTATCCATTTATATACTTTGTATTTCTTCCGTTCACAAATATTTCATAAAGTTACAGTTCAATCCATTCCAAAATTGTGGATATAATTTTAAGTCTATAAAAACTTTTCAATTTTCCATAATAAAATTATCACTTCTTCTAAGTATCTTTTTATAAAAGTTCGTTCCTTTATAAGTTATTTTTAACATATTATCCTATTTTCCATTCTTGTCTATTTAAAAGTTTCAATTTCATTTAATCCTTAAAAACATAAAAAGTTCTAAAATTCATATATAACTTACTATATTACTTTCCAACATTCATAGTTCTTTCGTCTTATCCTAACGTTTTTCTAGTTAACTAAATTCATCATAAGTTCAGATGTATACTATTATGCTTGCTGCATTATATAAAGAGAAATAACGTTTTCACCCTTCACTAGAGCGTCCTCAGTTTCAACTAAAGATTCGAAGTTTTTCAGGCTTGAGATCATTTCCATTTTCCCTTTCTTTTCCCCCTTATTTTCAAAATTTCCCTTTCATGTAATTTTTTTTTTTTTTTTTTTTTTTTTTTTTTTTTTTTTTGCTAGATAACAGATGGAAAAAAATGTTACATGAAAGGGAAATTCGAGTTTTCTTCACTCATTTTCCATCAAAAAACTGCATCTTTAAAAATATAAGTCTTTCATGATTAACTATATGAAAAGTGTTATTTTATTGCTATTTAAATTAACTTTTTCTTTTTTGTATTGGATTGCCATCTCCCCTCGGCTTTAAGGATAGATGGCCATCTGCCATTTAAATTTCAATTTTGTTTAACACTTTTTGTTTTCAATAATTAATTATTTTTTGCATAAAACATTTTGCGTAATGTATAAAAATTTTAAATATCCGTCAATATTTCATGTATTTGCATTCTAAGAATTTTTATTTCAATCTTCCAAAACTATGGCCATCTATCCTAGAGTTACCCTATACAAAAAACGTAAGAATAAAATAAGTACTAGTGGACTTTAGTGCAGGTAATAAATATAAATTTACATGGGTATTTTAGGAAAAAAAAACAAGATAAATCTATAAACAAATGGTTACGTAAGTACTTAAGTATTTCTTTCTCTTTTTATTTACTTCAATGAAAGTTCGACCAGTCCGATAAATCTGTATAGAATGTAACCATGTTTTTATTTCGAACAGAACTATTTTTTATTGTTTTCGGTAATTTTCCAATAATGCCAGTTTGTCTTATGTACGCCTCTTCATCTGTATCGTAAAATTTCAAGGATTTGTTATTTCACTTAAGAAATTTGGTTTGATACCCGCTACTTGAAAAAATTTATTATGTTATGTTAATAATGTATGAAAGACTTTTCTTTATTGCAAGCCAAAAATATGTAGAAATTAATTTCCGGTAATAAGAGAAACTCCTAAACATTATTTATAAGTACTGGGGTTATTGGACCTCACATGGACCGGTTATCCCTGATACATGTCCCAGTAGGGTGGTCACAAGCAACATGGGGAAAATTTTATTTAACGTTTTCTTCGGGGGGACCCTCCTAAAAGTTGCCAATTAGTTAGAAAATGAGATTGGCAAAGTTTCAGCTCAAATAAATAACATTAACCCGTGCCTCATCGAGGTTGAATTCTTGAAAAATTGCAATTTTTAGCAAAAATTGTCGTTTTTCTTTCTTTACGTGAAAAATATTTGTCTTAGAAACCTGATTCTTGTTTTATTTGATATAAACTGCTGTTGCCTTGAACTTTTACTCTCATGAAAACTTATATTTAATGAACATTTAGTATTTTTCAGGACAGGTAGTGAACCATGCTCTCAAACTCTGCATTTTTGAAACATAGGTAAAAAATGACAAATTAAAAATTTTATTACTTTTGATCATTTTTTTGTATTATTTTTATTAATAGGCAAAAATAAGTGAACAATTTTTGTAACTTTAAAAATATTTCACGAATTATAATTGATTATTAGTTATCTAGTTCTATGTCTAGTAAGAAAGAGCTTCTCGATTTGTATTGCAGTTGAACCTCCGAATTTCTCTTTTCATTACAAGGCTGTTTTTGTTATCTGTTATGGTTATCTATTTTTAGAATTGACGAAACATTCCGTAAAACCCCTTCCCCCTCTTGATATGATGGCAGAAATGTAAGATTTTTTAAATTGGCCGCATGTCTCATCAAATCATCGACAGTAAGCAGCCAAGTAATTGTCAAGTTTTATGTATTTTATTTTATAATACTAGAAAGGTAGCCCGTCAAAAATGACGGAAATTTAGATATAAAGATATATACAACTCATGTGCAAGAATATGAGTTTTCTCGTTTGTTCCGCAGTGATAGATGAAAATAACACATTTTAAGAACGAAACTCATTTATGAAAAACTGTGTACAGTAGAAGACCACTAATCTGCACAGTTTGGTTCCAAGTGTTATGCAGATTTGAGGCTTTTTGCGGTCATGTCTATTCAATCTTTGTTTACATTTTTTTAGATTCATATATTGGACAATTTAGATTGCTGAGCTTTAAAAATAAATAAATAACACACTTGAAGTAAGGTTAAAAACTATTAAATTATCGTATACGATTTCATGAAATAGTATTATATGGTATTATATGTGTGTGCTTCACGATCTTGGTTACGACGTTGGCGAAATTGGCTGCAACTTGTCATAATCCTAATAGTGTGGGCCGCTATAACAAAAAAGTAACCAGTTTTTAGTAAAATTTCTGATATAAAGTAGCTTTCAAAAACTTGTGTAAAATTGCAGGCCGTTCTCGTGTTATGTCAGTCCTAGGGTTAATATTTCTAACACTGAAGATTTTCCATGTATATATGGAATTTAGAAAAGCTTCTCCAAAAGAAAGGTCCTGAAATGACATTGTAATTCCTCTAACTTCAAAGTTTAATCAGGCCCTGATGTTGAATACTGAAATCTAATAAATACAGCTATTTTGAATATTATAACAGAATTAAACAGTTAAACTTATTTAACTTAATCCCGCTGTTACTTCTCAATGTTATTTTTTAGCATTAAGAAAGAAAATTATTTAAAATTTTCAAATCATGCATTTATGATTTTTTTCCGTCTTTAATAACTAAATAATGAAAAATTAGGCTTTTGTTCTGAGCTCATAAATATGACAATAAAATAATGTAACTAAGAAACATTGTAAAATTAAATCTTTGTGATTACAAACCATAAACAAACGATACCGCCACCATTTTACCTACTATGACGTCATTAGAATATTGCCCATTGCTTGTTGGAGAACTTACTTTGTGAATGATTACCTCAATGATTTAATATTTTTGACGTTTCACGATGAATGAATCACTTGTGTTTGTTTAGGTTTATGGAATGAGATATTAAGCTGTGACCCTAATTTCAGTTGAAGTTATCCAAGGATATATGTATTTTTAATCGAAATTAAAAACAATGCTTTGATCTCGAAATAAAAAGTTTTAGTTTGTATAATTTGTTATTTCTGTTAATTGTTTAT
This sequence comes from Maratus speciosus, assembly GCA_963932465.1. Lineage (NCBI taxonomy): Eukaryota > Metazoa > Arthropoda > Arachnida > Araneae > Salticidae > Maratus > Maratus speciosus. The sequence goes on from OZ010799.1 coordinate 287,961,917, forward strand.
TTAAGTACTTTTTTATTATAGCGCATTTTTAAAAAAAGCTTGGCGCGATTCGGGCATCAGAAAGTGAAATATGTTGCGAAAATATATAAACAGCTATGAAAACAAATCTAATGAATTTTTATCTTTGCTTATGTATGCACTTATATACATAAAAAAATCGTTTCTAAATATATATAATGTTTTTTATATATACAAATTACGGCACAGATTTCAGATATGAACCGGGATACCTAACTGGCGCCAAAATGGTGTTATTTTGCCTGCTATGGTAACCCGGCTATTGTTTTTTATTTATTAATAAATTGTTTATTTACTTTTAATTTCTGTTTTTTAATTATATAAAATGCTTTGTTCTATAGTTATTATTCAAACTTTTATTTATTTACAGTTATTTCCTTTTCAAAATGATAGCAGATAATTGAGAAATATATAAGTAACTGGTATTCGAAAGCGAGATTTCTGCCAAATTGGCGTCATAGAAAAATCACGCCAACCCAGATGCGTATATGACATCTGTGCAAAAATTACTTCTGTTTCTTTATAACAATGGGTAAATAGCTTTTTTTATATTAAATTGTCGGCACAGATGTCAAATATGCCCATATTGGCGCGATTTGTTTTTTGACGCCGATGTCATATACGCACCGGGTACTTAACTGGCGCCAAAGTGTCGATATTTTGCTTGTAATGGTAACCCGGATGTTGTTTATGCTGTTGATGTTTTCGCCAAATTGGCGTCGGAAAAAAATCGCGCCAATATATGACATCTGTGCCAAATTGTATACATATGGAAAAAATTGCTTGTGAGTATGAAGCAGTAAATAGGTTGCCAGAAAATACGTTGGCAAACTTCTTTCTCGCCAAGAAACTTTTCTCCGAAGTATTGTACATAAGCAATGATTGCTAGAAATGCATTTTTAATTACGATATGCGCTTTTATGTTTCACTACATTTATGCATATTATACTGTGTGTATAAATGCTACAGTTCATATGCAGGGCTACACAAAAGAAATCGTAAGGGTTACTGAGTATGAGAGTAAATTGCTTAAAGGTGGTTTTTAAAGGGGTTATGCTTTTTGCGCTGAACTGCATTTAGTTTCCTAAGAAATGTTTGTAGAATATAGATAAAATGATATAAATGGTCACGCAAAGAATTGGATACATAACCGTCTATGGATGATAATATCTGGAAATGTGATTTCAGTAGTTTTAAGAGTAGCTTAAATTAAATTTTAGCTAAATAGTGGCATATAATAACGGTACTATTGGCTATGGACGGTAACTGCTGAAATCAATTTGAAAAGTTTTTTATGCGTTTTCTAAAATGTTTACTTAGTTATCCTGTTACTTCTTAGTTATCCCGTCGACCAAATTGCTGTCACCAAATTGTAAGATTAATTGCCAATAATGGTTACCATTAATTAATTAATTGTAAGATTAAATGCCAATAATGGCCAATAAAACAATTAATTCGACGTTTTATTTGTATTTTTATTGATGTTTTACTATTGATTTGGCGATTTATATAATTTGGCGAAATTGGTCGACGGGATATCTAAGAAGTAACGTTATCTTATTTACCTTATTTTCCTAAATAACGAAGTTTTGTTAAAGCATTCAGGATGTGTTGGAAAGTGTTTCATATTCTATGCTTAACGCATGATTTTTCTTTCTTCTTTAGTCTTATTTTGCATTTATTTTATTCTTAATTTTTTAGTCTCATACTGCTTTATAGAAACTTTGGAACAGTTGTCATTTACGTTATCATATATTGGCGCGATATTTTTCCGACGCCAATTTGGCGAAAACATCAACAGCATAAACAACAACATCCGGATTACTATATCAAGCAAAATTACGACACTTTGGCGCCAGTTAAGTACTCGTTGTATATATGACATTGGCGTCAGAAAAAAATCGCTCCAATATGAGGCGTATATGACATCTGTGCCGAAACTTTAATATTTAATGTTTAAACTCTTCGCTCAACTCCCCTTGCATATAGCGCAAACTATAACACGGATAGCGCAAAATAATAGACAGTTTGGTACTTTTCCACTGTAGGGGCCTTGGAATTTTTTTTAAAAAAGCTTGGTGTAATTTGGGCATCAGAAAGTGAGATTTGGGTACTTTTCCGTTGTGCGGACACCATTGTCGCCAAGCGTAATAGTTGGCGCAAAATCGTGAATTGAAGCATTTGAAAAATAAAAGAAAAATCATTAACGATACTAAAGTGGGCATTTAAAAAATATAACATTTGAAAAATTCCAGACTTTTACGAACTATTTCATCAAATCACAAATATATACTTAAAATAAGTGAACAAATAACTGCTATAAAATAAAGCAATAAAATAAAACTCATATTAAACTGCTGGCATAAAATTACAAATATCTTTTAGCATTTTGAAATAATTGGCGCATTAGCATACATTTTGGCATGGTGTCCGTATAACGGAAAAATATTGAGATTTGTTGTCAAATCATATAAACAGCTATGAAAACAAATTTAATGAGCGTTTTCGTTTGTTTTATATGTATATTATTGATGTTTTTATGTACAAATTACATCTGTTTCTGTATAAAATTAGAGAAACGGCTTTTTTATGTTAAATAAATCGTATAAATATCGAAAAAAATGCGTGTGAATATAAAATGAAACAGTCAATAGGTTCACGGAAAATATGTTACCAAATTTCCTTTTCCGCCAAGGCACCTATACTGGAAAAGTACCTAAAGCACATTAAAATCGCGCAGTTAGGAGCTCACACAGTACACCGTTGTCTATTGGCGGTTATTTTATTAGTAGCATCGGGAGGAAGATGTAAAGATGTACTTTAAATTCTCACCTATAGATTTCGAAAAAATATCTTAAAAGAGTGGAGTTTAAATTAAAATTCGGTGACCTCCATTATGAAAGATTAATGGTTTTAAATAGGAATTTCGCCAAATTAGCCAGCTATCGCCAAGTTGGCTAACATTTGGCGCTACTGTGGTAACCCTGCATTAATATTTTTCAACAATTACTCATTTCAATGAGGCGGTCCTACCGGAATAGTGAGGGACACACAGAGACTTGGATTTTATATAAATAGATTCACAAAATGAACTGAACGCCTGAGAAGCTGCTAGACTTAGAATACATCCACTAGCTAAACACAGACATCAACTCTGCAAATAACTGTTTCGTAAACAAAAAACTGAGCTCATCAAAAACAGATTTTAAAATTCCAGTTTAGAGAGAACTATTGTTCACTGGGGTGGAAAACTGCTTCACCATTTTTTGAATAAAGAAAATGTAGAGTAGATAAAAGTTTTAATTAGTTGTGTGGATGAAGAACAGTTATTATGAGTTCCTCAACTTGAAAATAGTATCGGAATAATTCAGGCGAAAGGTGTATTTTCAGCAGATGAAGAGTGATAGGAAGTTGGTAAAATCCAGGCAATATTTTTTGACACAACTGCAGTAAACACAGGTCGCCTCAGAGGAACCTGCATTTTTCTATAGCAATTGTTAAAGGAAAAGTCTTCTGTATTTACCATGCCGCCACCATAATTTAGAAATTTTCCTAAAAGCTGTTCTTGATTGTAAATTGGGCATAATCACTGCCCCTCAGCCAGATATAAAAAAAAAAAAAAACAATTCTGATTGGGTGGTCTAAATTAAACCAGAGTAAGTATACAAATTCTATTGAAGATTAAATACTAGGTATAAATAGTTAATTCAGAAGAAATTTAAATTTTTCTTACAGGAACTTTTAAAAATTAACAGCTCAGGGATGATTATAAAGAGTTTATCTAACTTTGTTTAATATTTATAGAACAACTTCCTGCAAAAGACTTTTTTTCAGAGCACCTCGTTCTTTTAATCATGTCAGATGGATGGCGGCACAGGCCATTCATTCTCTCAAAATATATTCTTTCAGGGATCATCTTTCAATAACAAATTTAGAAAAAGAAGGTATCAGAGATCTTTTCTTATTTTTAATCAATATTTATGTAAAAGCGTGCTTCAATACTTCCACTGCCACTTTAGCCCCCAATTGAAGACCTGCAAATAATAAAATCACTTGTTCACTACAGAAAATTTGATAAATAGGTTACAGCCAAAGCACTTGCTAAAATGACAAACCGCCTTTGGTATCTTAACTCGTATCAAGTTGCATTTTCATTTTTAGATAATACTTTGGTAAAAAAAGTCAACATAAGCCACCTTATCTAAACCATTTCCACTTAAATCCTTTCCGGCGCAGTGTCCCATGCCGGGACCACCTAATTTTAATACCAAACTTACAAACTGCACAAAAAACATTTAATAAAATTTTGCTTTTACAATGAAAGGTTAAAGTAATGTGTTTTTAATTTCTAAAAAAGTCGTTTGTAAATTCCGGGGTAGACAATCATTTCGTCCTTTTACGAACAGAATTTTTCTATGCCGGAAAGGGTTAACGTGACAGTTGTAAGGGAAAATAATTTATTTTCTTTATTATGCCACCTTTCTTGTAACACAACTTTAATAATAAAATGCAATTGAGCATTATTTGCTCTCATTTCTATACTTCCTTTGCCCTCCCCTTTTTTTAAAAAATTCTTTCAGTTTAAAATTCGATTTTTTTACTTTTCTTTGGAATTTTTTTAAATCAAACACTTTATTGTACTTCACAAAACGAAAAAAAGAAAAACGAAAGGTGGAAAGCAGAAGAAATGGAATGTTACAAATTTTTTTTCGCTTTTTCATAAAAAGTCAATTTTTAGGATTCAGGTGATGTCTGGTCCTGAAAAATGCGCATATTTTTAAATCTATACATTTTTAGAAAAAAATGGTGTGTGGTTCCAAAAACTATGCAAAACTTTTATTTATAAAATGAGACCTGCATTATGTTTCTAGGTTCAATTGTATTCATTTCATGAAGGAAAAACAGCATTTTTTCTTAAACCTCAATGAGGCACGGGTTAATATTATCCAAATGAGCTGAAACTTAGCCAATCTCATTTTCTAGTCAATTGGCAACTTTTTGGGGGGTCCCCCCGAAAAAATTCGAAAATTGATTTCTTGTGACCACCCTAATGTCCCAGTTACCCCATTCTTGAAACATTTATGGGGTAATTGAAGTACCGGCCGTACATTTGAAACGTGATGTAAATATGTGTAAATAGCAACTAATATTAATGTATTTATTCGCGTATTCTTAAAAAAAGATTGTTTAATAAAAGTACTTGCAATATTTTAATAAAAAGCCAAGGAAGTTCAACCAAATTGACGTTGTTGACGTATCTGAAATAAATACAGACATATTCATCAAGAATTTAAATTTTCCAAAGAATTATAAAACTGATACTATGAAGCTGGAAAGATGTCAAAAACTATGAACTCATTCTTCTTTTTAAGTATGTGAATCACTGTCCTTGATTATATTTGAACTGAAAACTATTATTCTGAAAATAATTTACATGCTGTCTCGAACTTCAGAACATTCGCGCAAATGTATTACAGTTTACCTTTTCAGAATTTCAAATAGAATGGAAGATTGGGAAGGAAATTTATATGACTCTCCAAAAAATCCAAAAATACTTTTGACTTATAAATAACTTGCAACAAGATATTGACAGAACATATCCGTCAGCACAAAAACGAAAGAAGAAAGCGAAAAGAAGAAAAATGTTGCAAAAGTTTTCTAATAAATAAAATTTTGAAAGTTGAAGCAGATGACAAAATTTTTTGATAAAAGATAGGCAAGGGTATGCAAAATATAGACTTTATATGTTAATATTTTTCAGAAATTTTATGCATATTGTGAGAATGCTAGTTCATCTTAATACATTATAATCATGGTTGCGTCAATAGAAAACTCTACGGGAGAAAAGGGAACGTTATTATGGATTAATAAAGGACATAATAAGATTTCTCTAAACAGTTCTATTTTAAACATCATTAGATTTAAAAATTTCCCCTATACAACATTTTTTAAAAGTATCTTGCACAAAAAAGAACATCTTCATTAAAAAGTTAACATTCAAAAATGTCCCTTTTCTAAAAAAAAAAAAAAAAAATTGCTACAATGAAGCAAAACATGCTTAGGTTTCAGAATGTCAAAAACTAATATCTCATTTTACATTTTCAATATAAGAGTCACTGTTCTTTGTTATATTTGAACAGAAAAACGCTTATTCTAAAAATAATTTATATGCTGTCTCGAACTTCAGTCCAAATATATCTCAGTTTATCTGTACAAAATTTCAAGTAGATATAGCAGATTGTGAGTGAAATGTATACAAGTTTCTCCCCAAAATAACTCCAAAAATGTTTTTGTAATATACATTACCTGAAAAAAGGTTATTGACAGAATATATCCGTCAACACAAAAGATGTACAATGCTTTCCTCGAAAGCGATGCAAATGTACCTCAGTTTATGTGCACAAAATTTCAAATAGATATGGCAGATTGTGAGTGAAATGTATACAAGTTTCTCCCCCAAATAACTCCAAAAATATTTTTGTAATATACATACTTGAAAACAAAGGTATTGACAGAATATATCCGTCAACACAAAAGATGAACAATGCTTTCGTCGAAAGCAAGAAAAAGAGGATGTCACAGAAGTTTTGTAATAATTGAAATCTTGAAATTAGAAGCAGATGAGAAATTTTTGATTAAAGTTAAATGTCGAAAATGCGAAAAGTTAAAAATAGAGGAAATGTGTTAATGAATAGTCAGAGGAGAGAAAAAACTTAATAAATAGTTGTAGTTTTAAAATCAGTGAATATTCGTTTTTTTAAAAAAACTTCTCCGAATGCAAAATTTAGAAGAAAATAATTTTTTCCTGTTATATCTTTCAAATATATAATTTTTTTTAGGGTAATTGGAATTTTAATTTAGTTCTTTAAACAAAAATATTAAGTTTATTTTAATATAAGCTTTTGTTTCACAGGAGCACAGACACTATATTTGTTTAAGAAAGTCTAAAATGCTCTTAATGAAATGAATAATTCAGTTTTGAAAGTATTAAGATTAAATATAGTGTAAATGCAAGCGCAACAAATTTTTTTTTTTTTCAAACGCTATGAAACCACGCTAACTATTTTATGAGTGATTTTTTGTGAAACGACGAAATGTTCATAATAAAGAGAATAATTATATTTAGGAAAATGACATTACGTGTACCATAAGTACCATAGCATGAGTACAATGAAATTAAGATTTTAAGCAGAATGTAAATTGCAGTAACACATTTGGAAATCGTTGCTTTTGAAGAATAGAAGCAACAACAATACAAAATAAATAAAAGATAAAATTTATGAAGAAAATCTGTGGTTCAAATGCTCATAATGGAGTACATAATACCATTTTTAAAACAATACGCTTACATCAACTACTAATGGCATGTGCAATGTAACTTTTTATTTTCAAGTGTTATGTAACCACACTAACTTTTTTACGATCGCTTGTCTGCGAAATCATTGAAATACTCATAATAAAGTGAATAATTATATTTAGAAAATTTACACAACGCGCAGTGACATGGCAAGTTAATTGCGAATTAAAAATTTTAAGCATTATGTAAATTACCAGTAACTATTTCGGGAATGATTGTTTATGAAACATAGAAGCAGCCAAAAAATAAACAAATAAAAGCTAAAATTTATATATCAGAAAGAAAATCTGTGGATCAAATGCCCATAATGGTGTGAATTATTTCATTTTGCAAAGAATAAGATTATATGCACTGCTGCCTATAGAATGTATCTTTTTTAAGTTTTATAAAAGCACACAAACTATTTTACTATTTATTGTCTATGAAATAAAAGAAATATACATAATGAAGTGGATAATTACATTTAGAAAGGATACATTACGGAAAGTGCCACAGAATGTGCAATGGGATTTAAATTTTAGGCATCATGTAAATTACACTAACTATTTTTGGTGTAATTCTTTGTGAAAAATGCAAAAAATAAAGTAATATAAAATAAAATAAAGCATTTTCCTTTGTTTTCTCAAACATTTTTACCGTTCCATTAATTTTTAACAATTTTTTTTTTCATGCATAGTCGTAAAAGTAAAAAACAAATATATATTTTTTAATATTAAACCTGTCATTAATGCTAAAGAAAAGAGATATTTAATGTTATACTTTGGAATAAAGAATAAAAGAATTCTGGAAGCTATAAAAAGCCAATAGCTAATACATCCATAGCTGTTTTTGAATTTATCTTGACTTTCAAACTAAACTGCTTGCCTTTAAAAATGTTTTACTTTATCAGTTATAATCTGTAAAAAATATCGTGATACTTTTTAAAAAAGATCTTTTTATGCGTGCATTCTACCTTATAAATAATGTTGAATTCTGATTTTTTTCTTTGATATTTGAATGGTATCTTTTAAAAACTAAAAAAAAAAAAAAGAAATATTGATGTTGTATTTCAATTCGAAAAAAAAAAAGAAAAACTCCTAAACTTATAAAACAAGTGACTAGGAAATTCATATTTCCCTGTCATAAAAATTTATCTCGATTAAAATTCATTTTTCTGTGTTTTTAGTTCTTGACTAATAATTAAAAAAAAAAAAACACTTACAAATAGTTTTAACCGTTTTTTTTTTTTTTTTTTTTTTTTTTTTTTTTTTTTTTTTTTTTTTTTTTTCTAAATGATTTTTGCAAACAGCATGTTTCTTACATTTAAACAGCTTTCTATTGGTTAAGGCATAAAACATGAAGATTAAGCTTAGCATTTGAAATATGTTTAAAAGTAAGTTAAAGCTGTATATAAGGGGTTATTTTCATAGAACTCATAAATTTATCTAGATTAGATGAAGCATTTTTTATTTTCATGCTAAGCATTTGTCATTTTTTATAATGTTACTTTTAACGTATAATTTCTCAACTTATTTAGACAAAATATCATGCTAAACCTTTCAATATGCGTATTTTTTATGTTCAAAGCTGAATGACTTTAACATAAAAACTTATGTATGTTCTGTAATTAATCTATTAATCTACAGTTTAAAGGATACTCTATGTTAAAGCTGGTTGGGGGAAATAAAATGATTAAGCTTATGTTACAAAAGTGAAACACAGTTAAGTATTAAACGAATTTTAAGACTTCAATGTTAAAGTAGAATAAAAAAGTATATATTGTCACAAATTTGTCACAAAATTTTCGTATGACATAAGGTTAGTTGGGGCAACTGGGACATGATTTTACAATGTGACTCTGGAGCTTCTGACAGTTCAGCTTCAAAAAACTAATGTTCATTTGAATTAAAGTCTGAACTTCTGTAAATGAGTTCAGTTACGTTCCCTCTATCAGACAGAAATGCTCAAAATTTCATTTTAATATTTAAAAATAGAAAAATATGCATATTTCATCTTTCTTTCTTCATGGGTCCAGTTGCCCCCCAAAATGGGGTAGCTGGGCCAGTGGGATCTATGTTCCACACGCGTTCATATTTTTTCATGTCGGATATCGGGTCTTGTTTCAAGAAGTGTAAACAACTTAAAAAAATTAAACCAGGCAGATCATGTAAATTATATGTCAATAAACAGCGTTGTAAGGGAAACCTTTGCTGTCAATGTGTCTAAAAAAGCACTAAAAGTGAAAATATTAGATTTATTTATACCAAAAACATACAACTTAAGGAAGTACTTATGTACTTTAGTATAGATAATAAGTATAAAAGTCACATGGGTATTTTAAGGAAAAAAATAGCAAGGTAAATCTATGATCAGACGACTACGTAAGAACTTAAGTACTTTATCCAGGGGTTGCATTATATAGGGAAAATTTTATTGTTCCTACCAGAACCCTTACAGAAAGGTGCGATGAAGATATTATTTTCAAAATAGTGGTAAGAACGATAAAGTTTCCCTATAGAATGCGACCCCTGTGTATAGTACAATTTCAAGGTCTGGCTATCTCGCTTTCAGGGGCAAGGTACTTGCATTCGTGAAATGTTGAAATAATTTAATGACACCAATATTTACAAGAGAATCTATCTGAAAACAAGTAAAAGTATATTTTCGCGTGCTTAATAAAGGTGAAATTTTCATTATAAAATTCAGGTGTCAATATGGCAATTAGGAATTGAAATTAAGTGATGCCATAACGGCATCACCGCCTCTCAAGGGGACAAGAAATTCGGTTTGATACCACTCAATATACTTTTTAAAAATACCATTACATAATTTTAATAAGGTATTCTATCATTTTCTTCATTATGATAAAAAACAATGGAGAAATTTACTTCCCGTAGTAAGAGAAACATAAAAATATTATTTATAACTATTGGAGTAACTGGATCCAGCCTGGTCCAGTTACCCCAGGTGCATGTCCAGGTTACCCCCATTCTTGAAAAATTTATGGTGTAACTGGGACACCGGGCTTACATTTGAAACATGAAGTAAATATGTATAGATACCTAATAATATTAATGTAGTTATATGTCTAATCTTTAAAAAATAATAATTGTTTACTAAAAGTACTTACAGTATTTTAATAATCAGCTGGGGAAGTTCAACCATATAGTCGTTCTTTTTAAAAAAGAAACGTACATTTTTGACAACCTATCACAGCAAAGTGAGAGTTGTGATTGAGTTGATACACGTTGTTTTAGGAAGTAGAGATTAAGGGGCATTGTTCACAAAAGCTAAAATTAGAAAAAAAAAAATAAAAAAAAACATTTTTTTTTATAAAATAGCCTATGGCCCAGTTACCTCGTGGTTCCAGTTACGCCAACTAACCTTATAGTTTTGTATGCAAGGGAAGAATTCTATAGCAACCCTCCTGTAGCATTTGTAAAAGTTTATTTTCGGATACTATTACTTTTGTATTACATATAATTTTGTATACAATGAAAGAATTCTGACAACGCTTTAAAATTTGCAAAAACAATTTAATAATTTAAATACGGGCCACATCTAACGACTTGTATCGTACCACACCCAAAATTTATTTCTGGGAGATATCTCTTAGAAAGATCATATTGTAAGAGTATGACAGAAATGATTTTTTAAAAAATGGTACGAATAGGCTAAAAATACAGTCAATGGGATATACGGTGTCCCAAGACCATAATCAAAAACTTAAAAAGCTTTAGCAAAGAGTGCAGCTATAATACATATACAAAGGATGAATACTATAGCGATCGTTTTGTAGGAAATGCATAATTTTCTCTTCGAATACTATTATTTTTTGTATCACCTATAGTTTTGAATACTATCAAAGAATTCTAAAGCCGCTTTAAACTTTGAAAAAAAAAACCCAATGTAATTAATATAAAAAAGCGTTCGGATATAATACAGTTTAAATAGGAAAACTTTGAAATTTAGTACTAGATAATTTTTTTAATAATTATAGATGTACAATATGTCAGAAGTTATTACTGTGAAAAACGCATAAACCTTAATTCAGACATTCTTTCAAATATTGAAGATATATTTAAATATCTGGATATTCTTTATTTTCTAATGTTATTGATTATGACAGTTCTGCTGTTGAAGTGAAATTCTCTTTATAAAACTGGCGGTAAACGCTTAATGCTTAGATTACACAGTTATTTTGTATGACGTATAGTTTTGTATGCAAGAGAAGAATTCTATAGCAACTGTCCTGTAGCATTTGTAAAACTTTATTTTCGGATATTATTACTTTTGTATTATACGTAATTTTGTATACAATGAAAGAATTCTGGCAACGCTTTAAAATTTGCAAAAACAATTTAATTTTTTAAACATGGACAAGGTCTGGCGACTTGTATCGGACCACAACAAAAATTTATTTCTGGGAGATATCTCTTGAATAGGTCTTAGTATAAGAGTATGGCAGAAATTATTTTAAAAAAAATGGTACGTATAGGATAAAAATACAGTCCCTGGGATATACGGTGTCCCAAGACCACAACCAAAAACTTAAAAAGCTTTAGCAAAGAGTGCAGCTATAATACGTGTACAAAGGAAGAATACTATAGCGATCGTTTTGTATGAAGTGCATATTTTTCTCTTCGGATACTATTATTTTTTGTATTACCTATACTTTTGAATACTATTAAAGAATTCTAAAGCCGCTTTAAACTTAAAAAAAAAACCAATGTAATTAACATAAAAAAGCGTTCGGATATAATACAGTTTTAATATGAAAACTTTGAAATTTAGTACTAGATAATTTTTTGAATAATTATAGATGTACAATATGTCAGAAGTTATTACTGTGAAAAACGCATAAACGTTAATTCAGACATTCTAATAAAATATTGAAGATATATTTAAATATCTGGATAGTCTTAATTTTTTAATGTGCTTGATTATGGCAGTTCTGCTGTTTAAGTGACATTCTCTTTATAAAACTGGCGGTAAACGCTTAATGCTTAGATTACACAGTCATTTTCTATGACGTATAGTTTCGTATGCAAGAGAAGAATTCTATAGCAACTGTCCTGTAGCATTTGTCAAACTTTATTTTCGGATACTATTACTTTTTTATTATATGTAATTTTGTATACAATGAAAGAATTCTGACAACACTTTAAAATTTGCAAAAACAATTTAGTTTTTTAAACATGGACCAGGTCTGGCGAATTGTATCGGACCACAACAAGAAATCTCCACTTTCTCCAGAAATTCTCCAGACATCTGCAAAAATTCTAAAGATTTAGATTTACCTTAAAATTATCTGCAGAATTTTTAAAGATGTTCTTTACAATAACTGCAGAAATGGGCCAATTACCTACAGATTTTTGTGCCAATTACCTACAGATTTTCTACAGATTTTTTTAGTGGGTATCTCTTGAAAAGGTCTTAGTATAAGAGTATGGCAGAAATTATTTTAAAAAAAATGGTACGTATAGGATAAAAATACAGTCCCTGGGATATATGTTGTCCCAAGACCATAATCAAAACCTTAAAAAGCTTTAGCAAAGAGTGCAGCTATAATACGTATACAAAGGATGAATACTATAGCGATCGTTTTGTAGGAAGTGCATACGGTTTCTCTTCGGATACTATTATTTTTTGTATTACCTATAGTTTTGAATATTATCAAAGAATAGCTAAATAATAACCGCTATTTTCCGATAACCAGCTGAAACACCCGGTGTTGCCCGAGATTTTAGGTATGTTTGCTTAGAAAAATCAATTTCAAAATTAAACTCCGCACGGATTAATACTTGTCAACACACTTCTTTCCCCTTCAGTGCATGATTCTTGAATAAATATACTTTTCATTTTAACTTTTTGAAAGCGGTATTTTTTTTACTTTTATACCAGTATTAAAGGGGAAAAAAAATGTGTCCTCATCTTAAATAAGTATAGTCTTCATTCTTAAAAAAAAAAAAAAAAAAAAAAAAAAAAAAAAAAAAAAAGAAAGAAAGATAAATGAAAGTTCTCGTTTTATAAATGAAAAGTCATTCATGACATCCCTTTTTCTTCTAATAGCCATTACCATATATTCTTTTTAAATATCGCGTCATATTTACCTGCTTGCTTTACTCATTCATATGCTTAATTGTATTCATTTTTTGTACGAATTATTGTCCAATATTCCAAAATATCCGTTATACTTTCTGTATGACATCATATTCATTTTTATAATCTCTTCATATTTACATTCTTCCGGTATTTACTCATATCCATGCCCCGTGTATTATTGTCAAATATTTGAAAATGAATTTTTGTCCCTATCTGGTTTCTTTTTCCTAATTTTCATAGTGTCGCATCAGTTTTTTGTAAAAATTAAGAAAAATTACTGACGTATTTAAAAAAAAATGGATATTAGGATGTCAAAATATTTTATACGTTTGCTCTAAAATTTTCAAATCGATATTTTAATTATTTTTCTTAACTTTAGCTAATTGGTAAATATTATCCGCATTTTTATTGTTTCAAAACCCTCGTTGCCATCAGCAAAAACATATATAACCTTTTTTTCGCAACCATGTACATCAATATATATATATATATATATATTATATACATATATATATATAATATATATTATCTTCAACAAGCGTGAGTGTATAAAAATTTTTTGAAAGTTAATTTTTTTTCATGTATTTAAAAATATATAATATATTTTATTTCAACGTATTCATTACACTGAATTTCTTTAACATTTTTTCAAAGGATACTTCCCGTTTCATTTTGAGAGCATCGCTTATAATTATAATTTTTTATTTTGATAAGTATTATCATTTTTTTAATGCAAAATCAATCACGTTTCAAATTTGACATAAAACGACATCTTTATTCACTTAATACATATGAATTTATTCATATCCCACAAATAATTAAATATATATAGAAAACTATATGAAAGAGAACGACAAATTCACCCTAATACTTTAAATTTTAACATGAATACATTAAAATGATTCACAGCTTTTATTACTAAAATAGGTGTTACAAACAATTGTTTGTAACACCTATTTTAGTAATAAAAGCTGTGAATCATTTTAATGTATTCATGTTTTAATTCCTCAAATAATGTTTGTTAAGGGTAAATGCTCTTTTTACTTTTTGTGAAATTTTCCATTTAAATGCAGGAAAATAATAAATTCGTTTCATTGTTTATTCATATTTAATTTACTTGGTTTACTCCTCCTTATCCTCTTTTAATTACGAATAATTTGGTTTTTTTTTTCATAAAAAATGCATCACCGGTTTCACTTTGTTTATTTAAATTTATAAAATCCCTTTTGAAATACGTTATAGTAAAATAAAACATGGTCATTTAATAAAGAAAATAACCAATCTTTTTACAATCATCTTATTATATTTCCCAGTTGTAAATATATGACAAGGTTTTATTTTGAATAATTAATGTAGGCTATAGATTTATGTGTTATCACTTATTCATACTTAGTTTTTATAGTACTTACTTTCAGTATACTTTTTACTTTTTTTCATACAAAAATAAATGCATTTCATTTATAAAAGTCACCTCCTGTGTATTTATATTTTTTTGTTATTTAATTTCTTTTAATTTCTGGTGTGATTTTACGATAACGTAATGGCATTCTAATTATTAAGTAAAAGAAACATTTGGTTTATGTATGACGTATTTCTGTTACTTTATTTACAATTAAACTAAATTATCAATTTAAATTACAACTTCATGAATCATTCTGTAAAGAAAGAATAATAAAGTTATAGTACAAGAATATATAGAAAGTATAAGAAATTTCGTAAAAAAAAATCATAAAAAGAACTACTGTATTATTTTCTGGTTTACTTGTGTTACGTTTATTTAACTCGATTTCTTTTATTAAATGCATCTTCTTTTTCATTCAATTTGTTTTTTCAAAATTTTTATAAGATATTATGATGTCACATTGAAAAAATGTATGTGTTTCATACAATATAAAAGTATATGAATATTTCTTAAAATATCCTTTAATTCTCCCCTCACCACCGCGTCCCCCCTAAAAAATGTGTTTTTTTCCGTTTAAGTAATTTATTCATAAAATTAATTTTCTGTTTTATTTCAGTAACATTTATACAAATGTTTGTTTGTCTTTGAGGTATAATCAAGCAGACATAAATATAACGCATATAATAATACGTAATAAAACGTACAAAGAAAAAATGAGGACGCTAAAATGTCGAGTTTTGAACTTCAAGTACGTGTCGAAATTAGATTTTACAGTATTAATTTTATTGTTCAATATTAAAATGTTTATTATTATTTTATGCAACTTAACAATATTTTTGCTTTTGTATGATATGTTAATAAATAAATGCAAAAATCATAGTCTAAATTAATGACAGGCTTCCGAAACCACGATTAAACTTGGGTCAACTTTACTCAGATCAAAAATTTTTTGGCCTTTAATTTCTTCCATCGTTTTTCTTTATCTTTTTTTTCTTCCAAGAAAAATGGCACCGTAGTGCAAAAAATGGGGAGAATACGTGGCTATTTTTTTTTTTTTTTTAATCTAGTCAAGGGTGAAATATTCTCTGGTATAAATTACTTCTTTACGTATTCCGTTTTAGTCCTTTTTACCCCTCACCTTTGGGACTATGTCGGGAAATCATTCCGTGTAATCGGTGAAATATTTCATGATTATTTCTGAGTGGAAAATGTTGTTACAGATAACTCTAAAACCATGCAATGGTTGTTCTTCAGCACTCAAAAATCAACTGCTTTTTTTTCTTTGTTTTGCATGCTTTCGACCTGAGGCATTTTAAAAATTTTATGTGTAAGTTAATCTTTCAAATAAAAAATGACCTATGTTGCTATTCAAACTCATTTATTATTATTTTTTTTTTTTTGAAATGTAATTGCCTGATATATCACCGAAAGTGTTCAGTATGCTATCGTCTCAAAATCAATAAACAATTTTATTATGATGTACTTTACCTATATTTTAACTTACACTGCGAATTCTGGAATTTATGGATGTAAAAATGGATTAAACCCAATCGTTTATTCTACTTTAAGGGTTATTATATCATCTTTCAGAATTTAACTACAGCAAAAAATAAGTTCAAATTTTGAAAATGATATGCTTTTAAAATTAGATCAAATATTGGAAAATGAACAATGAATGAATATTGAAAATGGATGAATAAATATGGCAGTGAGACAATTATTTTGTTTGTTTGGTATTTTCTCAATATAAAACAATTGAATTGAAGAATTACCAAAAAGTTTTTTAAATTAATAATTCACATCTTTCACGAGCTAAAATAAAAGTTTTTCTAAAAAACAAATACAAAGTTGTTTTTAAATTCTTACTAACAATAAAAAAGTAAAAATCTTATGCAATTGGTAATGAACACAAACGAAAATAGATGCATGACATCTGATCTTTATGCTGAAGAAACATAATTTAGATAATGTACTGATTCCTATAATATTTAAAACCATGCAATTAAAGCATATACTAAATGATTCCAAAAAAAAATCACCATTTTTTAAAACTTTTTCCAGATTGTTAACTTATTATTATCAGAATAGCTTAACATTTTTCAACATTATACAAATTACACTAATTTTTAAGTTCTCCTTAATACGGATAGGTGTGGTTTTATCTTTATTTGAAATAGAGACGTTTGAAGTTTTCAATTGTTATGTAATGAACGATGGATGGACTTATCATATTCATCAATTAAATCAGACTAAATGATATCAGGCAGAATATTATAAACATTTTAAACTGAAATCTAATTCTACAAATAGGGGAAAATCGTTAATTATATACGAAATTAAATCTAGAATAATAATAAAATAGCAATATAATGTAATTAGCAAACCTTTTTAATTTTAGAATTTGGTAACTTTCTAACCCTTTTAACTAGTTTTTTTTTCTTCATGAAAATTCAATGAAGAAAATTACATTTTAATGAAATTGAAATGTAAGCAAAACATAGGAAACATGAAAATATTAAGTAACTAAGTACTAAGTTACTTTTACTTATTTTTCAAAGGAAAAATGAGCTAAGTACATTAACTGTAAGGAAAATATTGGACTGTTGATAGGAACCATGGTGAAATATGATACTATCGCTATTATTTATCAGATATATACAATATTGCAGCCATGTTTAAGATAACATGTACTTCTCTTCTGAATTTTTGTTCAACACTTGATTAAATAGGACATTAGTTTTATCTCATAGTTCGCCACTGTCGTTAGAAAACGATTTAAGTAACTCATAACGAAAATGGATCTTTCTGTGTAAATAGACAGAAGTTGTAACTTTTGCCTTAATTTTTTTCCAAGTCGCATGTTGATAAAAAAAAACAAAAAAAAATCAGTCATATTTATATGTTATTTAATAAGTGTTACAACAACTTTAAAATATCGTATTTAATCATGCGATTCTTATTAAAAATTTACAGAACCAACTAGGTTTTCCCTAAAGGTAAATGAGATTTTTATGGAAAGTACCTTTAAAAATGAAATGTACGCATTAAAATATTTATTTTACTTATTTATATAACAATATAATTTCCATTTATATGATATTTTTAAAGTGATATTTCATGAGCATTACAGTAATTTAAAATTGTACTTAGTGATGTTATTTTTAATAAAGGTATATAGCACCAACAGAATTCAATTCTATAAGGTAAATAAAACTTTCTAGAAAATTGTTTTAAAAATCAAATGCACACATTTATTTTAGTAATTTATTTACCAACATATGGTTTAAATGGTTTCCATCAAGACTTACTACACTGTACTGAAATTAAGATACATACAATTTTCTAGTTTCAGGTAAATACAACTAATCTTCAATGTATTTATATAGATATAGACATATATAAAAGAAAAAAAAATATAATAATCTCATTTTACAGATGTTGTTTTACTTAAAAATGCATTCTGTATTTATTTACCCTAAACAAACACGTCGGATATTATTCAAAGTTTATGAAGAGATATTCTGATTTTTTTCTTTTTTTAATTACGCTAAAACTTTAGACAGTAGCACAATTGAGAATTATCTTCTAAGCGTTATAACTTTTAAGTACAAAAAAGTATTTTATTTGTAAGCAAATGTAATTTTTAAAAAAGGTAAAGAAAAATAAACACGTAATGTCTCGTTATTTAAATACCAGTTAGATTTGGTGAATTTTTAATTGACAAATGGCAAATTTCATGCAAGAATAACTACAGAACTTTAAATTGTGATGATCTTAATGTAATTAAATACTTTTATTGTGCAATACAATTACACATTATTCATAGAAAAAAGCATTATTTAGTCACTTACTTTTATTTTATTTATAATTTTAATTATAATTTAGTTACGTTAAGATGCGAAACCTTCAAGCTTCTATTTTAAGTTAAAGTTTTGAAATAAAGAATTTTTAATGGCTTTTATAATTTATTATGAAAACATTGGATCTTAAATTCAAATGTTTATCTTACTACAGTTTGTTTAACATTATTTATTAATTATGCACTGGAAGTATGATTTCCCTTTTCTTTATAAAAAATATATATACTCTGCTGACAGAATTTTTGTGTCGTTTCTTAGCTGTATTGCCTTATAAAACATGAGCATGCTTACAAGAAAAAAAAAATATTTAATTAACACTGCACAGTATTTCAAAAACTTTAAAAATGTACACCTTGTTATTCCCAATAGAATAACCTAAAACTGTAAAAGTTATGACAAACATTTGTGAGAATTTTCAATTAAATGCACATATTAGTAAAGTGTTTTATTTTAATCTACCATAGAAAACCCTCATATCAGCAATAGAGGTAGAAATATGAAACTAATTGTAAAAAAAAGCGTTAATATGGCTCTAAAACTATTATTGCATTGAAAATTTGCTTGTACTTTAACAAATGCAATAGAAATGTAATTTCCTGTAAAACATTACTTAATTTATGTGCATTGTTATCCCATACACACATCATGCTTCGTTAGTGTTAATTGGTTTTTTCCTCACATATGTTAGTAGTAGGAAAACGACAGTTCTGGGACAGGAGAGGGTACAGGGGCACCGTGCCCCCTCCCGTGCCGCCTCCGATCCCGTCCCCCCTGCGGTCCCTCCTCCGTCCCCCCCTCCGGTCCCACACCTCCTGCGACACCGCACCCCCTCCGCCACCGCCCCCTAGCGGGGAAAATGGCGTTTTTAGAGTATTTTTCTGCTATAACATGAGAGTTGAACGTTAGATCGACTAGATTAAGGAACTAGATGGAACTAGATTATTACTAGATAGAAAATAACAATTTTAAAGGAAAAAAGCTGATTTCTGTAGATTTTCTTTCAACTGCAAGATCAGAATATCAACTTAAATGGAGAAAGTTTAACATATATTTGAATTTTGGATGATTAACATCTTAATGAGCATTATTAATTAAGCAAAACAATGAAAAATATCAATTTTTAATGAAAAAAGATGAATTTTTTCAAGTACAAGATCAGAATATACTCTTAAATGGGGAAAGTTAAACGCGTACATTTGAATTTTGAAGAATCTTTACCTTAATGAGCATTATTAATTAAGCAAAACAATGAAAAATAACAATTTTAAAGGAAAAAAGCCGATTTCTCAATTTTCAGCTTAATCAATAACTGGGAATTTATAATTAAATATATATATATATATATATATTCATGATTGTACATATAAAAATAAGAGTTTACAAGCTAATTTCCTTAATTTTTAGAAGATTCAACAGAATATTTTCAGCAAGTCTGGTATAAGAAAAAATAATTTCAGCCCCTATTCACTATCGTCAACCGCTCACATTTCTAAACTTGGGGGACCGCAACAGTAGAGTTTTGACGTCACAAAAGCATATCAAAAAATGTTTACATCAAAGAAAAATATCATTTTTAATGCTTCTTTTCAACTGTTAAATGAAAGATTTAAACTTATATCTTTCAGTTTTGAACAATCATTACCTTAATGATTAGTAATAATTAAACGGAACAATGGAAAATATTGCTTTTTTAATGAAAAAACGCATTTAAACGAACTCGGTTAACTTTACACTACTTTGAGATTTTATTGTGCTTTTTAGACGTTAGTTATGTAATATTTCATTCGTTAGATGACGATACCCCAAGATGTATTCAATCTAATTTCCTTAATTTTAGCAGATTCAACAGAATTTTTTCGATAGGGCTAGTAATAAGATAATAATTCCAGATCCCATTCACTGCACGCTACCCTTAGCATTCTTCAAACTTGGGAAGGGATCACAAACCTTCTCTGACGTCATATTCGAACCAATTTTTTAGTTCGTGTTTACTGCACCTGGTAAACTACAAAGCATAACAGAAAATGTTTCCGTTCAAGAAAAATATCAATTTTTAGGTAAAAAGAGACTGAATTCTTTAAAACTGTTACATGAAAGATGTAAACATTTATTTTAGTTTTGAACAACCATAAACTTAATGAATTTTTATAAGTGAAAAAAATAACAAAGGAAAATATTATATCTTAATGAAAGAAGACAAATTTAAACGAATTTGATTGACTCTTACACTAGTTGGAAACTGTAAATGAGTAAAATTGTTTTATGAGTTCATTTAATCATTGACACATTCGAGATTTTGTACATATATCCGAATTTTGAATGAACAGCATCTTAATGAATATTAATAATTAAGTAAAGCAATGGAAAATATCAATTTTTAAGGAAAAAGATCAGAATATCAGCATATAAGAGGAAAGATACGAGGATTTCAACTTAAAAGGGAAATTTAAACATTTATTTAAGTTTTTGAAAAATCATTACCTTAATGAATTTTAATAATAAACAAATAACTAGGGAAAATATTATTGTTTAATGATAAAAGACAAATTTAAACGAATTTGATTAACTTTTACAATAGTTTGAGATTTTAGCCTCCTTTTAGATGCTACCTATGTAGAATTTTAACCTTTCAACGAGACACACTTCAAGAAATACTCATTATTAAACAAAATAAATTAATTTTAATCTAATCAATAACTGAAAATTACACATTTAAAAAATATTTTCATGAATGTGCATAAAAATACGAGTTTACAAACTAATATCCTTATTTTTATTACGTTTAACAAAATTTTTCTACATGCAAGCTTAATTTTTATACACAAAGCATTATTTAATCAAATCCAGTACTTTCAGATTTAACGAAATTCATAGATTTTCACTCTTTAAAGCAATCCTATGAGTTAAAAAACAAGAGCACCTCTTATAATTTTATAGCATTGGGTGAAACGAGACGAATTAGCGGCACATTGAAACTTAAACATAATAAAAAAAAAGTTATTAAATAATTGCTTAGTGCATAACTTTCCCTTAAAATGAAAAACAAATGAATTCTTGAAACCCCCAATCTTACAAAGTAAAAAAAAACAAAAAACAAATAAATAAAAAAAATAATAATAATTCGACCTTGGACGGATTCGAACCGCCAACCCCATGGTTAACAGCCATATGCGCTATCCAATTGCGCTACAAGGGCATCGAAGATTTTTGAATTATTGTAATACTTATCTACATCAAACTCGATTCTTGCTCCTATATATTTTACCATTACATAATTTTAAAAACTGCTTTTTTTATTTATCAGAAAATTATTAAATCACAGAACGATCACACATCAAGTTGTTTCAAATATGAATGCTATCTTTACAGTTTTCTAATGATACAGGGTATACATGGACACAAACTTTAATTTTCAAACATTTCATATTTCAAATAGTCTATATTTCAAACCAAACTATTTGAAATTTTCACACGTAAGAGCAAATATAACTTAGATCTTTTCACTATTACCTTTTAAAAAATAGCAGATAACTACTTTTGAATTAATTTTACAAGACCTGTAACTGAAATTACATCAATTCCTTATAGAAAACCCTGTTTTAACACAATTTCTTGAAATTCAACAACGAATTTACCTTTAGAGCAATACTTATCTACATCAAACTCGATTCTTGCTCCTATATATTTTAACATTACATAATTTTAACAAATTTACATCGAATTTGTAAGATTTTAACACTTTGATGACATACACCTCAACAAATATTCATAATTAAACAAAAAAATAATCTTATCAATAACTCGAAATTTCACATTTAAAAAACATATTTTCGTGATTGTACACATAAAAAAAACAGTTTACAAACCAATTTCCATAATTTATCACATTCGAACTTATTTTTTACACACAAAACATTATTTAATCATATTCTATACTTTATGATTCAGTGAAATTCGGACTAGTCTAGGTTATTCTGCTCATATTATTAATCAAATTGTCTTATGTTTCACCTTGCATTTCGAAGATTTCCGAATTATCATCCATCAAGTTGCGTAAAACATAAATACTGTCTTTATAGTTTAATGATACATAGTATACATGACTAGCCTGAGTTATTCTATCCATATTATTGACCAAACTATCATATGTTTCATCTTACACATCGAAGATTTCTGAATTTTCATCCATCAAGTTGCTTAAAATATTAATACTACGTTTATAGTTCTAATGATGCATAGCATACATGAATGCAATCTTTAATTTTAACATTTCATATTTCAAATAACCTATTTCAAAGCCAAACTATATGAATATTTACTACAACGCTTACCACAGAACAATTTACGCTTCACACTTGTCTAATAATTATTAGATATGTATTCCTCAGATATATTACTACCATATGAATAAGTAAAGAAAATGTAATATATATATATATATATATATATATATATATATATATATATATTAAATAACCTCATACACGAAAAGTATCACAGAAGGAAAATACTAATAATCAATTAAAATAATTAACTATTGCATAAAATTCCATCTATTACATATAAAACTTCAACTGATGAATGAAAAATATGCCAATTAGGAAAATAAAGTTTACAAAAGTAAGAAAAAAATACAAGTTATTGAAAATTTAATTTAAAAAAAAAGGCTTTTGAAAATTGTAAGTTTAACTCCTACCTTAAATGTCATTACCACTATCTCTTCGCAGAATATAATAATCTATGGTTTGTTATAACAGAATTTCTTGATAACATTTATTATATTACTGATTTGTACGCATGTGTGAGTTGTCACGTGATCAAAACGTTTGAGAATAATATAAATTTTCGAAAAGCAGCGCAGCATTTGAAATGACAATTTCCTTGTGACATATGCAACGCGTCTTCATTTTTTTTTAGTTGTGAAATATGTTCCAAGATGGCGACACTTCCCTGAGCGAAGTTCTCGTAAGATCACGGACTAACGAACAGTTGTGTAAAAGACTTATGTTTCGATAAGGCGACAACAGATAGCAGCACTAGAGAACTTTTCTGAACATATAGACTCATTTAATCACAACCTTTTTTTCTTGTTAAGCAGTTTTATTGTTTCAGGCTTTTTTTTACTCTGTTTTAACTCTTGTGGGCCCCCTTTTACTTCTCACTCGAATGGCCGATGTTGTCGGGCCAACAGCGCACGAATTTCTGTGCGTTGTTCTATTGTTATAAAGAAAACCTTGTATCTGCGTGGATTGAATATCATGATTCAAATTACTAATCTTATTTTATTCTTCTTTTATAGTGTGAGTGTGCATCCTTATGTAATCAAGATATAGCATTAGATTAAACGGTTTTATTCTGCACTTCTGCTCATCAATGAATACCACTTACACATTTTTTCAAATAAAATTAATCGAGTGTTTCTAGGTGATCAACGTGAGAAGTCAAGCACTCTGCGTTCACTTTCCAGAAAGGTAAGAAAATAAATTTCTATCTTTCATTATTGATGTAAATACTTTTGGTATAACAATTTTATATTTATACTGGGTCCTTAGCTAGATACTAATCGCGAACTCATCCTTTCTAGATATTTTAAAAGATTATGAAGGCTGAGTTGAAGGGGAAAGTAAATAAATAAATAAATAAATAAAAAAAAAACCCAGTAATAAAAAAATTGTTTATCTGATTGTGATAAAATGATGAACAAGATGCACATATGAGATATGAAATATTGAAATATATACATGAAAATAAAAATAAATGTGCATGAATAAATAACGATATATATAATATCGCAAAAAAGGGTATTATTGTTAATGAATATTGATTGATTATTATGAATAAATGATCATTTTATTTATATTTATGAATATATTCTAAGAAATTATTTTAAGAAAGTCACAAACTTCTTATAGTAAATATATTTGTTATCAAAGAATTTATAATACTTGAATAACACGCTATGTCTGCCCCAAAAGAAATTACGGCAGTAGAGAAATTAAACGATAATAATTATAATCATTGGTGTTTTAAATTAGAAAATTTGTTAATTAAAGATGATTTATTCAAATAAATAACAGAATCTCCACCTGCCGCACCCGATGATACCTATACTAAAAACGCGGCTAAGGCGAAAGCCATAATTTGTCTATGCATTGAAAATACACAAATTGTGCATATCAGACATTTGACATCTCCCAAAGACATTTGGGAAAGATTAAAAGGTGTTCACCAAAGGGCGAATTTATCATCCAAATTATTCCTTCTGAGAAAACTATATTCGCAAAGGCTCAACGAGGGCGGAGACTTAAATTTACATATCAACAATATTTTAACTATCCGCGACAAACTCGCTGCCATTGGAGAGCTCATAAATGATTCGCACATTGTGGCTCTTATGCTTTGCAGCTTGCCTCAGTCATACGCTCCTCTTATAACGAGCATGGAGGCTA
Source organism: Maratus speciosus (assembly GCA_963932465.1). Classification (NCBI taxonomy): domain Eukaryota; kingdom Metazoa; phylum Arthropoda; class Arachnida; order Araneae; family Salticidae; genus Maratus; species Maratus speciosus. The sequence continues at coordinate 287,987,087 of OZ010799.1, forward strand.
GAGACGAAAAGGATCTAGACCTCGAGTTTGTAAAAAACAAACTCATCGATGAGTACTCTCATCGAATCGAATACAAAAACACCAGCACACGACCAAGGGACACAGCATATAAAATTGTAAATAAAGGCAATAAAAAGTATTGCAGCTTCTGTCAACGAGATGGGCACGCTCGTTCAGAATGTTACAAATTGAAAAACAAACAGAAAAACAATTACCAAAGAAGTGAAAATTATAACAGTAATAAATTTAACAACCATGCCAACTTTAAAGCCAATCCGGTAAACCCCAAAACTCAACACAATGGTAGTAAAACCGACTCCTCGAATTTTTGCTTCAACAGCAAGTCAAATATAGAGGATGAGGTCAACCAATCGATCATTCCTCTCTTCCCAGTGGAAAACAATTTTGAAATTGAGTCAGTAAAAATTAACCAAACTCAAACAACAGATCCGAACACATATATCATTGACTCGGGTTGTACCAGGCACGTCGCATCAGCAAAAACAAATTTTGCTACATTCACAGCCGGGAATTTTGGGAATATAACAATCGCTAATGGAAAAAGGCTTAATTCGGAAGGTATGGGCGACGTAAAAATAAAAACAGACAAAAACCACTACATTACACTAAGAAATGTATTGTACTGTCCAGAACTAAAGGGCAATTTATTGTCAGTTAAGAAAGCCACTGAAAATAATATAAAGGTAATTTTCGAGAAAAATGCATGTTTATTTGTCAAAGATGATAATATAATCTTGACAGCTAAATTAAATGATAATCTCTACGTATTAAACCCTGAAGATGATTACGGCTATACTATAAGTACTCAAACTTTCTGTAACAATACAAAATGTATTTCATTGTGGCACCGAAGACTCGGACACAAAAATTTTGATGATATTAAATACCTTGTTAATCATGAATTAGCAAATGGGATAACAATTAACAAATGTAAACATGACACGCGATGCACCAAGTGCATTGAAGGGAAACTTTCCGCTCTACCCTACCCTAAAGTAGCCACAAACAAAAGCAAAGACATCGGTACCCTCGCACATTCCGATATATGTGGCCCCATGAATACTGAAACGATAGGAGGGAAAAGGTACTTTATAACATTCACGGATGATTATAGCAGGTACACAATAACATACTTAATCGCGCATAAATCGGAAGCCGTTATCAAACTGAAAGAATACATAGCGCTAACAAAAAATAAATTTGGCAAGTTGATAAAGGCAATAAGATCCGATAACGCAAAAGAGTATATCAGTGATGAATTTGAAAACTGCCTAATAGAAAACGGGATAGAGCGTCAATTGAGTGTTCCCTATTCTAGCCCACAGAACGGCGTTTCAGAGAGAAAGAATAGAACGATAGTGGAAATGGCTAGAACCATGTTGTCGGACGCCAAGTTACCTAAGCAATTCTGGGGGGAAGCTGTCATGCCCGCCACCTACCTCATCAACCGTCTACCAACAAAAGCTAACAAAAATAACATGACACCCTTTGAACTTTGGCATAAAAGAAAACCCGATCTCTCGAACATCAAAACATTCGGATGTAAGGCATTTGCCTATGTCGACAAACCTAAAAGAAATAAATTAGACGAGAAAGCCATCGAGGGAATAATGTTGGGATATGATTTCAGAAGCAAGGGCTATAGGATATATACGGGTGAAAATAAAATTATAATATCTAGAACCGTAAAATTCTTCGAAGAAGGTATAAAAGATGAGGAAATTAAACCCGCCAAAGAAAATCAAAACAACGAACAAACTCCCGCAGATAATATTGAAATTGATCTAGAAGAGCGCGACGATGATCAGAATAACACCCCGACCGACACATCCCTTGAGCCGAGAAGATCGCAAAGACAAAATCGTGGCGTACCACCTAACCGTTGTGGAATAAGCACAAACCTGTGTCAAATTCAGGAGCCAAAGTCATGGACAGACCTACAAAATATCAATGACGCAGAAACTAAAGATAAATGGCTAAAAGCCACTAGTGAGGAAATAGATTCTCTGAAGCAAAATAATACTTGGAAATTAATAAAACCTATCCCGGGAAAACGCGTCATAGGTTGTAGGTGGACGTTTAAGGCAAAAAGGGGAGCCAACGGGTCTATAGAGCGATATAAAGCCAGATTGGTCGCTAAGGGATATGCTCAAAAATACGGAAGCGATTTCGACTAGACCTACGCACCCGTTGTAGCGCATACCACCCTGCGAGCATTCTTAAACGCAGCGGTGTACAAAGACCTTAAAATAACTCACCTAGATGTCAAAACTGCTTTCTTACATGGCGATTTAGAAGAGGAGGTTTATATGCATCAGCCAGAGGGATACATAACAAAAGGGGAAGAAGATAAAGTGTGTAGTTTAAACAAAGCGATTTACGGCCTTAAGCAGGCAGCTAGGGCGTGGAACCAAAAAATAAGTAAATCTCTAAAAGAACTAAATTTCGTTGAATGCGCGTCAGACAAATGTCTGTACAAAAGAGACCAAGATGGAAAAATCGCATACATAATAGTGTATGTTGATGACATCTTAGTCGCAGGAGACAAAACAGACACACACGAAATATACACTGAATTATCAAAGCAATACGAAATCAAAAATTTAGGTCAAGTAACACAATATTTAGGCATAAACATAAAGGAAACAGCAAACGGTAATCTAGAATTAGACCAGGAACACAAAATAATACAAATCGCAGAAAAATTCAATTTGTTAAATGGTAAGCCTACGTATACACCCATGAATACTAACTACTTTAATCTAGATCCAAACGGGAAACTAATGGGAGATAACGTAAAATTTAGACAGGCTATAGAAGGGCTTCTATACATTGCAACTTTAACTAGACCCGACATAGCATCAGTCGTTAACATCCTGGGAAGAAGGAATGAATCCCCAAGGAAAGTCGATTGGCAAGCTATCGAGAAATTAATTAGATATCTGCTTACTACCAAAGATCTTAAATTCGTCATAGATAAAACAAAACCTCCAATCCTAACGGCATATAGCGATGCCGATTGGGGGAACGACAGAATAGACAGGAAATCAACCACTGGAAACTTGTTTAAATTAGGAAATAATATATTGGCATGGTCATCGAGGAAGCAGAGTTGCACAGCACTCTCGTCCACGGAGGCTGAATATATCGCTGCCTCTAATGCAGGTCAAGAAATCTCGTGGTTATTAGACTTGTTAAATGACCTCGAACTATGTCAACAACTACCCGTAACATTGTACGAAGATAACTTATCGGCCATAAGATTGGCCGAAAACGAAAAGGCACAGACAAGAACTAAACACGTGGAAGTTAAGTATCACCAAACCAGACATCTATGCCAGAATGGCATAATCAAAATAACTTATTGCCCATCGAAGTTAATGCTGGCAGACGTGCTCACCAAGCCGTTGCCTAAGCCTCATTTCGAGTGTTTGAGAAATAAGTTAAACATTTTACGCTCGTCGGTTTGACATAAAAAGCGGGGGTGTTGGAAAACGTCTCAGTGTAAGTGATTTTATGTCCAACATCACCTCGCTTGTGAAATGACAATTTCCTTGTGGCATATGCAACGCGTCTTCATTTTTTTAGTTGTGAAATATGTTCCAAGATGGCGACACTTCCCTGAGCGAAGTTCTCGTAAGATCACGGACTAACGAACAGTTGTGTAAAAGACTTATGTTTCGAAAAGGCGACAACAGATAGCAGCACTAGAGAACTTTTCTGAACATATAGACTCATTTAATCACAACCTTTTTTGCTTGTTAAGCAGTTTTATTGTTTCAGGCTTTTTTTACTCTGTTTTAACTCTTGTGGGCCCCTTTTTACTTCTCACTCGAATGGCCGATGTTGTCGGGCCAACAGCGCACGAATTTCTGTGCGTTGTTCTATTGTTATAAAGAAAACCTTGTATCTGCGTGGATTCAATATCATGATTCAAATTACTAATCTTATTTTATTCTTCTTTTATAGTGTGAGTGTGCATCCTTATGTAATCAAGATATAGCATTAGATTAAACGGTTTTATTCTGCACTTCTGCTCATCAATGAATACCACTTACACATTTTTTCAAATAAAATTAATCGAGTGTTTCTAGGTGATCAACGTGAGAAGTCAAGCACTCTGCGTTCACTTACCAGAAAGGTAAGAAAATAAATTTCTATCTTTCATTATTGATGTAAATACTTTTGGTATAACAATTTTATATTTATACTGGGTCCTTAGCTAGATGCTAATCGCGAACTCACCCCTTCTAGATATTTTAAAAGTTACCCTATAATCTGCATGGCTTAGCATTTTCAAACACACCTTTTAATCCTTTATGTACAGAATTATGAATTAATGAAAATTTTATCTTCTAAAGCATTTTTCGTGAATTTTTGAAACTACATTAGAAGATTTACAGTATCATTTAATGTATTTTAGAAGGATTTTAGAAGGACTTTAAGATTTAGAAAGATTAATTAAATTTGAGTTTATAGGGATTTTATACAATATTCATAAGCCCACTCAAATTCTTTTATTTTAAATATTTTTCTTAGTATTTTGAAGAATTAGGAAATGTACAAATATAATGTTCTTACAACAGAGCTATAGAAATATTTCCGAATTTAAAATCCGCTCCCCCCAACGCCAAGACAGCTGAAAAGACGCAAAGGCAAAAGAAATCATCCTTTTAAAAATATTTTTGTTTTGTGTAACCCGTAATGCTTTTAGAACAGGATAAAGTAATGCATCTATAACTCATTCTAAACTGCATTACTACTAATCGATGCATTAAATGGAGTTTATAGCAAGTTATTTTAAGAGTACATCTAAGCACTGTCAGTAGATAAAGTGTTAAAAGGTAATTTTATTTATTGCTGCTGTCTCTCAACATAGCAGTTATTATAAATCCTTTATAGAATTCTCAACTGATGGCCATACTGTGTTAATTTTTCATGCCTAAGTTTTATTTATCATTTGAGCAGTTTTTCATCTTTATTCCTAAAAGGAACTTCGTAAATTTACTAAAATTAAAAACGCTGGATTGAGACGTCCCAAAATAGATTTTTTATGAAGGCCAGTTTCCATACTTTACAATTTTGTGTTACAGTTTGTGTGGCACTATTTATGAAAAGTATATCCTCCTGAGACCCAAGCAAAATATAATACATATGTTTTTTTAATATGAGTGTTTTTCAACAAATAGGCATACAAAATGGTTTTTTTAAAGAAATTAATAAATTTCTATTTTTTTTTTTTTTTTTTTTTTTTTTTTTTTTTTTTTTTTTTTTTTTTTTTTTACAGCACATTTATCTAAATGGATGTTCAGGCCGTAACTCGCTTTAAAATAATTAAAAAAATGCTAAAAGTATGGGAAAGAATAGAATTTATTATAAAGAACATAAGGCAAGGATTAACATCTGCTATTGAAAAATTAAAAAAAAAAAAAGTTTAAACAAATTAAAATAACATAAAACGAAACTTAGCAGCAGAACGTAGAATTCCAACTTGACTCATTTATTACGCCATTTTGTAAACAAAGTAGTTATCGTTGCCAAAATCTAAAAGCTGAATGTTGATTTTTGATTCAAACATTACCATGCCAAACTGGTTTTAGATTGCTTCAATGAAATATAACGCAATAGAAGGAGAAAGCAAAACATCCATTTAAATGGATGCCGGGTCTCAGGACTATATATTTTTCTGTTTATTAAAGATGTGAAAAAAACAGATTTAGTCAATCATTTTTTAATTTCACGATCTAAATTATTATTTTGATTTTTTACATGCTTAAAATTATGTATTTAATATCTGAGTAAATATTTTTCAAATCGGGGTTGTTGAATCACAAAGGTTAAAAACATTCAATTTTGAGATATTTATGGGAAGGAAAAATTTCACCTTGTTATTTATAATTCGTTTACAATTATTTAAAACAGCATAAATGCAATTTGTTTGGTGGTAAGAAATCGTAGGAAAGAGAGGTTTCTTAAATTTGGTGCGTATCGCAAAGCCGAAACTAGACTGGGGCATGTGCCCCGGGTGCCAGAGCGAAAAACAAATTGGCGCCAAATGAAGATTGTTTTTTGAGTTCTTAAGAATCCACACTAATCACTACTAACTAGCAAGCTAATGTTAAATCTATGTGAGCGTTCTTTTCAAATTTCTCGCTTGCATTTTAATATTTTTAAATAATTTTTTTTCTTAGGATAGCTTAGATGATCTTTAACTTTATTACTTTGTATGTTTTCAGTTTCGTTGCAGTTTTTTTTTCTTTTTGTATGAGGCTGCTTTTACTTTCGGAATCTGTTTCGAAAGTGAAAGTAACTTTATAAAAAAAAGCTGCAATCAAAATCGAATGAGTAAACGCGAATCTGGTTAGGGATCAACCTCAACTATCTCAAACAGAAAAAATCATTTTAAAATATTACAATGCAAGCGAAAAATTTAAAAAGAACGCTTCCATAGGTTTAACATAAGCTTGCGAGTTTCTTCACGTGACTAATGTAGTCTCTTAAGGAGGGAAAGTCCCTTTAGAAATTTCAAAAAATAGAATTTTTTTATTCTCAATTCTGGCTTCTAAACTGTGGATTTGTATAGAATTACAGAAAGACAGACAGATTTTCATTTTTATTTATTAGATAGTTACATTGTTATCTGTGATTGAAAATCAGATTATGTAACTTCTTGTATAATAAACTTATAAAAAAGGTAGCAAGCTAATGTCAATCAAAATAATTATTTCAGTTATAGACATTATAGCTTTATTAATTACATTTTTTTTCCATGCGCGAGAAGTTCTCATAAGTGCGATATAGTGATCGCTGCATTAACATATTGAATGCCACGTTAGTCACCGATGACTGAGACTGATCTTTCCGTTTAGGCCTCGTCAGTCATCGGTGACTGACACTTACAGATTCTGTAACGGGTGTCTTATTTCATGACCTAAACGTGAAGACAGACAAAATAGACTTGGCATTCAACGTGTTAAGGATTTTTGGTCACTTTAGTTTGTTTTAAATCTTCACATTAATCGTTAAATTTTCTATAATTTTCCTGAAACGTGTATAAAAACTTTATTTCTTGCAGCTCATATAATCTTTTCTTTATCTAACTTATTAAGGGGAAAAGTCCCTTTAGAAATTTCAAAAAATCTATTTTATTTTTCATATTTCGAAAATATAATATCTAGAGAATATATTGCCAAAAGAAAAATCAAAATATTCAATATTAACAGAGTTATCCCACTTTCAGTCGAGTGCGCCAGAGCTCGCATGTTGTGCTAGCGAAGTTTAAACGAAGATCTTCCTCCCTTACTTCCTCAAGAACTTCAAGAGCATCTCCTAACAATCTAGCAACATTTATCTAGAGATGACTTACTCCAAAGATTGTTTATTTACGCTAAATCTTTTAAACTTTGGGTACATCTTTCCGGTATTGATATAAAGAAAAGCCTCACGAAAAATCAATCAAATCGACCGATAACTTTTTGAGCTGCATCACGAGCAGTTTTGAAAACATATTTTCAAGATAATCGGGTGGCCATACCCAGAACGATAACGAAAGTTTTAACGCAGCAGTTTGGCGACTATCTCCAAAACACCTGCATTCTGGACTGCGAATTGTTGAAATTTCAGCATACACCACTGCTGGGATATTTAATGAAGGTTACTCTTCCGTTCCTAGAGTTATGGATAATTTAAATATTGTTGTTGGTACCTATGCAAATGTTTTTGCCGAAAACGCCGATGAAGCGCAAGTAACGAGACAGAATGGGAGGAGTCTTTTTCGGACAAAAGAAGCTCTTTCTGCCCGAAAACAGCAGGAACTCGAAAAAACACAGCTTTTCGAGGAATCCGAAGGTCTATTATATGCACCTGGGATCGCTGATTGATTGCTAAATCACTAAAATCAATAATTTTATCGTACTGAAACTTCAAACGCGATTTTCTTGAAAATATGTTTTCAAAACTGCACGTGCTGCAACTCAAAAAGTTATCGGTCGATTTGACTGATTTTTGGTGAGGCTTTTCTTTATATCATTACCGGAAGGATGTACCTAATGTTTAAAGATTTCGCGTAAATAAATAATTTTTTAGGGATGAAAAAGGTCGAAAAAAAATTGTACAAAATCCGAACATTTTATCAAAAACCGTACTTAATTTTTTACTTTATACGTTTTTATCATTTTATATGTTTATCCTTCACGAGCATATGCTAGAAAAAAATATTTTTTTTCAGATCAATAGAAAAAAGTAACGACTGCACTTTTCGGCATCGCAATTGATACGGACGAAGGAAAATTTTGCTAATCCGCCATTTTGTTAAAAAAAAAAAAAAAAAAAAAAAAAAAAAAAAAAAAAAAAATGTACTCTTGAAAAAAATAATAAAGTTATGTTACAGTTTAATAATGATACGATTATTATATCACCTTTAAAAAAATTAATGAAAAATGACTGATTTTGAGGCGTCTAAAGGGACTTCCCCCCTTAAGACAATTTGATTCATGTCACTGTGACTTTAAACGGCTCAGTTCTACTAACTGCAACTACCGTAAAATCTGTGAAAATGAAATCTGTCTATAACGGAACCCTGTCTTAACTGAAAAAATTACATGTTCCTCACAGAAAAAATACCAACAAATATACCTGCTAAGATCTTAAATTGTATAAATTGGATTTTTTTTCGGTTGCTTTGGATTTCGTTTTCAAGGTTTTAATGAATCAATATTGGACGAAGTTCATTACTTAATTTAGTATTACGTACTTTTTTATCACATATTTTAAATTTTGAAACAAGTCAGCTATTAGAAACTTACTAAAATTATTTTTGTAAACTTAGTTTGCGGAGGCGGTGGGGGGGGGGGGGGGGGGAGAAAGGCGCAAAAATCTATGTATGCCCCGGGTGCAAAAAAAGCTAGTTTCAGCACTGTGTATTGGAGCAGGATTTTGGGCACTTAATTGTTCCATCCTCATTCTGCTTTTGTTGGTAAATTGTTGACCAATGGTTCGGCCAGGCGGATATTTCTGACAGTGCGCTAACGTGGGACAACAATTTACCAAAAATTAACCTATTTTTGACCAGTCATTTTGTACTAATTTGGAAGTTAGAAGAACATTGTTAGGGAGATTTAAAGGTACTCAAATAGACTACAATATATGGCCATTAATGACCGTCAACTTTCAATTTTAGACATTTTGTCGAGTATTTAGAAATATACTTGACAGATTCTTCTGTAATTTCAGGATTAAAAAGAACAGGTATGACCTCATATTTAGCTATGTCGATTTGATAAGGGGGGCAATTAGGGGACCAACAAAAAATCAAAGAAAAAAATAATACTTGGGATCACCCTGTAAAATAAAATGCACGAAATGATCTATCGCTACCGAATATAAACAAACAGACATTGTGCAATATGTGTATTCTTTTGTGTAAGAATAGCACGTACATTAATAGAAATATAGCGATTTATTTTTTAAAAAATTTAAAAATATGTTGCATGTTTTTTGCTTATGACATGCAGGGTTTTCAACCAAATTTAACTCCGGTTTCAGAAAAATTGACAAAATATAGTAGAAACAATATAGTGCAATTGGAATATAAATATATTAAATATTTTAGGAAATATGAGCAGTTGTATGAAATAATTTTTATATGTCCATGCGCGAACGATAACAAGGATCATTTTACATAATTTAATAGTCAACTCTACGGAGCAACCTATTAAAAAAATCTAGTCAAATATCGTAAAAATTCAGAAAGATATCGGCGTTAGAGTGAGCAAATTTTTAGTTGTTCTCTAAAAGCAGCTGAATGATAAGGGATTTTACACAAATTGTCATTTTTTATTAACTGACCTTCAGAAAAAAGTTAGTATTTAGTGACTATCAACGAGTAGATTTGGAAAACATGCTTCGATTTTGACACTTCTTTTGATCATGGTATAGGCTCGTTCTGGTGGTTATCCAAGAAGAACTAAAGCATCAATAAAAAATTAAAATAAAAAAAAAAAATTAAAAATGACTATTTGTGGAAAATCTGTTATCATTCAGCTATGTATCATTCAGCTTTGGATGTGTTTTCACATATCCCTGCATATCTCAGGATTTATCAGGTTTATCTCAACTAGGTACAGTACATGCTAAAAATATTTTTTATATTTTGCACGACATTAAAATGACTGGATCATTGAATACTGTATGATGTCGGCAAATAAACTAACACATGAATAAATAAAGGTAAAAAGAATAAAATAAAATGAATAAAGTAAATAAAATAAAATAAAATAAAATAAAAGCCGTAAAAATTTTAACAAAGAAACCGATTAGCATTACTGGCACTAAATTGTTTATACGTTTTAATCAATTGCAATACTTCCGCAATATTTCTTTATAAATATTTCCATTATATAACTGTCACAAACGACAAATGTATAATGTTCTATCACAATTGCGGTTTTGTCCATAGATATTTAAAAAAATTATTTTTGAGGTAATTATTAAAGATTAGAAGTTTTATGAAGAAAAAATAGTCCCCCCAACGTATCAGTATCTCCTTTTTATGTTAAACTTCGTTTGATCTTTCCTGAAAACATGCGTTCCTAATGTATCTAAAAACAAGAAATCTTTCAAACTATTTTTAAGAACATGAAAGAACGCTCCTTAATAATATATCGCTGAAACTTTTCGTTATTTATTTTATAATAGTTTTTTGCTTTCACACATGTAATCCTTAAAATGAGTTCAATTTTTAAGCACTAAAATATTATTAACATATCTTTTTTGTGATTGCAAACTTGTTTACTTCTTACAATAAAATAAAATAAAATAAAATAAAAGCCGTAAAATTTTTAATAAAGAAACCGATTAGCATTACTGGCACTAAATTGTTTATACATTTCAAACAATTGCAATACTTCCGCAATATTTCTTTATAAATATTTCCATTATATAACTGTCACACACGACAGATGTATAATTTTCTATCACAATTGCGGTTTTGTCCAAAAGATTTAAAAAAAAAACTGATTTTTGAGGTAATTCAGTAAAGATTAGAAGTTTTATGAAGAAAAAATAGTTGAAAACAGCAAATGCTAGATCTCAGAAATTAAAAGAAAAATGTTAGAAAATGATTTAACCCGAGAGTAGTCGCGCCATTTTTTAGAACGTTAGTAGTCGCGCCATTTTTTAGAACGTTAGTAGTCGCGCTCGGTCCATTTGCCGCCGTTACCAGCAGGCCGAAAACGAAGGGGAAACTTGCCGGTGTTATCAGATGATCGAAAACGGATAACGTAGGGTGAAAATATTGACTGAACTTTAAAAGATTACAGCAATTATTCATTTTACAACCTTTTACATCGAGGTGCCTGATATCTACCCCTTGTATATCTGCCCCCATACGTCATTTTGACGTCACAGTAGAAGGGGACACATATCCAGTGCTACACAATTTCACTTTATTCGAGAATTGTATATCCGACCCCTGTATATATGCCCCCATATCAGAAGGGGGCACATATCAAATACAAAGCATTTTATTTTTCTCAAGAGCTGTATATCCACCCCCTGTATATATGCCCCCATACGTCATTTTGACGTCACAGCTGAAGGGGACACATATCCAGTCCTACAGAATTTTCCTTTCGTCGAAGGTTGTATATCCGACCCCTGTATATATGCCCCCATACGTCATTTTGACGTCATAGCAAAGGGGACACATATCAAGGGGGCAGATATCCAATGCTAGGACTTTTACTTTTGGCGAGAGAGTTGGACAACCGACCCCTGTATATATGCCCCCATACGTCATTTTAACGTCACAGCAGAAAGGGACACATATCAAGGGGGCAGATATCCAATGCTAGGACTTTTCCTTTTGGCGAGCGGGTTGTATATCCGACCCCTGTATATATGCCCCCATACGTCATTTTGATGTCACAGTCGAGGGGACACATATACATTGCTAGAACATTTTTACGCTCGTCGAGAGTTGGATATTCTGCATATATGTCCCCTTCTACGTATAGATTTTATTGTTGCCGCGAAGGCCTTATTTATCTAGAAATCTGTGAAAGACATTTAAAATGTAATTCAAGAATTATGTAATTATATACGAGGACGTGAGTTTCATAACTCACCTTATCCAAACTTTAAAATATCGAGTGTTCTTTATGAATCTATTCCATAGGTGAACCTGCATAAAAAAAAAACACTATAATCTGAAAAAAAAACCCTAGTTTTAACGTGTATGTCTGCCATTGTAAAATATTGGTTTACAATTAAAACCAACAGGTTTTATGCGATTTCCCAAAATTAGATTATCTGGACAGGGCGAGGTTTGAAACTCACGTCTTCATATATACATAAAAAAATATATATTGAAAATTTATAAAGTTAAAAAAAAAATTAATCATTTTGCTTCCATTTTAAAATGTTATAGACAGTTATAGTTCGAATAAATATTATAGTCAGAAACTACGATATAGTTTCTAACATTGTTTTTTACTACGATATAGTAAGAAACTATGTTAGAAACTATACATAGTTAGAAAGAAATATTATTGCTGATTTTCCATCTGAGGTTCATTCCTGCAGATAGCACATGTGACCAAAATGATAAAGATAAATCATGCCGGTTGTATAGATTATTAAACACTTCCCAACTACTTTTATAATTTACATTTATCCAACTTCAGTTTTTCGAAATACTCTGTACTTTCATGCAATGCTTAACATTACATAAATTTCGTTGAATTTGTCCGAGAAAAACACCATCAAAATGCACTTCAAATAAATTTCTGCTATAGACTCTAATGTATCCCAATTCTTTTGTTTGCCCCCTATAACAACTATAATTGTTAGATACACCCTCTTTTCTCTGAGAAACATTCTGCAGTATAGCTGAACACTGCTCTCGCATAAAAGGAAGGTACTTTCTGACACATTTCTGAATTCATTTATGTTCAGAAAACCATGAAATTACCCTGTGCTCTTATTCAGAAATTGTGTAACCGGAAGACTTTTCCGTTTTTTGTTAAAAGCAAAAGACCTTTCTTAAAAATTCTCTCAATGCCGGCTTTTAAACCAAATTACCGACGCGGAAGCGCGAGAAAGGGTAAAGACTTTTCATCACTAGACAAAAATCGCTTATAGCTCGATAAGTAATTTATTTGTCAAAAAATAGTAAACTCATTTCGATTCCAAATTGCTTCAATAGCTAGTCTTTCCAGTTTTGCCTCTGCGTTTATAAATGAGCCAGATAATGTGTCAGAAGGTTTCTCGTTTTTGAGAAAGCCATTTTGATAAGCAGTTATAGCTTTTTTACGTTCTCTTTTCTACCCTTTAGTTTCTTTGTGAAACATGCCATTTGAAATTAAATTTACGCGGATTTTTTTTTTTTTTTTTTTTTTTTTTATTTAATCACTTAAGGCGACAAGGAACATACAACTCATTTTTTTATTTTACTTTTTTTTTTCACTTTAAATACTAATGAAGGGCATATATTTATCACACAAGAAATACTAAATACTTTTTTTTTTGAGAAAAATAAGGAATTTTCCGGGATGTTTTAAGTGTTACGAAGAACTTTTCAAAATACAACATGCGCATTCCAGATCAACTCAAAACCCCCAATATTTTTATTCAAGTTTGCTTTATATATACAAATAAAACGCTGCCTCGAATTTTATATATTTGAATATAAATGTAAGAAAAAAAAATTTCTAAATTTTATGAAATTCTCAGAATTTTCGCTCATATTGCTGCAATTAACTACCTTTAACTTTTGATCTGTATTTAGTTTTAAAAATTCAAGCATAATAGCAAACAGCTATAGAACATTTCAAAGCATTCAGAGGGAAAATTTTGTGCTTAGAACATTCAAGAAAAAATGGATAGCGACGAAATTTACTGAAAAAAAGACTAATTTTAAGATTTAGTACAAGCGCAAACATTAAAATATAAAAGTTTATTTCTACGCTGACGATGAAATGAACCCTTCCGATGATCGTCTGAATTTGGTCGAAAACATTTTTGAATTCTAATTTGATTTTTAAGGTATTTTAAATAATTTTATATTATATACATACAAATAAAAACAATTTTATTACTTTTTATTTATATAACTAAAAGCATTTAACTGCCGTACTTTAAATTTTAATACGTCACTTTCTCAAGTTTTTGAGATTTATTTTCAGGATATTGAACCATAAACTGGGGATGTTGTACGATAGGGCGTCGTTACATGCTTGATTGTTTTTACACAGGATTTCTATAGATTCTCTTATAGTGCATGCGTAATAACTGGATGTTGCGAATATGATTTTTGCATGATCAAAATCCATTGCGATATTCTGATTGAAACTTAAACGATTGACGGAATGACACAAAAGAAAAATCAAAGAAAGAATAAAAGAACATAAAACAGAGATAAAATTTTGTCGTGAACCCACAACTCACTCTCGTTTAAGTTTCTATCAGAATATTGCAATAGATTTTGATCATGCAAAAATCATTTTCCCAACATCCAATTATTACGCATCCACTATAAGAGAATCCATAGAAAACCTGTGTAAAAACAATCAAGTATATAACGACGCCCTATCGTACAATATACCCAGTTTATGCTTCAATATCGTGAAAATAAATAAGGAAAACTGGAGCAAAGTTACGTATTAAAATTTAAAGTACGGCAGTTAAATATTTTCTTCTACCCATGAAAAGTGACGTATGAGAACAGAGTGATGTCATAAAATAAATGGAACTGTAATTAATAATAATATATATTTCCTTTGCTGCTGCTACTTCTACTTTCAACTCTGGTAATTATTGGTTCTCTCATCTTCAAAACAAAGTGACGTATTTGTATAAATAAACAACATTTAGTTATTAAGATATTCTCTGATGATGAGCTTGGAACGCTTGAACGTACTAAGAAGTTTTAAATAAAATGTATATTTTAAACTTGTAAAAACTTTTTCATCACTTTAGTCGCCTTTTAAGTAAGACTGTGGGCTTTTTTTAAGTTGACATTATATATTTTATCCATCATCAATTTATAACATTTATAACTAGAAATTAAAAATAGTTTTTCTTTACTTTCTTTTATAAGCATAAAATGTTCATCTTGAAAATTGCGCCTATTCTTTTAATGTATTTCATGTTTTCCCCAAAAATTTCCGTATTAATTTGACATCGAATTCGATTATCAAAAATGTACAGATTTTTTACACTTGGTAGAAAGCGCAAACAAACGATTTTTTTTCAAAAAGACATATATTTTTTTTTTGTCACTTTTTTAAGATAAGGCAACTAGAAAGAAAAAAATAAACATTATTTAATTTCTTATTTTAGAATTTAAAATTTTATTTCTCAACGCATAATCGTAAATTAATTAAAATTAAATTACTATTTCATAAGAATGTATTTTTTTATACATAAAACTTTTCATCCTTTTTATTTCTAATTTTTTTTTTTTTTTAATTCGGTAATAAAAACTGTTTTCGGAAACAAAAAGTGGAGAAATTACATTTCTAAATTAGATGACGCATGTTTTCATTTCCATAAGTCTTTATCCATCAAATTAAGGTGTTTGTGGTTTAGATGTAAGTAAATTACAGTAAACTCTGTCCAAGGCGGAATCGATCGGGACCGAGAAAAGTTTCCGTAGTAGACAATATTCCGCTTTAGACAAATTTTACTCTATGTCTATGGATTCGTAGGGACTGGAAAATCTTTCCGAGTTAGACAGATTTCCGTCTTACACAGAGTCCGCCTTACAGAGAATTTACTGTATGTTATTTGGATATTAGAATAGGTGTCGATTTCAGAGATTTTTAAGGAGTAAGCGGCTTCTTAAAGCGACAGTGGACGTTCAAAATCGCAAAAAACATTAAAAAAATCATTTTTTGTTTTTCGAAAAAATGTTCCGGCAATCTTCTACTTTCAAATAAAAAAAAAAAAAAAAAAAAAAATTCAAATCTGATAATTTTTTTGCAGAGATAGAGCTGTTTTTCTAACATAAACAATCGTTAATCTGCACTTAAAATAAAACTTTAAATCCAGTTTTCTCAAAATGAAAATTTTCGCCGACTGAGTAAGTTCAAAATACTCCATTCGTCTTAATTTTATACTAATTTTTATAATACTTGTTAATATTGCTGTTGATATACTTTATTATAAAACTTGCTATTAGGGGCTGTGCATATATAACATTATCAACTTTTCGGTAATTTTGGATCCCCTCCCCCCCTTCCGATATCATTCGTTATCATTCCACGATCCCCCCCCCCCCCCGTACTGATATCGTTATCAATGTCTAAATTTTTTTTTTAGATTTTTAGAATTTATTTCTTTTGTTTGGAGTGATCTACAAAATGGTTACATTTATTTTTCGCATACTTTTCCCATTCAAATGAAGAAAAGTCAATAAAATATCACTTTATATATGAAATAAATTTATATCAAATAACACTTAAAAGAAATAGTTACTATTTAACAGTATTTTAAAATAGCGTTTTGCTACATAATGCATTCAGCAGTAATATTGTTTTCTTGCACTTGCCCATCACGGAAGAGGAGGGGCAGATAGAAATTCTTATCAACAAAACAAGTTGACAACATTCTTTCTCTTTTATTTATTAGTAAAAACAAGTTTCATTTCAAATTTATTTCGTATATGATTTCGCGAACAGCGATTATATATGCATACACATATAAAGAAGAATAGGAATGTCAAACATTAAGTATTCCACATTTTGTAATTAAATAATTTTATAATAATTTAGTGATTTTATTTAATAATAACTTTGTATTTTCATCAAAATAGATAAGACTGAAAAAGGATAACATACTATTTTGATGTAAAGACCATGTTACAAATAGAAAGAGAAAATTTTGGTTGGATCAAAAATGATATCGATATCAAAGGACAATCCCCCCCCTCCCCCTAGAGATATCTTACGATATCATGTGCCAGACACCCCCTCCCCCCTAAAATGATAACGTTATATATGCACAGCCCCTTAATATGTGTAAAAAAAAAAAAAAAAAAAAAAAAGTAATATTTTATCATTGAATTTTATCCGAAATGTACAATATTATATGTTTATAATTACTTTCTGCCAAATTACTTAGTATAATTTTAAAATGTATACCAATTTTTGATGTAATATCATAAAGCTATCACAAAAAAAAAAAAAAAAAAAAAAAAAAATTACAAGTTTCTGAAACAAAATTTAATGCACATGGAGCATTTTTAATTTGTATCACTAATTAGCATATTATTAATTAATTACTCATTTGCATATTAATATTTTTAAATGAAATTAAGAAATTTTCTTAATTATTGCACAAATTATATGTGTATTAAATTTCAAAACGATTGAGCAAAAACTGTAGAAAATGTTTTTGAATGTCCACTGTCGCCTTAATCTGAAAATTCCAGTTGCTAAACTGCGAAAGAAACGCATAAAAATAATAACGTTTATGTGTGAAAAAAATTCAGGAATACAATGTGAAAAATAATTTATTTAATATATACACATGTACAACAAAATACATACAAATTACATCAAAATTCTGTACTGTAATCACATAATTCTTTTAACCTGGATATAAATTAAGTGTAACATTAATATTGAACTATGTAGGGTCAGAAGATTAATCTGAGCAGGATACATGTTACAAAAAATATGTATGAAGTAAGCAATCATGGTAGAGGGGAATATTAGAAAAGCAGTATTTCTTTTTTTCAATTTGTCACACAAGAGTACATATAAAAAATTGTGAATGTGTGATATTTTGATAAATTTTGCACTATAAGAAACAAAATACAGTATAACCTTTTTTTTTCAAGAACACACAAGAAAAATTATTTTAAAAAAAATCTTATCACCGTCTAATTATAGAGGTGATTCTATTCCCAATTTTTCGAAAATTTCAGGCTTTCGGTTCTCAAAACTCTGACATTAAAAATGTAACGCAACATTAAAGCCAATTTCGACAAATGGTCGCCAAAAACTCAATTTCTTCAATCGTTCGCAGGAAAAATCGTCAATTTGGTCAAAGGATCGGAGAAAAATATGAATGTAGCAAAAATATTGCTAGTAAATGCAAATTTCGTCAAAAAATGCAAATTTCAACAATTTCGCCTAGGGATCAGGGGAAGAAACGCGGATTTTTTCAAAAAATCCCGAAAGAAGAAACTAATTTCATCAAAGCATCGCAAAAAAAAAAAACTAATTTCGTTAAAGGATCGCAAAAAGTCCCTCAAATTTCGTCAAAGGATCGCGAAAAAAACGCGAATTACATCAAAACACCGCAAAAAACCTGAATTTCTTCACAAGAAGAAAAAAAAGCGATTTTCGACAAAGTATCGCGAAAAAACTCGAATTTTGTGAAAGGGTCGCAGAAATATACGAATTTCATCAAAAGGTCATGAAAAAATGCTAATTAGCGCATGTAGGGGATTTTCCCTCTTTGCTGTAACCTTTTTAGAAAATCTGCTGCGGATATCAGATTTTTGCTTCTCTAATTGCATATATATGCAATTTAATTGTTAGTATATTCTTATAAAATAAATAGCATCATTTATAATGAAATAAAAACTTTATCTGCTTACCAAAATGTAGATTTATAAAATTGTATGCTCATAAAAAATATATATTTTATATGTCTTGTTATATACTTTAAAATTTCAATTCAAAACAGAGAGTAAGGAACTCAAGAACTAATAGAAAATGGAAAACTGATAACTAGAACTTGAACTATTAATTATGAAGGTTTGATTTAAAAAAACATACATATAGAAGTTTATCGAGGATCTTATACACTTATAATCAGAGTAAAAATAATTTTATAATTTCTTTCAATATGTGCCTGTGAATTGTTCAAACAATAAAAATATATTCTCAATAAAATTGATATTTCGTATTTCATTTTTAAAAATTATATACATAAAGAGTACACACAAAAATATTGGATTCATAAATGTTTTAAGAAAACTGAGTGAAATTCAATGCGCGCAATATAGACAGTTTCTTTAAACTTCTTCAAATTTCAAATTACACTGAAAAATTCCTAAATTTAAAAGAACGTGCAAATAAAGAAAATGGATTTTTTTCCCATTTCTTGTGTTTAAAATTTACAATTATTTTTTTTATTTAATTTAATACAAATTAAAAATAATTGGATACATAGATGAAAGTATTTGTTACACTAATCAGCGTTCTATTCAACTACCTCAAATCAGTATCATATTCATAGTTAGAACTTTCTCACACGCTCAACAAGTCAATTTAATCTTAGATACACGAACTTGGCAAGCACTCTTATTCAAAAAATGGGAAATTGAGTAGAGATTTCTATATTTCGATAAATGCAAATAATATTTTTGTTTTAAATACGAAAAGATGATATTTTGAAACAAATTTTCAGAAGCTCTTAGAGAGAAAAGTAAAATGAAAAATAAATAACATAAGATGCAATGAGAAATGTTAATGTCACCAAGTGGACGTGAGAAATTAATCTCATAAGATGCAATTCATTTATCGAAAACTGAAAACGTTATTTGATTCCAAATTTTTTACAGCTGATGTCTGCTATTTATTTTTCTTTCTTTCTTTCTTTCTTTCTTTTTTTTTTTTTTTTTTTTTTTTTTTTTATTTATTTAAAAATTAGTTCACGAATGTTTCTTGTTATCGAGTGGGAAATTTTCCTCCTTTTTTAAAACAAGATTAAGCATATAACCTACTTTTGAACACTTTTGTACAGTGCGGGCCTCCATTTTAAAAAGTGCAAGAATTTTTTTTTATTAAAGATAAACAAAGGTATTTAGATCACGTTATAGGTGCGGACCCTATAAGAGCAGGCGTCAAATACATTGCATCTGCCACATTTCTCATAGTGGCTGCCCCTCTTTTTGTATCACAGAATATGTAAAAATATCCGCATAAAATTATGCGTTTAAAGAAAAAAGTGCGAAATACCTTTTAAAAAACTTTTTTCAGTTAGTATTTAAAATCATTAAAGCTTTTAGAAATTCTAGACTTCAGAGACACTCTATGAAAAAATGAATTAGCACATTAACTTTCAAATTTTTATGCCTATGGAAAATTTATCATAAAATCATCATTGTATCATCTCTGGAAACACGTAATATGGTGCAAATAAATATTATACACATATTCAAAATAAAAATTAAATAAAATATACATTTCTGTCGATTTTCTAAGCCTTTTTTTTTTTTGCAGTTTTTATGTTGCTGTTATAAATAATAATAAAAAAATATTTATAAAAGAATGGAAATTTTCAGTCGAAAAAAAATAAATAAAATAATAACTTTCAAAATTCATAGATGCAATTATTTAAGAAAATGACTTAACATTAGTGACAATATAGTAAATTACTGAAAAGCAAATATAATGAATAACAAAGATAGAGCACAATAATAGAATATAACAGAATGCTCGTTTGTAAATTCTACATTTGAGTCCTGCGCACGTAGGATTGTACCAGAACAGAACCAAAACTTCTGATTCTAGTCAACTTGAAATCTGACACACTTCAACCCGAATCGAATAGATCGCGAACCAGGAATGAAAGAAGAATTAATTCATATTTTAATACAATTATGGAAAAGTAGTCAATAGTTATGTCATCAATTGTATCTTTTTATGTATTAAAATGAACACATATAATTAATTTTCAAACATGTAGTTTTTTATTGAAAATATTTTTGAAAAACTGGTTCAGTCTGAACAAAACTCGAAAAAAATCAAAACTCAATATGATCATGAATCATTGAAAGTTAACCGGGTCCACAACGAAAAGAAAAAGCATCAAATAGAAACACAAGTATGGTCGGATTAAAATCTGGTTACCCGAAAATAAGATATGTGCGTTTAAATTATATTTAAAATTACCTCCCTCTTTCGTACATTTTCGGACTCATTTTGAAGCATACACGAATGACATTCGCAATACTCTTAAGAATTGAATAACGTTTTTCATTTTTCATAAATAGGATACGTTTGGAATTGCAGTTAATCACACCTTGATGATGACTTTTCCAAGACGATCACTTCACGAACGTTGGCTTTAACTGTCAAATTTGGTAGCATTTTCTGAATACTTTTTAATCATAAATTGTTGTTGATAAGGGCATTTTTTGTGTGTTTGCGATTTATAACATGCAGTTATACTTCTAAGGTTTTTAAAATAAAATAAAGCTGATTTTTAGCAAAAAGTTACATAAATATTAAAAAAAAAATTCTGTAAAATTTTGAAATGTTATTTAAAAAAAAAAAAAAAAAACCGTGATAGCGCAAGCTGCAAGAAGCTGAATAACAAGCCTGTAACGTACCAACTATTAAAATAATTTAAAAGAAATGGAAAAACAGCAAGAGTAAACATATTATTAGTGTTTTTTGCCTAAAGAAAAAAAATATGCAATTTGAATTTCCATGTATCATGTTTTATATAATAAAACATGATATGTGTTATTATGTAAAATAATTATATACATTTTATTATTTATACACATTCATATACATTTATGTAAAATATAATAAAACGTGCGTAAATGAAATATATGTAAACGGATACCTGGTGGTAATGGAACTTTTATGATTTCTGGTAAATGATGCACTTTCATAGATATAAATCTGTCTAATACAGAATACGTTTCGATTTTTTGTTTCCGTCTTAGCAGGTTTCATTAGATTCTTCTAAACTACTTCAAGTAAATTTCACATATACTACTGGAATTAAACTTTATATTTTCTTTAAATTGCGAGCGGGTTGCAGACCCGTCAGTGCCCCCTCTCTTCCCTTGCTTAATACCTGCACTTTCTTTTCCAATGGTTCTGTGGTCATCAAGCAAAGAAAGGAGAATCTCAACAAAAGAAAGAAGTGGAGACACGTCAACGACGGCCTGTGAAGTTCTATGTCATCTAGAATTCCGCAGAAGCCAACAAACATGAAAGAGAGCGCCTGACCATATCAAACTTTACGACGAAAAGAAACGCAGTCATTCGATGCCTTACTTAAAAGTCTGATTCATGCATTTGTAACTTTCCGTAACTAAGCAACAAAGTAAAGTAAATCTGGGCCGTTTTCAAAACTACTGAAGTAAAGCTGGCCCGTTATTATCACAGCAAAGTATCAGATAAGGCGGATAAATTTCAAAAATTAAAAGAGCTCAAGATTAACTATATTTGTTAAGAGAAAAGCAAGGAAAAGAAAAACGGAAATTTCATAAAAAGGGGCAATGTAGGTGGAATAAAAAAGAAAAAAAATAGAGAAATTTTGTATCAAGCATAAATTTTGGTATCTAGCAGTAGAAAATGAGAAGATTTTTAATCATAGTTATTTCAAAATAAGCACCACCAAAGAAAAAATGAAATTTAAAGTTATTTAAAAAGAGTAAGAAAAGAGTAGAAAAGAATAGAAAAACGAAGATTTCTGAAAAAGGTTTAATACTAATACTAATAATAATAATAATAATAATAATAATAATAAAAGAGAGAGGGAAATCATGTACCAAGCATCATTGTAAAAAATATATATAACGTTACTCCATAAAATTAGTGGCAACATGCTACCTCCAATTTTATGGAGTAATTTAACTTATATAATAGTGTAATTTGACCTGATATAATTGGCGTAATATTACACATCAGTGCAGAGGTTCTATGGGGGTTCCCCCCCCCCAACATATGTGAACTTCGGAAATTTGAGCTTAGAGTTGGGAAATTATAGATTTTTAAAATTATAGATTGGAAATTATTATTACTTATTGGAAATTATAGATTTTTTTAAAGTAAAAAATAAAATAAAATAAAAATAAAAAAATTATTGTTTTGTTGACTACCTTTCTGAGTTCTGTAATAGCAAAATAGTTAAACTTTCAAAAGAAATACAAAAAGCAGCCAGACTCAATTTCTCATTATGTTTCTCTGTGCTACGAAAATATCATACTTCTACCAGACCTGAATTTCTCTACTGTTATCCATCAACAGTGTCTCCAATACATTTCTTCCAAAACTTTGTTCCTTTCTCAAAAATCTAAAAGTATGAGGCTATTTTCAAACGAAGTACGATTATGACTCTTACACAATTGAAGACAATTAAAAGAACCAATAATTATAATATTTTTGTTTTTAGTTTCAGCATTTTTCTTTGGAAAGAATATTTTTTTCTTTTCTTTTCTTTTTCTTTTTTTTTTTTTTTTTTTTTTTTTTGTATAAGTATTATTATTATTAAACACACATTGAACATATCATTTTAGTTGGAAAAGCAATTTGTTTCACATTGTGAAATTTTTGAATTATAAGTTGAAAAAATTTTGAACTTTCCCCTTCACCCCCCCCCCCCCCCGAAAATAAATTTGTAGCTACGCCCCTGTGTAACGCAACATCAGTTATATCGGTACCCAATCAAATGCAGGCAGAATAATTGAAAAAAAAAATTATGGAGTAACGTTACATATTCTTTACAGTGATAATTATAAACTACTTTTAACAATTCCAGAAAATTATCACGAAACTTCACAGTGAAGCAAAAAAAATAATAACTAATTAAACAATTTAGAAAATTCATAACATATTAAAAATCTAATTTTAGCAATTTCCGTCCAAAGTTGGAAATATAATCGATTTATTTTTATGCTGGCTATGATTTACAGATTTGTATATCGTTGAACACTTCTAAAACACAGAGTTGTGTTTAATATAACTCAGATGTGTTAAAATAAACATTTCCTACTGCTCCACGAGATGCAGATACAATTTTTCATACCAGTAAGCCAGACAACTAATTTTCTATTATTTATTGATATATTTTACTATTGCTTTGAGTCGACAATATATATTACAGGTATTTTAAAATTCATTTCAGTTAGTTCAAATTCATAAAACATGTGAAAAATCATCTTCAGAATTTTCTGTCATTAAACGGAAATGTACTCGTATTCCCTTATACTGTCTGCATATTATCTACAGATTTTTATGGACACCCCGGATTAAGCTAAAATTTAAATAATCCAAGTAAAAAATGTTTAACACAACTAAAAACAAACTTCTAGCAATTACTAATCATAGAAAGCAATGTATCTTGTTCATTGCGTAAGCGTGTACAGTAATTTATCTATATTCTACAAACATCATACAGTATACTAAATATATACATAACAAACTGAAAAACCTTTATTGAACAATTTACACCCTTAACAATAACGCTTACAAATTGTTTTATCTAGCTCTATTTTATGCAGATGTAGAACTATACACATCTCGTATTATGCAAAAACTGTGTGAAAAAAGCATAAAAGAACGGAAAATGTATTTTTACTAATTAGTGCTCATAGCCAGTACTGTAACTTTATTATTTTGCGTGTCCCCGTAAATGACTAATAAATATGTTATGCATCCAATAATGTACAGAAATCATCTTGTACCGAACTTCAGTAATTTATCAATTTAATTATGTTTAATATCTAGTAACCGCAGAAAAATGACCCTCGTACGATTTTTCCGACAAGCTGCAATGTGACTGAATTCTTTTGTGTGTCCCTGTAACTAAAATATAAATTTCGTAAGGGGGAGCGTTGATTTAGAGGGCTATTTATTTAATATTACAAAAAGCAACAAAATAAAAATAAAATAAAGCGTTGAAAAAATATATAACTTCTTGAGATGATAGGCAGGGAAATGGAGAAAAGGCTTTTTTTTCTTCTGGCGGGGAAAGAGTTTGATTAAATAAATACTTATTTATCATTACTATATGCTTAAAAATAGGACAGGAAAATAATTAAATAATAATAAGCTTTAACTTTTTAAAAACTTTTGCATACTTGGAATAGGTGGGGGGGGGGGGCGATGGAATAAAGTAAAAATTTAGATAGTCGGTTATTTTTTCGTTTCAATAAAGAAACAAGCAAAAGAGTTTTACAGATATAAATTATAAATTTAATGATTTTAATCTTTGGGTAGTGTATGAGAGGGAAGAAAAGGGGAGGAAAGCAAGATTTCGGAAAGGGGGGGGGGATTTAGACAATAAAAAAAAATAGAAAGAATAAGCGTGATATTTAAATTGTTTTAAAGAAAACTGAATTTCAGTAAGATTATATCGATCATGTGTTAGACGCAAATGAATAATTTCCTAACTATTTAAGTAGCATTAAATGTAATTAAATAATTAATTATTATAGAGGTTAAATGGAAAATACAGTCTATTCTGTTATTCAAAAGACATATAAAAGTTACTTGTAATTTCAGAAGATCTTTAAAAAGCCGAATGTTATGAAACTGCGCTTAAAAATGTTTCCTAAATTTTAATTTGAGAAAATTTTAACACACCAGAATTAAAAAGCATTAAGTGCCACTTTAGTCCAAACACTTGGTAGTAATTATGAATGCCTGAAGAAGGATTTATTCCATCAAAACGCGTTGCTTGTTTTATAGTTCAGCATTTATTTATATAGATTAATAGTTTATTTGTCAAGAAACGTGAAACACTAGCATTCGTCTATTATTTTACTATGTTTATTCAAACTCACTGAACAGTCCTCACATATAATAATATATCAGTAGTATATAGGGGGTCCTTTGGCACACTTTTTATATTCCACTAAATGCAAATATTTAACGATTTTTGTAAGATTTTGCTCAAAAAATTTGACTGTTAAAATATCGGTGCTGTAACGATTTTATAACGATTTATCGAGCAAATGATGATAAAAATTGCATTGTGTGGATATTTTTATTTTTTCTACTAAATTATGTAAAGAAGAAGTTTTAAGAAAAGGTTATAGAATAAACAATAAAAAAAACCTGATTATAAATAATAACGTAATCAATTTAGATAAAATAATCATCATTTTTAAATGTAAATATTTAATTATTATAGTGATGAAAAAATTTAGTCTGATTATAGATTGACGCACTTTCTTAATAGTCTACGAAATGCTAATAAACAACCTTCCTCTAGGATAATATTGATAGGAATAAGAAAAGCAAAGAGCTGCGTTGTATAATAAGTTATCGGTATTATAACCAATCCTAAAATCTTTAGTTGCATTAAAAGCTATAGAATAGTATAAGTTATTATCTCCTGGAATATAAATATCGAACCATTCTTTAGTTTCGGGTATTAAATTCCAATTGTCATCACATTTACTTTCTATCCAAAAATAAACACCAGGTTGAGAAAATTTAGAGGCTTGATCCATTTTGTATATTTTAGCTGTGAAAGTTAATTTTATTGTATCATTGAAACTATTAAATATAGTATAATTATTAGAGTTATCGATGCTATGATTTGTAATAACGGGGTCAAATTTAAAATAATGAAAGGTAGGCGAAAGACAATTAAAGAGTAAAGTACTTATGACAAAATATTGTAACATTTATTTAGAAAAAAATTGGACGTCAAATAAAGGATATAATCCTTCGGCTTAAAATTGAAATGTTAATTAAAAACCGTTGATATATGATATCCATTCCCAGTCAATTTTATCATTAAATTCTTTTAAAAAATCTTCGGATAAGACCTGATGATAGGAGATCCCTTCCCAGTCAACTTATTTTTAAATTCTCTAATAAAATCTTCTGATAGTGTCTGATGAAATGACATATAATACCAGTCAACATGATTTTGAAATTCTCTAATAAAATCTTCGGATAATGTCTGATGAAATGATATACACCGCCACTCAACTTTATTTTGAAATTCTCTAATAAAATTTTCTGATAATTTTTCATTCTGTGATATACAATTCCAATTAAGTTTATCCTTAAATTTTCTTATAAATTCAATGGGCAATTTCATAATATTTTTACTTAAATGAAGATCAATTTTATTCATATATAATGAAATAAATGTATGAAATGTTTTATGATGGGATAAATTGATAAATAAATCTTTATATTTATGAATTATAATATCTTCTAATCTTTGAGCCGACACCATTTATACAGAAGCATTTTTATAAACACTTTTATTTTTCGTCTTTATTTAAAAGCAGTCGCACTTCATTAATAAATCGTAATAAAATATTTTTTAATTCCAAAACTTCATCTATTAATCTTTCTCTATGAGGTTCTTCTTCTTCATAATAATGGCCAAATTTTTTATTTAATTCACCAAGTTGAACGGAAAGAATTTTGTACTTAAAAACAGATATATTTTGAATTTCAGTAAATATTATTCTGGTAGTTTGATAGTTCGATAAAAGGTCCATTCGATTATTGTAAGATTTAAAACAAATTGTAGGATTAAGCTTTTTCTAATTCATAATCATAAAAGCCGTCATTATTTTTTCCTTTAAAATGAAAGATATAACCCCCTTTATTCAGTTTTGTTATTGCTGCTTCAGAAATTTTTCCATGACTCTTTTTAAGAAAATAATCCTTTTCTACATCATTAACTTCTAATCTTGCAATAGTGGTATTTCCAAATTTTGTTTGAATTTTCTTCAACGAAATCAGTTTGTATTTCCCTGTCTCTAAATCTTTTACCTTATGAGTTACAGGGAACGATCTGAGACTGTTGAATTCTTCCATTTATTAAGAAACAATTTTTGAAAGAAAATTTTTATAGTACAGACATCTGTACATAGAACAACCCTGTCCTAGGATTCGAACGCGTCTCGGTACTTCTAATATTTTTATAGGAATTCCCCATTCTTCAAAGGTACTTTTCGGAAAAACTCCTCCTTTAAAAGCAAATGTCCCTCCGTATATCTGATGCAATTGTAAGAGATAATCTTTTACATTGTCGCTACTAATCCATAAGCCTGTATTATCTGAATATATTTTAAATCTTAAACCATGGATATCGTTAGTACATCTACGAACTATTCCATGGTCTTGATCACCTAATTCATAGTTAGGTGTAAATACAGAAATCGTTTCACCTATTCCTTCTTTTAAATGAACCCAGCTTATTTCCCTCGCTATAGATTTAAAAGGAAGTATAAAACCTTGAACATTTATGATAAGAGTGACATCGTCCATTTATTAGAAAACATTTTTTTATAAATTAAATATTCGGCTTAAAATCCAAATGGTACAGTATCAAAGTTATCTAAAATTCTTCTTTTATCATATCCAAATATATATCTTTTATTCATTTTATTCACTTTAATACTTCTATCTTTTTGTATCTGAAATTGGTTTATTTCTACATCTATATGGTCAATTTCCCCAGTTATTGTTTTCATTCTGTCGGCAAAATTAAGCTTAGTTTCGCTCTCATAACTCATTTTAAATCCTTTTACTTTTCCTTTTACAGAACCATCGTTCAGAATATAACCATAATCTTTACTTGCTCCAGATATCCACGATTTCATATATTTATCTTCTCCTAATTCATCGGTCCACTCGCCTAACATACAACCCGTTTTTACTTTATTGGAGCCATCATCGATATACACAATGCTATCTGTATCGTAATACATAACTTTATCTCCTAATTTATCAAGCATTTCATATAATCTTATTCTAGCAGAACTGGTTGTAAAAGCCGCTATATAAATATTCGTATTAAAGTTATTCTTGACATATTCATCTTTCATCTTATAATCCATTTGCACACACTCATCATTTAAAAATATCATATTCAAGTCTTTAATGCGGTCGTTCAGTATAATTCTATAAAAATCTGCCAATTCTGTTACATTCTCCGTTTGTTTCATATTTTTTCTCTGTCCGAACTTTCCCCATAAAGAGTTTAAACAAATTTTAGATATAAATCTCATTCCTGGGTTTTCTCTGATTTCTCCTAACCTTATACCCAATTTCTTTTCTACGCACCTTTTATATTCTTTTTCAGTTTTGAAATTTTCAGACCATTTATCATCTGTTTCTAATTTGATTTTCAAAAACATTTTAACATAATCCTTAAATAATGTATTAGATTTTTTTTCAAAATGCCACACTTCATAGATATTTAAAATCTTATAACCTTTTTCAATAGCCAGTTCAACTTCGGTAGTTGTCCACGTACCAGTAAAACTTCTCTCCTCATCCGTATGATTACATTCATTATTCCGCATATCATAACATTTTTTACATTGTTTCTTTTCGCATTTTATAGGTTTTGAACATAATTTACCCAAACTAAATATTAATTTTTCTCCTTTATAAGGTAAAACAGGATGATACAGCCTTCTAGGTGGAAGTACTTTGCATTGTATCAACCCATACCAATTTTTATCATATTTTTCCGGATTGTAAATCTTTACCGGATGACCAACAGGATAGTAATCAAAGTAATTCACTGTTGGATAAAGTGAACAAACATCGATATATCTACCCTTTTCGATTTCTTTCATTTCGTAGATTAATTTGGTAGGTTCGCACCT
Source organism: Maratus speciosus (assembly GCA_963932465.1). Lineage (NCBI taxonomy): Eukaryota > Metazoa > Arthropoda > Arachnida > Araneae > Salticidae > Maratus > Maratus speciosus. The sequence continues at coordinate 288,016,458 of OZ010799.1, forward strand.
ACCGCCGGTGAATGCGTTTCTAGGATTTAAAGGTTCTACAAAATCTCTTTTCCATTCATTTTTCATATATTTTTTAATTTCTTTGTCACTATCAAAATCGCATTCCCATATTTCAATCAATTCAAATCCTTTATCTTTTATTTTTTTATTTATTTTTTGAGTTCTTTCATACAAATCTTTCATACATATCTGATTTTGAAGATTGACAGTGGATTCTGTAAAACAGCGAGGACAACCGTGCCAATGACATCCTTGAAACTGATAAACAGTGTTATTATAAAAACCGTCTACTTTATAAGTTTTATCACCTAATTTCAGTTTTTTCTCACCACCGTTTAAAGCATGCTGTATTTTGATATTGTGTTTTTTAGACAGATAGTCTAGCCAAATGATCGATTTCTTACTGAATTGATCCTTTGGAATACACTCTTCATCAATCGCTATTGTATTCAGTTGTGTGAATTTGTCTCTATATATAGCCATACAAACGCCTGCTAAAGTGACATATTTAAAAGGATCAATATTAGCAATATTTAGAAATAATCTTCGCAATTCTAAACATCCTTTTCTTAAAATATCAACATCAGATCTACAATATTTTATAATTTCTTTTTGAAAATCAAATGTTTCGCTTTTTACGGATTTATACCATTTATCAAAAGTTTTTCTTTGATCTAAAGTCATAGTATCATAACCATAATAGTATTTTTCAGGATATGTTCCTACATAATTTTGATTTTCCATAGTGTTAAACAAATGAGGAAAATAACCTTTAGCCAATTCCGTTAGTCCAAACGTTTTAGGAAATTTTCTTAACGGAATCAGTGTAAAATTAATAGAATCGATAAACCTAATATTATATGCGTTTGCTTGCATATATATGAGTTTATTTCCTTGATATATTGTAAACACTTTAATTTTATTTTTAAAGCAGTATTTAGCTAGAAATTGAAAATCGAATCCTTTTCCATAATGCGCTAATACTGTATAAAAGCAATGTTTCTCTTGGAATAACCATTCACAATATTCATTTTCATTCTTAAATATTTTTTCTTTTCCGTTAAAATCATGATTTATAACTAGATTGACTTGGTGATTTCCTGTCTCTTGATTCGTTTCAACGTCAAAAAACATATATTTTTCTGTAAATGCTGACCTTTTACATTTCTCACACCATTTCCCTCTGTCTTTTATATTTTTGGGACAGATATTTTTACAAGTTCCTCCCTTAGATTCTTCCCTACGTATATAACATTTATGATCTTCCAAAACCCACTTTCTGCAGTTTTTACATTGTCTTTCTCCACATTTATGATCTTTCGGTCCTCTTTTACTTCTACTGATATTTTTCTTACATTTTAAACATTTCCACAGTGTTTCACAGACTGAGTGATTTTTATGATTTTCGAAGCAGTTTTTTCCTTTAAAAGATCTAAAACAATCATTACACTGAATATCAACTCCTTCGCAATTACTCTCTTTCCTAAAACATCTATTGCATTTTAAAGAACATTTATGTTGATCACTTCTTTTATAACTGACTTTACAATAATCACAATAATTGTTTTTTCCTAAAAATCCTGTAACCGTTGTAATGACATCAAAATGATTTCTATTTTTTAAAATGTAAACACAATTATATTTATAGGCACCGCTGTATATTCTTTCGTTAAAATTTTCTCTGCAAAATATAGTTATTTGAATATTTAAAAAAATTTCGAATTGTTTAACATGCTCTAAATTACACATTTCTAACGGAATGTCACACATTTCATGCAATTTTATCGCTAAATCTTTTTGTAATTTTCTACCCATTTTTATGTATCTAACGTCATTATCTGTAAGTTTTTCTAGATTCAATTTTTCGCATAAAATTTTACGATTTTGAATAGCTAAGGCTGTAACGATTGATCTAGCCAAACAGATATTATCGTCATTTTTAATTTGAAGAATACTTTTTTTATTGACAATATCGTTATTGTTCAGTAATTTCGATCGTTTACCGCCTTTAGGCAAATCAACGACAGTAAAAAAAAATTCACAGTCTTTAATATCCAGCTCTTTGTATTCAATTTTATGTGTTAAAACATCTAAATAGGTGTCATAGGCTTCTTTCGTTGACATCATTTTAGGGTGAAAGGGTTGCGTCAAAGAGGGATTGTCTACAACAATTTGGACCTTTCCTTCAATTTTTCCAATTGCTCTTCTGAATAAATCTTTTAAGATACTATAATACTGGCCTGGTGTGAGTTTGTTTATTTGTCTTATTTTATAAACATACATGTAAGTATTAAATTTTTTTATAATTTTTTTTCCTGTCTCAACAATTTCGTAATCAGGCCTAAACAGATTTTCTAAATTTGTTTGCAATTTGACTTTCTTTTCTGTCTTTTTAATCAATTTTTCATCTTTATATTTCAAGCCGTAATAATCAAAGAGTTTTTTAAGTTTTGGACGGTTTTTCGGTTCATTTATAAATTGTTTCAATTTTTCATTCAAATCAGGAAATAATTTTTTAAGGTTGACCGCTGTTTTTATCTTTTTTTCTTCGTTATTTTTTGGATTAAATTCTGCTGTGTTATTGTTAAATTTTAAATCAAAAGAATCGAATATTTTTTTCAACTTATTTCTTTTCTTAGGATTTTTGATAAATTTTTTCTTCATTTCATTTAAATAATCTGTTGCGTCTATTTTTAATAAATCTACTAAAACGTATTTATATTTCCCAGTTTCTTTTATATATCCCAGTATCAATCTAATTAAGTCATCTTTTTTACATCGTTGGGGTTGATTTTTATTTAAAAGTTTTACGACCTGCCTTAATTTTGAAATATGTATTTTTGAAACATATATCAATCTTAGAGTTTCCTCCATTTATATAGAAGAAATTTTATAAACACTTTTTCCCCACGATTCTAATTTTGAAACTATCAAGGTCCAATTGAATAATTTCTGAAAATGCAACATTCAATATAATACTTTCAACTAAAAAAATACGTTCAATTTAAAACACAACATTGAATATAATAATTTCAACTAAAATGCAACATTCAATATAATACTTTCAACTAAAAAAATACGTTCAATTTAAAACACAACATTGAATATAATATTTTCAACTAAAATGCAACATTCAATATAATACTTTCAACTAAAAAAATACGTTCAATTTAAAACATTGAATATAATATTTTCAACTAAAATGCAACATTCAATATAATACTTTCAACTAAAAAATACGTTCAATTTAAAACACAACATCCTAAACTTATTTTGACGTTCGTTTGATATGATAATTGCTTTTTAAATGTCTTTTTTTATGAGCTAAAATGTATTTTTTACCACATTCGCAATCATTTTTTTTATTTTTATTAGCTAAATGACAACTTTTGCAATTAGCGTAATGTTCCGTTTTGCCGTAACGAAATCGAGTATAAAATTGGTCTAAAGGTTTAGTCATCTGGCAATGCTTGCAAACTTTAGACAGCTCCATTTATTAAGAAACATTTTTTAGAAAGCTATTCCAAATGTCTTCGTTTTTCTTATTAAATTTTACTTTCAAATTATTATCAATATTATAATAATCTAATATTTTCTTTATGAAATATAGGTAATTTATCGACTTTTTATAGTACACCAAATCTAAAAATTTAATAAACATTTCTTCAGCTTCATATGTAATATTTAACTTCAATTTCCATTTCAATGCTTTAAAACGACTTATTCTGGATTTACGTCTTTCACTTAAAAAAGCATCTATATTTTTATATGTAAAATATTCACCGTCCGAATCGTACATTATTTCACATTTTTTCATCTGGTCATAAATTTTCAGATATTTTTCGGGTATTTGACATTTGTTTTCTTTGTTAAAAGAATCAGAATCATCTATTAAAACGTCTTTAAAAAAGTCACAATTCATTTATTTAAACTTATTTTAATGTAATGCATTTCCCCGTATAGACGGGAGTTTTGATGAGTAATTTTATAAACATTTTAGCGGAAAAATTAAATTGACTTGATATCTTTTACGTCAACCCAAGAATTGAATTCGTCGGAATAACCTAACCATTTAACTAGACATTTATTGCCTTTCTTTTTTATTATTTTTTCAATTTTAAACGTTTTATCTTTCTGATTATATTTAACTAATTCCGGTTCATAATAAGTTCCTTTTATTTCGTCGCCATTCAAATCCTTTATTCTATAAGTAATTGGGTCAGTGTTTAATATTTCTGAAACAATGAAAATTTCTTCCGTAAAAGTAGGCTGGTATCCGCGGGTGAAAGCAGTCTGGTATTTCGAAATTCTTATTCTATCGCCAACCTTGAATTTCGGCTTTCTTATTATTTTTTCTTCGTATAAATTTTTATAAACTTCAGATTCGTTTTCTGATTGACTCGCCTCGGTAGGTGTCATTCGAACAGATCTATGCTTGGAATTATTACAATTTTTAACTAATTCGTCCAATACATCTATATATCTTTTAGTATTGTTGGCTGCTAGATAGGTTCTAATTTTTTTATTAATTGTCCTGTTAAATCGTTCGACAACAGAACATTTTATTTCAACGTTTTCTGTAGCAAACCACTGAATATTATGATATTTAAATAATTTTAAAGTTAACTTATTTACGAATTCGGTTCCTTTGTCAGTCTGCAGTTTTTCAGGAATTCTTTCTTTAAATATCTTTTTAAATGCCTCAGTTACTTCTTCACCAGTTTTTCTCTTTATCGGAATGGCATACGCGTACTTACTAAATATATCTATCACTGTCAATAAGTAATTAGTTCCGTTATTATATTTACTAAAAGGTTTGATAAACAATAAATCTGCTTGCCATTGATCATCGATATGACTGACATAAACGCGTCTTCGTTTAAATTTGCGAATTAAAGGCTTATGCCTTGTATAAACATCTTGGCTGTGTAAAAAATCTGTAATTTGCTTTTGACTGAAACCTGTTTTCCGCTTTAATTCATTGATTCCACAATAACCCCTTTCAGGATGATAATATATTTTTTCTAAGATACTTTTAGGAGCTTTCATCCCTAAGGTTTTCCTAAAAAAACACTCTTTTTAGAACCACAATCTAGACAAATATCTTTCATTATCGGTCTGTTATTTTTAGAAATTGCATTTTTAACATCTTTAGTTTCTGTGTGGTTTTTACATTTTAAACAATAGATCTTTGTATTTATAGATCCCATACCAAAAGATTTTTTAGCTTTAATAATCGGTTTTACAATTCCTCTTTCAATTCTTTCTCTAATCGTAGGATTTTGAATATTATCTAATTCATCAATCATATTCTTATCGCATACTTCATTTCTACTTTTTGTATCTTTATTTTCTAAATAACATTTGTCATGCTTATATGCAATTTCATCCACTCGGTTAACAGGTTTAGACGAATTTTTATACGTTAAATCTGGATTTAATCGCGTTTTCCCCCATAATAATTGTGTCCCCGGGCCTGTGAAGTTATGATTAGGTAAATGCATTTCAAAAGGTAAATTACTAATGACTTTATTCAGAAAACCCGATCCAGTTTGTCCACATTTTAAACACCCACCTTTAAAATTACCTTTTTTAGTTAAAGACGTAACAACAATTTTTTTACTTTTACAACTCATTTATTAGACAGCAAAAAGTTGACGCTTTCTAAGAAGAATATTTATATCCATTCAACTGTACTTTTTTCACATACTTTTCGATTGGGAAATATACTAAATTATTTATAAAATCTTGTTCTCTAACATACACTTCTTCTTCTGAAATTTTTTTAGCTTTCAACAAATTTAACAGTTGTTTATAAAAATTATAACATTGCTTGTATTCTTCTTTTCGTTCCAAAATATTTAAAGATTTCTCAATGACTTCTACAATTCCAACAGTCAAACTCAAAGCAGCCAGTGGTATTAATACAAAAGCTGATAATCCCGAAGCACTTAGCATAAATTTGCTAACAGTTAAGGAAATACTTATCTTTTGATACAAATTGTAACTTTTCCGATAAACATATAATCTCTTTTCTAAATATTCTTCCATTTATGTAGGTTCAAAATTTTTTCGGTATCTCATTTCAGAATTTACTAAATCTAACATAAAGAAGTTACCCTTACAAGAATTATATTTTTCTAGAAATTCTTTTTTCGTTAGATTTCCGTCTATTTCTCTGATTATCTGATTAATTTCCCTAGGCTGTAGCTTAAAAAATATGAAGTAATTACAATTTTTTCTAATATTTATAGGAGTTGAGTAATAAGACTGCGTTAAATAAATAATGGATGCATTTTTCTTTCGACCTCTTATAAACAAATCCTCTATAACTTTTTGGTCTTTCTCTGTAACACAATCGTCAAACACAACAAGATTTTTTTCAGAGGAATCTAGATCGTCGACAGTAATAAATTCACTCAAATCTGAAGAAAATAATACATTCTTTTTATATTTATCATACAATTTTAATAATTCGCTTCTTTTATTTTTACTTATTTTTTTACATTTTATAATATCGTCTCTTTCAACACCTTCAAACTGTGTTTAATTTTCTTGCAATTTAGAATACTTTGGCTCGGAAATATCTTTTGCGCATAAATATAAAGCGTCGAAATCTAATCTTAAATTACTAGGATTCTCAAAACCGTTTAATAAATTTATTAGTAAATTTGTCTTTCCACAACCTGATGGGCCAATTATTAATAATCTGAAAGGATGTCTGGGTAAAAAACGATGTTGTTTAGGGTCAGGCAATTCTTCCGGTTCTGTGTAATCTTTAATTTTAATCATTTATTAGACAGCGAAAAGCTGACGCTTTCTAATGTTACTGCCTGTAAAAGCATATTAGCTGTCAGTAAAAACATTATCGCTTCTAATTAGCTGTCAGTAAAAATAGACGGCGAAGCTGTCGCTTCTAATTTAAAACTATGTAAATGGATAAAATAAACGATTTAGAAAAAGATCGAAATAAGAAACAAAAAGAAGAATTAAAAAATGCAATAAAACTTGTCAAATTACAAGCAGATATTAGAAAAAATAATGAAGCACAGCGTGATAGAAAGCTAGTTATAGACAAAAGTTTAACTGAATTTCATAAACCTGTCACTAAAAAATTAGAAGAACAGGATAAAAGTAGAAAAGAAAATATTAAATCTATCAGTGATAAATTGGACGAATTAAATATATCTTTACAGCCTATTGCAGAATCATCTAGAATTATTCCTGAAGCGATCGAAGATGTCAAAGAATTATATAAAGAACCGTCGCTTATTTATAATGTTGATCAGTATTTAGATACAGATTATTTAATAACTGAAAAATTATACAGACCTTCGAAACTCCTAGACAATAAAGTAAAATTAGATGAAATGTATGCAAAGGCTAAGAAGTTAAAAGAAGAATTATCGAGGAAAAAAGGCAACTTACAAAGTACAATTACGAGGGCTAAAAATCTTTCAGAGGAGGAATTAAGTCAGAAAAAGGATGAATTAAAAGTTGTTAAATATAAAGAAGATGAGCTACAAAAATATCTGGCTAGATTAACTACAATTCGAGGTAGCGAAGTAATGAAAGTCGGTAAAGGTTTAGATTTATTATCTGAATTAATTGATAAAAGATGTCAAGGTAGCAAGTCGAAAAAATTAAAAAATGAAGTCAAACTGCTAATAGACAAACTTATTAAAACTAAAAAAATAACTAACGGAGATAAAGAACGATTATACAATCAATTTCTTCTTTGAAAGCGTCAGCTTTTTGCTGCCTAATAAATGAGTTATGTAAAAAAGAAGATTCATTTGAGTGACGGACAGATTAATAAATTGAAATCTGCTCTCAGAAAAAAAGAAGAACTGATACTGCAGATAGACAATTCTAAAACTCCCAATTATGAAATGTATTTAACTAAAACACAGATTAATCAGATTAGTAAAGGTAAAAGAATAAATATAAGCAAAACTCAATTAGATAAAAACGGTGGATTTTTACCTTTTTTAATTCCTATTTTAACATCACTAGGACTCGGTGCCGCGAGTGGTGCAGCGGGTTGGGGAACTAAAAAAATCCTGGATAAAATTTCAGGATCTGGAGTTTTTCAACCTTGGGAAAACAAAGGATCTGGTATTAAAAAAACGCCAGCTTCCCTGTCTAAAAAAAAAAAATCCCGATAACAAAATTAGGTATATCGGATAAAACGATTAAGGAAAATATGAAAGATGAAAAAGGATTCAGAGGTATTTTTACCTCCGATTTACTCCCTAAAAAGATTGGAAATTTTGAAAGCGTTATTATTAATTTAGATATTTCGACTGGTCCTGGAACACATTGGGTTTCTTATTATAATGACCCGAAATATAACTATGTAGAATATTTCGATCCTTTTGGTGAATATATATATATAAAAATATTAAACTCAAAGAAAAATATATTCCTGAAAATATTATGAAATTTCTTAAACTGTCCAATAAAAAAGTCAATATAGCTCACAATCTTAGTTTTTTACAAAAACCTACTTCTGTAAACTGTGGATTATTTTGTATGAAATATATAAAAGAAAGAAATACCGGTAAATGTCCAGAATGTGTACTTAATTCATTTACCCAACAACCTAGTGATTATAACGAAGAGCTTGTTTTTCATCTTTAAAGATTTTTTCTGTCTAATAAATGATCAAACTGAAACCAAAAATTCATGAAAAATCAGAGGATTTCACTGTTGAATTTCCTAAACCTCTTAAATTAAAAAAATTAGCATTGCAGTCTTTTACTATGACAGTTTCATGGTTTAACATAACAGATAAAACTAATAGGTTTGACGTATACACAGATGAGAATAATGTTAAATCTATCACTATTCCTTATGGTAATAAAAATGTTGAAGATTTAAATATAGATGTAATGAAAGCGTTTGGTTCAGACGATCCTCCGCTAAAATTTGGTAGAGTACAATCTAGACTAAGAATGCTTATTAAATTAACTAAAGGTTGGAATATCGATTTAACAAAAAGCGATTTTCATAAGTTAATAGGCTTTGAAAAAAAAGTTTACGAAAGTCATGATGAAGAGACTGTAATAGAAGGTGAAAATATAGCAGATATAACAAACGGAAACGACATTATATATATTCATTGTGATGTAGTTAATGGATCGTTAATCAACCAGAATAATTCAGAAGTTATTTATTCTTTTACACCGAGGGATGTACCGGGTGTTATCATTTCGAAAGAATTCAATAATTCAATATATTATCCTGTGAATAGGGATTCAATTCGTAGAATAAGGATGAGAGTTACGAATCAAAATGGTGAATTAATTGATTTAAATAAAGGTTTAATTGAGTATAATTTTCGAGTCGTAGAGGAAAACGAAGACTATGTTGAAAAAATATATCAACTGATATTAACTAAATTTTCTCAATAAATAAATGAATCAACACAGATTATATAGGAAAAGTAAAAGAATTCAAGGAAAAGGATTTTTTAAATCTAAAAAAGTAGATTTGAATGAAAAAACAGTAGTTGACAGATTGAGTGATGCTGACATATTGAATGAAATATTTTCAAAAAAGATGAAAGGAACAGGTCTAAAAATTCTTCCTAAATAAATGGAAAAAATTTATGATCTAAGAGATACTCATTATTATTATAATAACGATATAAAAAGTAGCGAATTAAAAAAAATAAGATTGCCTAGTACAAGCCATAATGACAAAAAAGAAAATACTACGTTTCATTTCGAAATTACCGATACAAATGATCCTATTTCATTATCGGAGAGTTACCTTGAGACAAAGTGGAAAATTATAAAATCCAGCGGTGCATCTATAAACGATGATAATGTCGCAGCTGTGTGTTCTATGAAAGGCGTAAAACTTCAGATAGGTAAACAAATAATCGAATCAGTTGGAGACTATCACTCCTACATTCTACAGGTTAAGAGACTTAAGGATTATACCAGAGATTATTCAACATCAGAAGCCACCAATATAGGTTTTTATCCGGATACCAATGATAGTGCTGATAGAAATAAAAGTTTACTTCAAGACGATGGTACGATAACTGCTACAACCCCTATAAAAGATGTCGTCAATAAATTAAAAATTGTAAAAAATGAAAACTACAATAAAGGATTTAAAAAAAGATGGGAATTGTCGAAAAATAGTAATTCAGTTACAACATGGACGCCTTTAAAGGAAATTTTTGATTTCGTCGCAGAATATAAAAAAGCCATTTCTGGTTTCATAATAAGACTGGAATTCCAAAGAGACGATAGCAGAAATATGATTTACACAGACGCTGCAAATCCAGATTATAAAGTAGAAATTGAAGACATAGCGCTGTGGGTGAGATACGTTGACTTTAAAAATGGTGCGGAGATTCTCTATAATGAATTAAAATTATCTAATACGGATATAGAAATAAACTGGAATCAGTATGAAATTAACAGATCTAGTCCTATTACTAAATATAAAAGCGGTTCCGATTCTATATCTGCTACATCCGATGAAGTTTTAAGATTATTTGTAATACCGCAATATTTTGACAGAAATGAAAATCCTAAAAAAAATAATATGATATTTGATAATTTGGATATGATCGAATGTTGGTTGATGATTAACAGATCGCCGTTACCAGCAGAGCGATATACGATGGATTTTGGTAAAAAGGAATATAATAGGTTATATGAATCTTTTCTGGAATCAGGTCTCAATAATCTAAACACAGAAACCGGATGTATGGTAAATTATTCAGATTTTGGTAAATTATATCCTGTAATTCATTTTGATTTGTCAAATCATGTAAATTATACCACTCTTGAAAATTTGAGAATAGAATTCAATTGGAAATTAGAAAATGAAACAACCAAAGAATATGTATTTTACTATATTTTAGAAGTAAGAAAGAAATGTATATTAAATATGAATAAAAAAGAAATTACTATGATTAAAACGTTAGGAGAATAACATTTTTTAGTCTTTATAAATGGCTGTTTATTATCCGCCGTATGATAATCCAGTGCGAAAAGGCCCTATCGGACCCCCCGGTATAGGTTTTAAATTAACGGACGATGGTCATTACGATATGGAAAATAAGATATTAAAAAATGCTTCAGATCCAATCGATGATTTAGATTTAACTACTAAAAGTTTCGTTTTGAATAAAATAGAGAATAATCATTTCCAATTAAGAGATTTTATAGAAAAAAATAATACTAATTACGATAGTAATTTTTTAACCTTCGCTGAAGAAACTGGTAAGAGAATTAAAGAATTGGATGAAAACACTTTACATCTAATCGATGGAAAATCTTTTGACGCTAAAGGAAAAAGAATAGGAAATGTCGCAGATCCGAAAGATGATAAAAATGTTGTGAATAAACGATATTTAGAAAAAAATGCGTTAATACTAGAAAATGATAAATTTGATGCAAAAAATAAAATAATTACGAATGTTTCGGAACCCGAAAACGATAAAGACATAGTCAATAAAATATATGTAGACAATAAAGATATCTGGGTTACAGTGAAGGATTTTCAGACTTTTACAGGAAAAGAATTTAAAAAAGTAAATTTCGACTTGATAAGTTCTAAATTACTGGATCAAGAAATGCGATTATCTACAGATATGCATATCAAAATTACTATATATTTAATAGATAATAGTTTAATAGGAAGAAATGTGGATATAGAGATAGAACTTAAAATCGAAGATAAAAAAATTTTATACAGAGAAACAAGTGATAAATATGAAACTTGTTTTGTTAATGGAAAACGCGGGGACATCATTACATTCTGGATAAAATCCAAAAGTAAAAACTTTCCAGTCACTTTAAAACCTTATATTCATATTGAAAAAATCCCCTTTTAAAAATATTTCATTATTAAATGGATATCAACTGGGACGAATTTTCTAAAACTAAAAATTTATCCGAAGATGTCCTACGAAATTTGAAGGATCAACTCAATTGGAAGTTAGTTTGTAGATATTCAATATTATCCGAACCTTTTATGGAAGAACTCATAGATTATGTTGAATGGAATGTTATATGCATTTTTCAAACACTTTCGGAAGAGTTTATCGAAAAATACAAAGATGAATTTGATTGGAATTTAGTTTCTAAAAATCAAAAGCTGTCTGAAGAATTTATACTAAAACATTCGAATTATATAAATTGGGTTGTTATATCTCAATTTCAAGTCTAGAGTGACGAATTTATTCAAAAATATCATGAAAAATTAGATTTACATAAAGTATCCAGGTTCCAAAAACTTTCAGAAAACACAATGTGCACTTTGGAAGAAGGATTGAATTGGTTGCTAATAGCACGCTTTCAAACATTTGGTGAAAGATTTTTAGAAAAATATATGCATAAACTCGATTTTTGTAATCTCATTGAATATAAGTTTGATCAGTTACCAGATAATTTTTATAACGATAAATGGAAAAAAATTCTTTCCGTTCAACTGGGTGAATTAAATAAAAAATTTGGACATTATTATGATGAAGAGGAGCATCATAGAGAGAAATTGGTGGATGAGATTTTGGAATTGAAAAGTATTTTAATACGATTTATTAATGAATTGCGACTGCTTTTGAATAAAGACGAAAAATAAAAATGTTTATAAAAATGCTTTTATATTATATATAAGAACAACATAAAGAATTTTACACATTAATATATAAAAATTTTTTTTTGGTGGTGTCATTACACCACGATCACAAATGATCTATGTTTGCGAGCGTTTATCGCCACTCCAGGGACAACACAAATGTGATCCATTCCAACATTCCACGATCACAAATGATCTATGTTTGCGAGCGTTTACCGCCACTCCAGGGACAACACAAATGTGATCCATTCCTACATTCACACCAACACACAATTCACATCAACTCATAATTATTTAAACATAATTAAAGAGAGTTTAGCTATGTTTACCCCTCCATAGCTCTTCTTACATCAACTCTAATTATTTAATAATTAGAGAGAGTTTAGCTATGGAGGGGGAGCTCTCATCTGATCTCTGATACGCAACTTTATCGACTGTAATTAATCGACTTTATCGATGTGTGACGTCATTATCCCCACAAATTTTAGCAAAATGCCCCCAATCGACACGCACCAAGCGTTAAGAAATATAGGGGGCTATTTCACGCTTGGTGCGTGTCGATTGGGTTTTTGCCGGTCTGGGGTTCGAACCTGCAACCTTGGCATCCGATGAAGAATGCCGATAAAGTCGCAGTATCTTAACCACCATACAGATGAGAGCTCAGAGTGAAAGCCTTTTTTAATATATATAACTATTGAACTACCGTAAAATATCTATTTCGCGAAGTAAATATTAAGGATTTAGACTGTAATATAGTTCAAACGATGTTTTGGATTTATTATTAAAATTAAAAAAATTATCATCTTCTTCTAAGAAATTAATAAGTCTTTATTAATTCGCTAATGTATAATTATTTTTTCTTTTTCGTAAATTCCGGTCTCTAAATTGCTAGGAATGTATCAGAATAAATAAATTTCAATATAACATCTTTGTGACAATAATATAGTTCAAAAGATGCTTGGATTTATTATTAAAATTAAAAAATTATCATCTTCTTCTAAGAAATTATAAGTCTCTGGCCTATTCTTAAATTTTCTTTACATAGAAACAATAAAAACTGAAATTTAATATTACATTTAACTGAATTATTATAATATTATATTAACAGAAATCAATAATTTATTAGTATTCTTTTAGGCATATCATTCATGAATGAATTCTTTAGACAGCGAACAATATTCATCCGTTTTTGTTTCTATTAAATTAAATTAAATTAAATATACATATTGTATTATACATTATATATACAATTCCTATACAAATTAAATAAAATATTAGAAAAATTCTTATTAATTCCTGCATTTTTTCTTTCAAAAAATAAGGAATATACCATAATTCGTTCCTTGTACATTCGAAAAAATTTTATAGTGCTACCATCTATTAGCAGTTGTAAGAAGATGACAGTCAAACTATTTTTTAATACTTCCGTCTTTCAAGAAATTTTTCCGTACGAGGAAATCCGATATATTCAAGGCCTTTACTGTACGCATCTCGCTACGAGCTGTGATAAAAGATTCAAAGATTGATTAGAGATATAACAGCCTACGTATCGCTGAAACAGCAATAACAAAACTGAATAAAGGGGGTTATATCTTTCATTTTAAAGGAAAAAATAATGACGGCTTTTATGATTATGAATTAGAAAAAGCTTAATCCTACAATTTGTTTTAAATCTTACAATAATCGAATGGACCTTTTATCGAACTATCAAACTACCAGAATAATATTTACTGAAATTCAAAATATATCTGTTTTTAAGTACAAAATTCTTTCCGTTCAACTTGGTGAATTAAATAAAAAATTTGGCCATTATTATGAAGAAGAAGAACCTCATAGAGAAAGATTAATAGATGAAGTTTTGGAATTAAAAAATATTTTAATACGATTTATTAATGAATTGCGACTGCTTTTAAATAAAGACGAAAAATAAAAGTGTTTATAAAAATGCTTCTGTATAAATGGTGTCGGCTCAAAGATTAGAAGATATTATAATTCATAAATATAAAGATTTATTTATCAATTTATCCCATCATAAAACATTTCATACATTTATTTCATTATATATGAATAAAATTGATCTTCATTTAAGTAAAAATATTATGAAATTGCCCATTGAATTTATAAGAAAATTTAAGGATAAACTTAATTGGAATTGTATATCACAGAATGAAAAATTATCAGAAAATTTTATTAGAGAATTTCAAAATAAAGTTGAGTGGCGGTGTATATCATTTCATCAGACATTATCCGAAGATTTTATTAGAGAATTTCAAAATCATGTTGACTGGTATTATATGTCATTTCATCAGACACTATCAGAAGATTTTATTAGAGAATTTAAAAATAAAGTTGACTGGGAAGGGATCTCCTATCATCAGGTCTTATCCGAAGATTTTTTAAAAGAATTTAATGATAAAATTGACTGGGAATGGATATCATATATCAACGGTTTTTAATTAACATTTCAATTTTAAGCCGAAGGATTATATCCTTTATTTGACGTCCAATTTTTTTCTAAATAAATGTTACAATATTTTGTCATAAGTACTTTACTCTTTAATTGTCTTTCGCCTACCTTTCATTATTTTAAATTTGACCCCGTTATTACAAATCATAGCATCGATAACTCTAATAATTATACTATATTTAATAGTTTCAATGATACAATAAAATTAACTTTCACAGCTAAAATATACAAAATGGATCAAGCCTCTAAATTTTCTCAACCTGGTGTTTATTTTTGGATAGAAAGTAAATGTGATGACAATTGGAATTTAATACCCGAAACTAAAGAATGGTTCGATATTTATATTCCAGGAGATAATAACTTATACTATTCTATAGCTTTTAATGCAACTAAAGATTTTAGGATTGGTTATAATACCGATAACTTATTATACAACGCAGCTCTTTGCTTTTCTTATTCCTATCAATATTATCCTAGAGGAAGGTTGTTTATTAGCATTTCGTAGACTATTAAGAAAGTGCGTCAATCTATAATCAGACTAAATTTTTTCATCACTATAATAATTAAATATTTACATTTAAAAATGATGATTATTTTATCTAAATTGATTACGTTATTATTTATAATCAGGTTTTTTTTATTGTTTATTCTATAACCTTTTCTTAAAACTTCTTCTTTACATAATTT
Source organism: Maratus speciosus (assembly GCA_963932465.1). Taxonomy (NCBI): domain Eukaryota; kingdom Metazoa; phylum Arthropoda; class Arachnida; order Araneae; family Salticidae; genus Maratus; species Maratus speciosus. The sequence goes on from OZ010799.1 coordinate 288,032,218, forward strand.
AGTAGAAAAAATAAAAATATCCACACAATGCAATTTTTATCATCATTTGCTCGATAAATCGTTATAAAATCGTTACAGCACCGATATTTTAACAGTCAAATTTTTTGAGCAAAATCTTACAAAAATCGTTAAATATTTGCATTTAGTGGAATATAAAAAGTGTGCCAAAGGACCCCCTATATACTACTTATATCACATATATCACACAATAATTCTTCATATAAACACGAAATATACCAATGAAAAAGATTATGGGTAATATGAGTCAAAATTATTTTTTATTATCGTATTCAATAATTAACTATTTATAATAACTATTTTGTTTTCTTTTAGAAGGATGATTATTATATCGAGATACATAAATTAATCAAAACAAAATAAAGCAATTAAACTTTAAGTAGAATAGAATTATTACGGTATTATTGAAATTTTAAGTGTGCTCGAGCAGTGGCGACCGAATTTGTAAAGCCCTGGTCTCGACGGAAAGAAAACAAACAATTATACTTGCTAAGACGGAAACTTTTAATAAACATATTTTTTTTTCTTGGTCCCTTTCGCTTTCGTTTTCACAGGTTTAAATAAATTGAAATGTTATTATACTTTTGTAAAAATTAACTCATTTACCTTTTCGCACACTCTTCTCGGAAAATTTCGCTGTTCGGTGTAAGCTTCGTTTTACATCTATGAAGAATATCCTCACGAAGATTGATTTTTTCTTTATAAAGTAAATCTGGTTTGCATGTGTGTGCGGATTTTTCTTCAATTTTTTTCTCCCCCTCTGGATTCAACAAGACTGCTCTTCCCCGACATTTAATATCTTTGCATGCTAGTTTCCATCTACCGGCACTGGGCTTGTCTTTAATTGTATAAAAAAATCCATCACCATTGGAAAATAATCATCCATTTTTAGTGCCAGGCACTTCGAAAACTGTTTTTTCCGTTTTAAAATTAGAATTATAAGAAGCTTTAGTAACTATAAAATCTGAACTTGAACAAAAAATCACTCCTTCCTTTAAAGGCTGACAAATGTAAGTGTGTTCTTGATAAGTGTTTGCAAAAAAGAAATACACGAATACGACTTCCACATTTGGCTGACTAATTATTTTAGGAGGTGTCACGTACAGTGAAAAAAACTCCCCATAGCTAGAAGGCGTAAAGAAATCATATAGAAAAGAGACACTCGTGTGAACTTTAAAAAATCCTAAACCCATAGCACATAGATCACTCTCAATTCATGAAAACATCGTTAAGTGAATTAATTGTCGAAATAAGTAATTGGAAATAAGACTAATGCCACGTTAGAACTAAAGAATCGGTCCTTTTTACCTCCCATATTGAGAACATGTGTTACGACATGTACTTAACGAAAGATAATTGTTTCTGGAGACATAAGCCAATTGAGCTATGTTGCTAATTTTCTTGAAATTAATAATAAAAAAAAAAAGTTAAAACTGATGTTAAGAGGCTACTTCAGTCAAGTGAAAAGACTCGTTCGCTAATGCTAATCCTATGGAAGAAATTTATAACGATATCTTCGTTACATTTCAATATTTTTAAATGATTTTTTTTGCATTGGATAGCTGAGATCGATCTGTACAAAGGCCGTTTTTTAATTCTTTGAGTTTGTTTACAGATATTTTTAACGAGGACGCTTTCATTTTCGGAACCGGTTTCGAAACTGAAAGCATGCTCATAAAAAAAATCTGCACTAAAAATCGAACAAGTAAAAAACGGCCTGCATACAGATCGATCTCAGCTATCCAATGCAAAAAAAAAATCATTTAAAAATATTGAAATGTAACCGAGATATCGTTATAAATTTCTTCCATAGGATTAGAATTAGCGAACGGGTCTTTTCATTTGACTGAAGTAGCCTCTTAAGATGGTTCTCAAATGACCTGCTCGCGAAATTTTCTGACACAGTTCCTGGCTCATTTATAACCCGTTTACTTTAATTTGTTGCTTAGTTACGAGAAGTTTAAAAAGTATGCAGCCTCACCCCTTTTCAGTAAAGGTGATTAACGCGAGTGGTCAATTGGTATATGTCATTAGCATACCTGTTTGTGGTTTCCGGAATCTGTCTTCCCTTCTTGGTGAATGAAATCCGAAGAAATCATATGCTGTTTGAAAAATAATGATTATCATTTTAAATTGTCAAAGCGTACTTGATGGATATTCAAATTGTATTTTTCCATGATGAATATGTTATTGATTTGAGTTAGTGGAATAGAAAGCTTCAATAGTGTAGTCAAAACGAATACTTTCATAAAAATACCGAATTATGTTTAATCTTTATTAAATAATAAATAATAATACTAATAACTGTAAATCCTAAATACTTGAAATGAGTGTAATAAAAAATTCAAAATTTAAAAATTTAAGAATTTAGTTTAAATTTGAGTAAGTTTAACTGTGTACAGCATTGAATTTCATCAAAATTTACTTAAAGCATTTTCAGGTTTAATATTTTTATGTGAATTTTTCATGCATATCTATTTTAAAAGTGAAATATCAAAAGAGAAATAACAATATTAATTTTAATGTAATACTTTTTTATTGTTTGAACAATTCGTACACACATATGGAAAGATATGAGCTAAAATAGGTTTGCAGTGAATATAAATTTATAAACTCTTTGTTAAATTTCAAAATGTATATTATTCAAAATAAAAACTTTATATAAGATATTTAAATTGTAATTATTTGTTTTAAATTTTAAATTAGTGGTTAAGTTCCTAAAACTTTGTTTCAAACTATATTTTTAAAGTATATAAAAAACATTAAAAAATATTCATTTTTATAAGCAAAAAACATTATTATATCTTTATAAATTATACATTATAATTCACAAGAATATACAAGAACAACTAAACTGTGGTTTATATACAATTAGAGAATATTTTCACTTGAACGATAAAAAAACGCAATATTTCATCAAATGTGTCCCTTAAAATTTAGGGCTTAGAATAATGCTTACATCGCATAACAAAATAAGAAAAATAATATAAAATAAATAATACAGAGTTTTACGAATACTAATTTCAGGCACATTTCCTTTGAAAGAGACAAAAAAGTTCAAAATTTCGATTGTAAATGTCTATTACCATGCTTTTTTTATATGATAACCTCGGGAATTACACACTAACGTTTATAATTAAGTTATCTCAATAAATATAGGTGAATTTTACAAAATGTTTCAAATAAAAATAAATAAAATGTAAGCAAAATGTTAGTTTCGTGAATCCTCGTTTTTAGTAAAATAAAATAATTAGTAAAATAGGTTTGTGAATTTTATTTATTGAACTACATATAATTGTGTTCGGGCTATTCAAAAATTCATAAATTATTACTTAATTTTTGCAAAATCTCTTTTAACGAATAATTTTACTGAATTAATTTATTTTATCGAAACACAAACACAAGAGAAGTAATAGCCTGGCACAAGGTGCCGAAAATGGTAGACACTTTATTTTTAATCATAGGCGGCGTTAGTTAGAGCTACCAATTCAAGACCTTTAGTAGAAAACTTAATAAATGGTTTAACAAGTCGTCAAATGAAAATATAAATAAATAAATAAATAAAATAAAATTTATATATACGTGATTTGATAATTTCATTTACATACATCGAAATAAATCTTACTACGTTTCTCTGAAGCAAACAAACAAATTTAACATTATATTATTATGGAAGGGTACAATATATGATTTAATAACGATTAACAGTACTCATTCAAAATATAACCGCTCGTATATCATGTTGTCTCTTTTATTTCAAACTTTTTTTCATTACTTTTAGTATTATTTATTCCATAACGAATGAAAGTATCTGAAAATGACCATTTAAATTCATCATAAAAAAGTAATGCAATTTATTAAAAGTATATTTGAATATACACTTAAACATATAATTTTAGATACACATGTTTTAATTTCTTTAAGGTTGTTAAACTTAATTCTAGATTTTTCTCAAAAATATATATTAATTAAGACGGATAACACGGAGGATAAATTATCAAAGAAACCGAGAAGCAATAAAGAATATGACATGCTCTTTTGCTTATAGTATCTAAATTTTTTTAACAAATGAAAAGTAGGATTTTCTGGCTTTGTTTGTCTATATGCAATTGATAATATCCTTATAACTACTTTCTTTGTGCTAAAATTTATTTTGTACTAAAATAATTTAAAATGAAATTTTCTGTTTCATCCATTTTTTGATATAGCAAATTAGATTGGATAGCAAGTTAGATTAGACTAGCTGAATGATAAGGAATTGTCCACAAATTGTCAATTTTAATTAATTTTTTTAATTTCATTTTTTATTGATGCTTTAGTTCTTCTTGGATAACCACCAGAAAGAGCCTATACCATGATCAAAAGGGTAACCGGAAAAAAAATGACCGGAAAAAACGTGACAGGAAAAAAGGGGACAAAATAAACAACAGCGGGAAAAACGTGACAAGGAAAATACGTGACCGGAAAAAAGGGGGCAAGGAAAAAACGGGACACTGAAAAAACCGACCGTTTTTTCCAGACCGTTTCAGTGTTCAAACACACTGACCGTTTGTTGCTGCTTGTACTTTGTCCGGTATGGAATCGTTATAAATAATACAAATATTTTAAGTCAATGGCTACAAATGCAAATTTTGAAAAATGGAGTGGAATATTTGCATACTAGAATGCTTGTTTACAGCTCTACTTGATTTTTGACAATCGCGAACGGATATTTTCCGTCGATGTTTAAGAATGCAAATATTGAGAAAAGTCCCGCATATTCGCATATGAAAATGCATATTTACATCACTACTTGATTTTTGATATATGTAAATTAGGAAACAGGATATTTTAGTCCCGCCGTTTTGTCCTGATGCCATTTCGATTCCTAGCCATTTCGGTCCCTTGCAGTTGTTGTTGGAAGCAGCTATATTGTTAATAACAAAATCTCAAAAATTAAATTGTTTTTATTGACGTATTTATTAGTAACAATCCAAAATTATTTCAATTATTAATTGTTTATATAATTAATTTATCAATTACTTGTTTTAAAAATATTACATGAGCTATATAATAATTACAGGGTAATGCAAATATAATTTTTTTTTTAAATTTTCGTTTACTATAATGTCATTAGATTATATAAAAATGATAATGATTCTGAGGATAAATATGTTGTTTATTTATTTATTATTTAGTTTATAATATTTTCTTGCTATTTAAATATAATTAATTAATAATATCTAGTTTTTTTTAATTGCAAACTATAACTGTGCTAAAAAAATAGAAATCTAATTCTACATCTGGACAATAACATCACCTAACATCATTAAGAAATATTTTTACATTTTTGTACAATATTACATTATTATTATTATTAATTAATAATAATACTATCAGTCAACAAAACAATTACTTAGATTTAAAATTTTGACTGATTTTTCATTTTTTTGGGAGGGGGGGGGGGATAATAAATAAAAACTTTTGAATAAAAACTTTAATTGATGAATAATTGCTATTAATTAATTATTAAAATAGTTAGTAATTTTAATATAAAAATTAAATTAATGTTTTATTAAATATATTTTTTAATTCAATTTATTCTTAATTTATTAAATTATTAACGTTAATATAAATTACAAATTTATACTTTAAAATAAACTCAATACAAATTATATATTCAGTTTATCATTATACTTAATATTAGCTATAAGCTGAAATTTATCCTTTATCTGCTTTTTTATTTTATATTTAAAGTTACTGAGATTTAAAACTATTAATATGATTAATAATAAAACTAAGATAAAAAAAAATATTAAACTTACTTTCTTGGAAAGATGGAGGAAAAAGGTAATTAAAAGAAAATAATAAAAGAGAAATGCAAAAAAGCTTAGTTTTGTCAGTTAAAAAATTATTTATTAAGGTATTAATAACATTATCACATAAAATTAAAAATAATCGTTTTATTAAAAGAAATAGGTCTAATTTTAATAAAATTTGCTCACAAAACTGTTCTTCAAGGGTGGGAAGACTTAAAAAAATTTGCAAGCAACAATTATAAAAAGAAAGAGCAGAGGGAAGGGGGGGAGGGAGATCTATTTTTTTTTAACAAAATATTTATTTCAGCACGCCCTAGTAAGCAAATCTCTGTTGATTCCCCAATGCATAATGGTAAAGTAACTTCTGAAAACAAATTTATAAGATGCAACATTGTATTGAAAATATCAGACATTTGTTACTTTGTTAGTTTTTAGTAATTGTTTATGAATAAGTTCAATATTTATAAATTCCGTGTCATGTTTTTTCGGGTCACTTTTTTTCCTTGTCACGTTTTTTCCGGTCATGTTTTTTCCTTGTCACCTTTTTTCCGCTCTTGTTTTTTCTGTCACTTTTTTTCCTATCACGTTTTTTCCGTTCACCTTTTTTCCTGGATTCGGTCAAAAGAAGTATCAAAATCGAAGCATTTTTTCCAAATCTACAGGTGATAGTCACTAAATACTAACTTTTTTTCTAAAAGTCAGTTAATAAAAAATGACAATTTGAGGAAAATCCCTTATCATTCAGCTGCTTTTAGAGAACAACTAAAAATTAGCTCACTCTAACGCCGATATCTTTCTGAATTTTTACGATATTTGACTGGATATTTATAATAAATTGCTCCATAGAGTTGACTATTAAATTATGTAACACCGCAAAAAAAAAGCACAAATAAATAAACAACCCGAATATAAAACTCTGGAAAATAAATCAACGTAAAATAAAGCACCCGAAAGATAAAGCCGTATATTGGAAGGACTTCAACTCTTGGTAACAATTGCCAAGGTTTAATCAAACTAAAACTGCTACAAAAACATAAAATGGAAAATGAGCTGAAGTTTTTCCTTCGGGACGGGCCGATGGCAGTCCGAAATTTCCAATAGGGATTATTAACTTCCACAAAATGATTGAGTTGCAACCAGGGCTGCGGAGACGGAGTCGCTAAAAAACAAGCCGACTCCGACACTAGATTTTTTTTGTTAGACATCTTAAAAATGAAACAAGTGGGTAAGTGTGATCACAGATCGTACAGAGGGTTTCGTTTAATATTCCTTTCAAAACACTTTATCCTTTTGAAAAATCTGTTAGTTCCACATTTCAGAACCAGGGGGCGCACTTGATTCTAAACAAACCTCTATCCGAACGAAAATACGTTTTACATACTATCCGCAGATATATTAGTCGAGGGGATTGGGCCGATAGCACCCGAGATAAGAAGGCGCCCTGGCGGTAAAAAGTGGGACTAAAATATGTAAAGCTGTGGTGCATAATATGAAAGAATCGTCAACGGGGTGTCGGCAAAAGTTGGAAAAGTACTCCACGGGTGAAAAGGGCGGAGGTTAGAAAAATTGCTTAAAATACCCAAGTCCCGGAGGAGTAAATAACATAAGACTTTTTGAAAATTTTATGATTTGCCGAGTGGTCTGAGGCATTGAGCTATGCGTATGCAAAAATTCATGTCTCCAACTTAATTAGGGGCTCTCTTAGAAAGAATTGCTTAAAATACATATGTGGTAGCTCAAAGGGTTAAACGTAAGACTTTTTCAAGATTTCATGATTTGTCGCCTGGCCTCAGGTGTTCTGCAATAAGTATGCAAAATTTCAAATCTCCAATTTAATTAGGGTCTCAATTAGAAAGAATTGCTTAAAATACACAAGCTGGAGTTGAAAGGGTTCAACATAAAACTTTTTCAAAATTTATTATTTGACGTGTGATCTGAGTTGTTGAGCTATAAGTATGCAAAATTTCACGCCTCCAACATAATTAGGGGCTCAGTTAGAAAGAATTGTTTAAAATACACATGTGGGACCCCAAAGTGTTAAACGTACGACATTTTCAAAATTTTATGATTTGTCGTATGATGTGAGGTGTTCAGCTATATGTAACCAAAATTTCATGTCTCCAACATGTATAGTTTCTGAGAACGGGCTCTGTGACGGACAGACAGACAGACAGACAGATGAGCGAGACGAATAGGGTTTCGTCAGATGAACAAAACCCTAATTAAACTAATTATATGCAATTTGAAATCTATAAAATGAATTGTTATTGTTATTTGTGGACTATATCAGGCTACAGAAGTTAAAGATGACCGATTTACTGCAGTGTACAAAGTAGATACAAGGGTAGGTAGGTATTGCCCATATACAGAGTAGATGAAAACTGTTTTAATTCATAACTGTAGTAGATATTTTACATTTCCTTCTATATATAAAAAAAAGTTTTGATTTGGAAATGGACCAATTTAAATCTGCGTAGATATTCCGGGTAGATCGGCATCCAATTTGAATGCTTAAGCATGACCTTTCATCGTTAATATTAAAAGAAACTGTTGCATACAAAAATATGAAAATCGGCGGTATTATAGAGAAATGTTCGATAAACACGCTGATGCAGACAGTTTTCAAATCGAAGAATTATTTTAAGATATTTAATGCTAAAGTGGTACAAAATCGTTCTATTAAAAAAAGTTTTATTGGAGCAAAAGCTATACATGAGAATTTAATCATTTTTAGATCATTTTATACGTTATAAGTTCCCGGTGTGCATATTGCATTTATTTTTCTTATTAGACCCATTTTTTGAGGTTTTATTTCTATTTTAAATTCAAATTTTCAGCATTTCGAGAGATATTTTTTACAAAATTTAGAAAAAGTTGTTAATTTAAACTGTTGCCAATTGTATAAAAAGCGCAAACAATAATGTTTACTTCAAATTAAAAATTTATTTACACGTGACTATTACAAACAGAAAAAAAAAAAAAAACTTTAAAATGAGAATTAAATGATTACATGTTAATAGCAGAAAAATTACGTCATAAGAACCATATTTACACTTGAATTGGAGAAACAAAATCTTAAAATAAAAAAAATCATTATTATGCATTAAAACTTGTAAATGGAGGAAATTACGTCATATTTAAAATGCCCCAAAAATATGGCAAAACAATTTAAATTGAAAAATATATTTGCGTGAGATATTTAGAGATAATCTCATCAACTATTATCGTGAATTCGAAGACAGCGCAAATAATATTTCCTTCTAACAACAAAAGTATTTTCAAGTGAATATTATAAAGAGAAATAAAACTTTGGTGTGAATTACGTCAGATTTGAAGCGATACATTTAAAATGAATTATTTAAAAGAACTATCGTATAGCACAGTTAAAAAATACCGGGAGACAATGACACTGTTTACTTAATTTATTTTACATTAGCGTATTTTCCAATGTTTAACTAATTTTTTTAATTAAATATGAAAACGGCCATTGTATCTCTTAACAGCAGCAGATTTGGTCTTAAAAGTCCCAATCCAAGGAAAACGAATGGAAAGCTGTTTACAGATAGATCGCTACTGTTTGTTTTTTTTTTTTTTTTTTAATTCAATATTTTTAAAGCCGATCAAATTAGCGTGCTTTTTGGATTTTGGTGCGCCTGAACGGGGGTTGGCGAGCGTAGCTCGGGGGGCGTACCGCGGGGGTTGGCGGTTATATACTACTAGGGGGCAGAGCCCCCTAGTAGTATATAAATAAGTACTTCCCTCATATTTTTGGGGTTTGCGGATAGAACCAGAGGTACAAAGGTCTGGAAGGACCCAAAGCCCGGAAAATGAAGGGAATTTTTCAAACAGGCCGTGTAAGTAGAAATAAGAGAATTTATGTTAATTGGCCATTAATGAGTGTTAAAATGTTATTTTAATGACTATTGAAGAGATTTGGAATCGAACAGTGTTTTCCATTTTTTTTATATAAATTAATAAAATATAAGAGATTCTTGTCACGAGACTGCAGGTTTTTATACTTTCCCGTGCTATCGCTTCTGAAAATTCGATTAAAAACTTTAATTTTGAGAGTATCTTCTCAAAGATATGTTGCCTTTATCAAAAAATGGATAACGTAATAACGTAAAGTTTCTGAATAAGAACACCGGCACCAATCTTATGCGTTTCCGAAAAGAAATGAATTCAGAAATGTATCAGAAAGTAGCTCCTTTGGTATTTGAGAAAAGCCTTATTAAATGACAAAGAAATATTTTTAGAAATCTGCTTTTTGTTATACAGATTCAAAAGTTATCATGTTTTTAACCCGCCATTTTTCCATTTATTCTGAACTACATTATTTTTAATGAATCCTTATTTAAATGTTGAAACATCTAATACTCTATAAGTAATCATTAATGTTGCTATTCTGTATTCTCTGTCTTGCGAATACATACTAATTTTAAAATATACTGTAAAATTATCCCATAAATATGCATGCAGTATGCATACAGATTCTTTAAAAGAATCTTAATTGTATGTTTAGAAAAACCTAGATTTTTTTGTAGAAATTGAGTCATTTAATTGATTTTTCCACGGCCCGGCCGGGCCTGATTTCACTGATTTTGTACGGGCCGTGTCATGAACTGTGAAAATATAAATAAACCGGGCCAGGCCCGGAAATTACGACCCGTGCCGGTCTCTAAAAATGATAATCAATGCCGAAATAGTGAGATTTGAGCTTTATTTTTCTTATATTCTATCATTATTTAAATCAACAGGCAACATTAGTACCCCATCCCGAGTACTAGTGCAGTCATCCCGGAATCGGAGTCGGAGTCGATAAAATATCCCGGAGTCGGAGTCGTCCATTTTTCGCACCGACTCCACAGCTCTGGTTGGAACACCATGTGTATACACATTCATATACATTTTTAAATTATTCCCCAATGATTATAAAAAACATGAAAAAAAGAAAAAAAGCTTCCACTTTTTAATTATAAATTGTATGAGTTTTTTTTTTAAATTAAATACATAATAGATTTTTTATTTTTAAATTAATAGAGTGCTTGTCTGAAAATTATAAAAATTTAAATTAAAAATTAAATTTTTCAATATTTTGTCTTTTTCACTTAGTTGAACAATTTTAGAGGTAAATAGAAATAAATGTTAATACTAAGTATAGCAGCCTGCTGCAATAGGCCAACAAAAAAATTACAAATCCATCTAATTTTATACGTTATGGTACATATATTTTTTTTTTCGAATATTAATTACGGAATACATAAAATATTTTTAAAAATATGATAAAAAATATTATACTATGTAACATTTGAAAAAATTAAGAGAAAAAGATTATTAGAAGCTTCAAATATCCGAATCCAAAATTGGAGCTCATTCCATTAAGTGGTTTTCGAGTTAAAATTAAAAGAAACTACAGGAATTGCAGTTTTGTTTACAACTATAACAAGTAAGAAAAATCATGCGTTAAGCCTAGATTATGAAACACTTTCCAACACTTCCTGAATGCTTTAACAAAACTTCATTATTTAGGGAAATAAGGTATATAAGAGAACTAAGTAAACATTTTAGAAAACGCATAAAACATTTGAAAAACTGATTTCAGCAGTTACCATCCATAGCAAATATGTATTCCAATTCTTTTGAGCAGCTCTGTATTTGATCTGCAGGTTGATATATATGCTATATAATGGGGAAATTTAGTTTAGCAAGAAAACGAATAACAGGTTGAAATTTCTCTTTCAGCAATTTATACTAATAGATGGAAACATACTTGTATACTTTTGTACAACACTATAGTTAACCTAGTACCTTTATTACACGCCACTATTTAGCTAAAGTTTAATTCAAAGTAAAACACTCTTAAAACTACTGGAATCACATTTCCAGAAATTATCATTTATAGACGGTCATGTATCCAATTCTTTGCGTGACCCTGTATATAATTTTATCTATGTTCTACAAACATTTCTTAGTAAACAAAATGCAGTTCAGCGTAAAAATGCATAACCCATTTAAAAACCACCTTTAAGCAATTTACAATCATACCCAGTAACCATTACGAAATCTTTTGTGTAGCCCTGTATATGAATTTCAGCATTTATACACACCATATACAATGCATAAATATAGTGAAACATAAAAGCACATAACATAATTAAAAATGCATATCCAGCAATCATTGCTACCGTACAGTACTTCGGATACAATATCGTATCTGAAATCTTTTTTGCGTCCCTGTAAGTGCTATGCACTTCTTATTATACATGAAATAAGTAGTTGTAAACCTCAGCGACGTATATCAATTTCATTACGCATGAAATAATTTAACATAATTAAAATATGCCGGAAAAAATTCCCTCCACCCGTATATCATTATGTAACGGAGATCTTTTGTGTGGCCGTGTAAATTATTATTATAATTATTCTTTGCACCGCATATTCTGAGGAATGCATATTTTAGTGCATTTGATAAATGCATATCAGTTTTAATATGGTTGAAAGCATGTAACATCATTGAAAATCATTTTAAACGATTTTTTCCCATAGGCCGTAATGTAACGGAAAACTTTTGACTGTCCCTGTAAATGAACTAAACATGCTACAAACTTCACTTGAAATAGGGTTCGTGTTATGGTAGAGGTCACTAGCATACAAAAATTTCAGAACGATCCGAGTATATTTACGGGAGTTAGAGCGCGTACAGACGGACAGACGGCCAGACAAACCGAATGCATAAACACTTTTCAACTTTGTTGGAAAGTGTTAAAAATGAATTTAACATTGACTTTGTGTTTGGTATTCTCGGGCAGTTTTTTAATTAATACAAATATAATGTCAATTTTGGGTGTTCATATGAAAAATTTCATTTTTGTATACGTGTGTTATTATTATTATTATTATTATTATTATTACTCTTGTATTATGTGTAATTTAAAATTTTGATACAGCCTTCCAAATATGCTCATTTTAAAATAAATAATTTCCCTGAAACTATAGTGCGAATTTCATGAAAATTCGTTTTTAGACTAATTAAGTGGTGTAGAATTTATTTATGGTGTCAAAATTGTGACATGCTTAAAAAAAGATTGAGTTTGTTTTCATATACATACATATAGCCCCCTAAGCAAAATTTATATACATTATTTAACAGTAGACTTTATTTCCGATAGTTTGGCACCAAAAACTTTCTGCTATGATAATTTATTGCTTAATTTGTGGGGGCTGTTTATTTATTTTTTTTTTTTCACGACTGTATATTTATTATAAAGATTAATCCAAAATTTGAAAAAAATAACAAAGTAATTTCAATTTTTTTTATATATAAAATTCATTGCATTTTGCACTTTTTCTCTTAATGGAATTATTTCTAAATTTTCTTTTATTACATAAAAAATAACGTAAGTTAACTTGACAAAGTTAATCAAGCTTCATTTCCCCTATAAAATCTTTGTCTTTTTAGTAATTTTTCTTCTTAACTTTTCTTTTTCTGATTAAAATATAACTTATTTACCGATATATATTTTTATATGAAAACCTTAAAAAACTTCAGATACGCCTAACTTTTAGATTTAAATGATTTGACATTAAATTAAAATAAACTTAATAAACAACAATAATACGAAGAATAATATTGTTTAAAAAATGTCAAAATCATAATTTAAGTGAAATAAATAATCTTAAATAAGTTTTTTTTTTTTTTTTTTTTTTTTTTTTTTTTAGGCATATCTTCTGAAAATGTGGTGATCCACTGAATTTAGTCTTTTTTATGAAGATTTTTAATTTTAAGAAAATATTACAAAGTTTGTAGCCCTTTTTTGAAAAAAAAAATTTTTTTTTCTAACTTTTCTTCTCTTTTGAGTTTTATGTCTCTGAATTATTTATATATATATATGAATACCGGCGCTAAATTACAGACAATTTATCTTGTAACTCTCTATGTCTCTTTTTACCTCTTTTTTGAATCTTCATGTTGTCCAGATTATATTATCTTTTTCTATGCGCAATAAAAACCGAGCGATAGTTAAAAGACATCAAAGATTAATTGTTGGCAACCTTGGTTTTTGCTATAATCTTTGCTAAGCCTTTACTGATCAATAACCAATAGATCAATAAACGTTCCATCAAACCAGTGTGAGGAAATGGAAAATTAATGATGTATACCGAAAAGAAAGCGATAGTCAAAACCGTACTTTCCGGATTCTCCGAAAACTCATCAATCAAGTACTCAATCAAGCACTTCCGTTAGGAAAGAACCTGAGCCCGAAAATCATTTATAGTGGGAAATGTAAAGGATGATATAGGAGTCGCATAGTGCCAATGTTCAGTTCTGAATTTCAGCAAGATAAAAAAAAAATTTCTAAATAAATACTATTGGCTATGTTCTCGCTATAAAACCTGCAACGCAAGAATTATATTAAAACTGAACCAAAGTTCGTTTGTAATTCTAGGCACAAAAACAGATAATCTTAATGGGTACAATATTTTCAACAATAATTTTTAAATAGAAATTTTACTAAATTATGTACAAATTAAAATCCAATCTTAAGTTGTAGATATAATATCTAAATTCGTAAAGATTGCATGCAAAAATATTAACTAATCTAAAATACATCTTTTGTGCGCAATTAACAAAAAAAAAATGGTTTTTATCTTTCTGAGAAATATATCTTTAAAAGTGTCTTTTAAATCATTGTTTGCAGTAAAATGGTGGACGCATTTTTTTAGTCATAACTTACGTGAAATTAGAAATATTTCTATGCAAAATGTTTTAAAATGCAACAAACTACTATAATGTTCTTTCATATATAATTTTTTGAAAAATCAATATTTTGGTGATTAAACAGCTCTAGTCTCTTAAAATTTCAAGATAATAAGATTTTGTTGCTAACAAAAAAATGCTTAATTTTCTTTTATAATCAGAAATATTTAAATTACATATACATAGATATCAATCTTTTTGAAATATGAATCTACTCATTTTAAGGTAATATGATCCCTACAATATACAACTCTTTTTTTAAGTAGTCTAGTGAATTTTCACGGGAAACAATATATATATATATATATATATATATATATATATATATGGTTATAATCTGTTGATTTTAATCCATGTACAGAAGAGCGCCGATTATCGGAACTCCAATCAACCGAACTTCTAACTATCCGAACAGCCTATTTCTCTCAAAAATGTTTTTAACCGAACTTACAGTCATCCGAACAGCCTATTTCTCCCCCAAAAAATTTGTAACCGAACTCCCACTTATCCATTGGCTTGAAATAAAATTTTAAATGAAGAAAAAGCTGATAGTGGATCAGGAAATGAGGAATGTAAAACAATAAAGGAGATGGGAAGAAGGTATGAAGAAAATGAAATTAACGAGTGGTTAGATAGTGAAGTAGTACATAACCCTGGATGTCAGATTTTAAATGATGATGAGATTGTGGATGAGATTCATGATGAAAAAGAAATTGTAGATAATGAAAACGAATGCTCTGGAAATAACCAAGGTCCATCACATAATGAAGCATTTGAATATTTGGAAACAGCTATGAAATGGCTCGAACGGCAGAAGAACGTTCATCGTATTCAACTAACGTATTTAAGAAGAATTAGAAATAGGACAGCATTGAAAAGAATTTCTTCGTTCAAGTAAGCAACAATCAAAAGCTTTTTTACTTAAATTATAATCTCTGGAGTTGAGAAAATGATATGGAAAGAAAAAAAAATTAATGGTAAACATATAAAAAAAATAAAAATAAATAAACGTGCCAGCACTAACTTGTGCTGCCAGACTTAAGCTTTGATAAGGTATGAAGGTTTTAGTAAAGTCAGAAGCATTCCTTAAATTATCTGTCCATTTATCCGAACTATTGCTTATCCGAACCAGGGTCGGTCCCAACTTGTTCGGATAATCGGCGCTCTACTGTATTCAGTTTTAGATTTTATTTTGTGCAAACCGTTACATACAAAACTTAAAAAGGCAAATTAATTAAAATAATTTAAAAAAAAATTAACTTATATGTTCCATTTTTTAAAACATGTCCTTCTGAAAAATTTGTTGATGCACATTTTCATTAATTACGTCAAAATTTAATGTCTAAACTCATCAATCAGTACAATACTTATGTAAACAATATGCTTTCTGTGAATCTTAATGTGCTAAAGTTCTGTCCATTATGGACATTTTGAGACGAAAATTTTGCTAAATATATAAGATTTCTATACATTTGCTTGTAGTAGCTCCTAAGGTGTCTTTAACCTCTTAATTCTCGCGCCCGTGATATTCACGGGCTGTGTCTTTTATTCAGTTTGTTTAATCCCCACCAGTTTTATAAAACAGTGTAATTGGTTTTATTATGGTATCATTTCACCTGCTATTAAATAAGGTAAATATTTCTTTTTCAAAAAAAAAAAAAAAAAAAAAAAAAGGTGCCAATAAGCAATTTGAATTTTTAAACTGTAATTTAATGCGACAGTTAAGGGGTTAATCTGAAGGCCGTGAGCCGACGCATTACCACTAATTCAATATTTCAATATCTAAAAATTGTCTTATTTAATAGGAGAAACTTTGCAATTAAATAAGGCGATAAAGAGTTCATAAATATTACCTTTTGAAATTTGTGGGGGAAACCGACTATATATACACAAATTAAATAAATTCATGAAAATAAAAAACACAGATTTTTCGGGATGCTTTGAAAGATAAAAGTATACATTATGTAAAATATTTGAAAGATATTTTTTCGTATTTAACTCAGAGTGCAACATTCAAAGACAAAATATTATAAATAATAAAATATATGTAAACTCGTATTAAAATATTAATAAATTTAATAAATTTTTAATTTATAAAATACTTATATTTTTATAATACTTTCATACTAGATTAATTTTTTTATATCTGAAAAAAAAAAAACCCTCAAATAGAAAAAAAAGTATTTTTTCATACTGGAAAAGCAACCAGTACAACTAAAAAAAAAAAAAAAATAATAAAAAAATAAACTCCAAATTTGATTTTAATATTTTTAATAAGAATGTCAACGATTTTAATCAGACAATTAAAATTAATGATTAAATCATGTTTAAAAATTAAAGATTTTTAAAACGGTATAAAAAAGCATTGAAATATAAAGTGAACCTAATTTGTAAAGTTTCTATGGATATTTTGCCTTAATGAATAACCGAAAAATGCTTTAAATACATGTTTTAGCTTAAATGATTATGTTTATAAAAAATTAAATATGATAAGTTTGTAAAAAGCAAGTTCTTATCTGGCGTAAAAATCATTCAATTTAAAAAAGATATTTAAATCTAATGCTGCTATTTTGTGGATTTCAAATATAACTTCAGATATAAAATTGGTCATTCTCATATTTACTTTGTGTGCATAATTTAATGGTTTCCACCCATTTTCATAATTTGTTTTGATTAGCAAGCGTGTAAGTTTTCATTTATGGTGTTAACAGTAATTTTTATAAGTTGAAATGCAAAAATTCTGGCCATGATATTTGTTTGATTTGTTATTTGTGTTAACTGATGAAATTACTTATGTGAAGTTTTTATTATTTCTGTAATTATATTAATTATAATTTTATTAATCAAAACGTAAAATGTGTAATGTTCTAACTAGAGAAATTATTGTTTAATAACTATTAATTTAAATAGTATTAACAATTTTATATTAAATTAAGTTATATAATTTTAATAAATATAAATCTGTGCAGTATTTAATATAGGTTTACATAATGATTACAAAATTTTAACATACATAATGGTATTACTAACTGATAAAATAACTAATTTGCTGATTTAATCTTTTAGTACTAATAATAGTTTTATTAATTAAAGCATAAAAACATAGATTATGACACATGTTTAGGAAAAAAAACCTGACAACTGTATAACCTCCTGAATGAAATTTTAAGATGCATTACGCAATCTCATTTTTTTTTTCTTTCGGAATTATAATCAAGATTTTTTTCTTTACTTGCGTGCTGATACTCAGATCTCAAATTTTTTCACTTTGAAACCCATACCATTAACCAAAATTTATCCCTAGAAGGTCTTGGCTGCATTACAATAGTTTGTTCACAATAGAATGTTTCCAGCTCACATAAATAAACAATATAAGAATCACATTTTTTTTAATTTAAATAATAATAATAATAATACATTATTATTATTATTCAGAAGCAGAGCTAACACAATAACGTTTCCGAAAAAAACATTATATTGCTTGCAATTTTTATTTGACAACAACAAATATATGTATCTCACAAATAATACATTTGAATTTCATGATAATTGGATTAATCATATAAATAATAGATTACCGAAGGGGAAAAGAAGGGATGTAACAGTGAGCTGCTACAAGAAAATCGAAAATGGTTTGCCTATATTTTAATATTTTATATTTCTATTTAAAATCTTTAGATGAAAAGTGTTATAATAAACAGTAATGCTGTAAAAAAAAAATAATAATAATAATAATAATTGTAAGCAAATTTATAGACGTTAGAAAAAAACTTGCCCACAAATTTATTTTCTAATAGAGTAAAGCCTGTCTGTAACGGAATCTCACTTTAAACGGGAAAAATCATGTTCTTGCCAAAAAATACCATGCAATTATGCACTTCAGACGTAAAAAACCTGTGTAAAACGAAATTCTTTACTAATAAATTAAGTTTTCGTCTTAGCAGATATTTCTTTATCATACTTGTGGTAGCATTCGAATTATTAACGGGGCCGGTTGTCTCGGTCTACGGTCCTGTTTCGGCATAGTATGTGCTTGAAAGCCGAGTATGCAAAATAAGCGAGATATTATTTTTTATATTACACACTAAATCTTTCCTACATATTTCTTCAAGGCCGTATACTAATTCACAGCAACATCAAAATATGCACGTAAAAAAAAGGGGTGGGGGGGAGACACATATACAGGAGTCGGATAATCAGCAGTCGACGAACCTAAAAATATTCTTATAGCTTCGAATATGTGACCCCTCTGCTGTGACATCAACATGACGTTTGGGGGCATATATACAGGGGTCGGATATCCAACTCTCTCACCAAAAGTAAAAGCCTTAGCATTGGATATCTGACCCCTTGATTATCCCCTTTGCTCTGACGTCAAAATGACGTATTGGGGCAGATATACAGGGGTCGGATATCCAAATCTCTCTCCAAAAGTAAAAGTCCTAGCATTTGGATATCTGCTCCCTTGATATGTGTCCCCTTCTGCTGTGACGTCAAAATTACGTATGGGGGTATATATACAGGGGTTGGATATACACCCTTCGACGAAAGGAAAATTCTCTAGGACTGGATATGTGTCCCCTTCAGCTGTGACGTCGTATGGGGGCATATATACAGGGGGTGGATATACAGCTATCGACGAAAATAAAATGCTCTGTATTGGATATGTGCCGCCATCTGCTATGGGGACATATATACAGGGGTCGGATATACACCCTTCGACGACAGTGAAATTCTGCAACACTGGATATGTGCCCCCTTCTATCTGTGGCGTCAAAATGACGTATGGGGGCAGATATACAGGGGGTAGATATCAGCGTCCCCTTTACATCAATTATTTATTTCGTTTAAGTATATATTCAGTTGGCATCTAGATAAATATTTTTAATAACTCTTTCTTCGTTTTGCATAAATACTTAAAAGTAAATAGTAAATGATTTGATTGAATATCTGATGTTACTATGAATCAATAATTAGTAGGAAAACATTTACTAATATGAATCTAAATATATGATAGGGGTATTTTTATTTATTTATTTTTTATTTATTTATTTATTTATTTATTTTGGAAGGACAGAATCAGAGTCAGGTGAAATTTTTTGATACTCCGGCACTCTATATCCATTTAATAAAATAAAATTAATAAATTTAGCATTAATATATTACACTGACATTAAATTGAACAATTAAACTGAAAATAAAAATGGAACCTATGACATGCAACAGAAAATCAAATACAATACCAATAATTCACCAGCATATTGCGGACGATTAATTCATTTAAAACATATGAAAAACCATCAAATTTGATGCCATAAACAATTAAAGACAATATATATATATATATCTACTTATTATAAAAGCTGAGTGCACGTGACCGACGGAACGATGCCGGTGCAAACCACTCTGGTCTGCGAAACGACCGTAGCTAAACGCCATGTTAGGCTTAATGAAAAACATATCTTAACATATGACAGCTAAATGATAATTTTTTCTACTTAAAATCATGTCTGTTCAGCATATTTTCATATAAAACATGTGTATCATATCCATTTATAATGTATTAAGTTCTAAATTAAAATTAAGCTATTAGAAATCAAATCTAAACAAACGATACTGTTGCCATTCAGATTCAAATTCCAGCAAATTAAGAAACAAATGAATGACTCTTTGACGATTCATAAAAAAAAATACGGCTAACATCTGATTCTGCTTTAAATATATTTTTTAAAGCATATTAAAGCCTTTAAGTTTTTTGAAATGCGTTTTTCATTTTTTGAAATGCGTTTTTCAATGCGTTTACATTTATAAGCAGCAATTTTATTTACGACTGTTTACATTTACAAGCAGTCAGTTTACGACATACATATGAAATATTACGTAATTTATTGAATAAATATTTTAAAAAACATTATTTAATGATTATTCATCATTATTCATATGAATCATTCATATGGATATTGATTCATATCAATGATTCATGTATTTCACTCTTCTGTAGTGGCAACAGTGAAACGCTGTTTCTTTAGGAAAAACAACAGAGGGATAAACGTGCTGATTTTTCGCCACTACTCGCTTTCATCTGTCAATAGTTATTTTTGAATGTTTTAAAAGTTTTTTTAATTTTTATTATGGGCTTTGGGAAAGAAGGCGCCAATTGACCAGGAAAAGAATTGCGCGATCGCGGCAATCAACGGATTTCTCAGTTTGCCTGATAAACTCAGCTGAGTTTACACCGAACAGAATTAAACACCCATATGCACAATTTTTTGTTTATTTTTTATCTAAACTATGCATATTTTAAGTTCATGCTCATAAAGTGTTTATCACTCACAGGAACGTTTCATTATAATAAAGATTTAAAAATCAAAATTACATTTTTTTTTAAATTTTACTAAATTTTTGTACCGTTAAAAAACATAGCTTTTTGTATGTGTATTACTTTCAATGATGCACATAATGGTGTTTTAGTTTTGGCCAAATATATGATTCAAATTTTAAAGTTTCATCTAAAATTAAAAAATAAACATCTGATTTTTTAAAGAAATGCCATATGTTTTTTGTTTTATTTTTAAGTTTCTTATTTCACCTATGCTGCATTTTTTAAGCTGAATTTAATATATTTCTGTGAATTATTTTTTGCTGTTTGAAAAATGAACAGCTTTTTTTTTTTTTTTTTCAACTATGCATATAATTTTAAAAGCATTTACATACATGCCACTTTCCAGCGAAAACAGGGAATTCCATTTTTTCGGCACAATTTATCATCCCTGGGATTGATGCAAATCAGTATTAAAATTTGTTGACATTTTTAGGACGAGAAGGGGGGGGGGGGGTAGCAGAATTTGACAAAATAAAAATGCGAGTACAAGCAACTGCAATTTGAGTTTATTTCTAATCCTTTCTCATGACCTGTGCATTTAGTCCATGTATAGAAACAAACAGGATGAAAAAAACATATAGCCAGGAGCTTGCAAAAATCATCAAAATATCGTAGAAAAAGGGTGGTGTCATCAAACTAATATGAATTCCATCAAAGGATCGCAGAAAAAAGCACAATTTTTCCCAAAGGGTCCTTTAGAATGCATGTTTCGTCTAAGGATCATGGAATATGTGAATGTCGCCAAATAATCGTGGAAAAAACATGAATTTCATCAGATGACTGCAGAAAAAATGCATTATTTGATCAAAGTATCGCGAAAAACGTGAATTTCATCAAATAATCACAGAAAAAATATGTTTTGATTAGAGGATCACAGAGAAAACGAGATTTTCATCGAAAGGTTGCAAAAGTGTAAGTTTCAACATAAGAACCTAAAAAAAATGTAAATTTTGAAATCGGGGGATCTTGAAGCTTATTGGTTCATCAGTATCAGGTGAACCGTTAGTCAGCTAAATTTTCTGTTACGTAACTAATTTGCTGCATACATTCGGATGCACCTGTGCTTCTGTCAACGTATTTTGATTGTAAGGTAAGTCTCGCTTGCTCTGCTGTTTATTTCTTTTTTTTTTATTAGGATTTTTGCATTAGCTGTTTAAAATGCACCCTTTATTGGTGAATATATCGATTTTTACATTGTTTACCGTTTTAGAGACAGACTATTCAGCCAACGGCTGCCGAAAAAATTCAGAGTCTGAAAACATCGAGGGTGTATTACCAAACATCCATCAAAATTTAAATTTAATTCAGTTAGAAGAGAAGTACCATACCTTGACGATGTTTCAGACCCTGACTAGGATCCCTTTTTCTAAACATTAAATTATTGATTTTTTTTTTTAATTTTGATTGTTTTTTATGTAAATATTTGAAAATTTTTTTGTATGAAACTCCCCCCTTTTTTTTATGAATCGCCGTCTCATTTATTGGTATTTCTTTATATTTATCCTTTTAATTTTATTTTATGTTTCATAAATTTTTTGGCAGTTGTGAGTGAGATTTTACCTGCATTCGTAACAAATTTTTCAAGATGGCAGTAAAACTTCGTTTTTAAATCTTTATGTTACTTATAAATCCATGTTTTTACATCATTTTCTATTATTTTGTGCAAATCATTGATTTATAAATAACATAAATATTTAAAAATTGAGTTTTTCCGTCATCTTGAAAAGATTTTTGCACAATTTTTTTCGTCAAGCGGCACAGGATGCGAAACTCTTCCCTGAATTTTGTCAAAGAAACGTGAGAGGTGTAATTCATCAAAAAGGCGCAGGAAAAACGTGTATTTTGCAACAAATCCCGATAAAAACACTCATTTCGTGAAAGGATTGTGGTAAAAACAGTCATTTTTTTAAAAGGCTGCGAAAAAAACATGAATTTTATCAGAGATGTGCAGAAAAAAACGAGAATTTCACCATAAACATTAAATTATTGATTTTTTTTTGTTTGTAAATTTTAACTGATTGTTTGTTTTTTGTGTAAGTATTTTTAGTTTTTTTTTATATATTTTTTTCTGTATGAAACTCCCCTTTTTCCTGAATCGCCGTCTCATTTATTGGTATTTATTTATATTTATCTTTTTATTTTATATTAGTAAGTTTTTTGGTAGTTGTGAGCAAGATTTTACCGGCATTCGTAACAAATTTTTCAAGATGGCGGAAAAACTTCGGTTTTAAATCTTTGTTATTTATAAATCCATGTTTTTACATCATTTTCTATTTTTTGGGCAAAATCATTGATTTATAAATAACAAAGATTTAAAAATGATGTTTTTCTGCCATCTTGAAAAGATTTTGAACAATTTTTTTTTGCCAAGTGGCACTCTTCCCTGAATTTTGTCAAAGAAACGCGAGAGGTGTAATTCGTCAAAAGGGCGCAGAAAAAAAGCAAAATTTTCAACAAATCCCGATAAAAACACTCATTTTGTCAAAAGGCTGCGAAAAAAACACGAATTTCATCAAAGATGTGCAGAAAAAATGAGAATTTTGCCATAGGGTTATTGGAAAAAGCTCTTCCCCCCCCCCCCCGCATGAGGTGGTTCATATTTTCTTCATTTGAAGGTTGACTTTTACAAACACTATTTTTTTTAATGCTTTTGAGGACTTGCCACTATCTGAATAATCATGCATATCAATCACCTGTTTAATTGAGTCTGACTTAATGTTGTAAACTTACAATAACACTTTCCCGTCATTTTGGACGGGGCCATATGCTAGTATATATATATATATAAACTTTCTGTACAATAATACCATTGCAAAATAAGGAAAATGACCAATAATTATGAAATCACAAATAGCACATAAACCAAATATTATTAAAAATGTATAATTATATATATATATATATATTATATATATTTATTTATTTATTTTGTGGGGTGTCTGTGTGTGTATGAGAGGGGGGGGGCTCTCGTGATTTTGTGATTAAATCCATTTTTCAAATGAAAATGCACGATTTGTAGTTTTTCTACTTATTTCAGGGTGGGAGCAGCGCCCTTGAATAAAAACTCTGGATACGAATTTCGCTCATATAAAGTAAATAATAAATAAGTTATTGAAATTATATATTTAATTTAAATACATTTGCAATTGTAAATTTAAATCCTTAGGAAGATAAATTATTTTAATTAATAGAATCACTGAAAGGTTCATCTTAATAGGGATGTATTTTACAGAAACTATTTAATTAAAATGAATATTCAATTGTACATTTCATAATAAAGTATTAATGTTATAATTTATTGTTTTATAATAACGTTCATTAAATTGATAAAAACAATAAGAAAATTTTCTCCGAAATTATAAATATGCAGAAATAATTTAATTTAAATGAATTTTCTCTCATATTCTGGAAAACATTATTCTGAAAAATAGTTTGAACAATTGATGAAGGACAACAAATTTAAATTTGTTAGATACTGTCCCCAAGCCTCTATTGGATTTCAATAATAATTTCTGCGGTATTGTTAAAAAAATGTGTTTTTACTTACAGTATGAAAATTTAAAAATAGATAAATTTTATAAAAAATACTTAAAATATTTTTTTTAAATCATAGTATAAACATTCACTGAATTATCCAAAAGAGATTTTTATTTGCGTAATTTCTAACCTACATTATAAAATTCTCATTATTTTTCTTATTGTACAAATAAATTATATGTATGTTAAAAATAATAAATATATTACAAATCATCAGACATACAAGTAAAATTACATAAATACATTTAATACAATTAAAAAGCAAATTTTTCAAGCTAAATTTTAGACCCTCATCAGTGCAACAAAACATTCAAATTACAGAAAACTATATATCATGTTTACAGTTACAAATTATTAGCAGTTAACACTTAATTATTAGCACCTTTCTGGAAGAGTTTTTCTGGAAGGTGTGTTCACTCGTAAGCAAACGTCGCCGATAAATGAATCATGTGCACTTCCTCCTGAATACTCAGCATTGTTTTAAAAAAAATTTTATACTTTATTTAATTTTAACTGCTAATAATTTTTAACTGTAAACATGATATATAGTTTTCTGTAATTTGAATAACAAACTTCTTTCAAACTATTTTTAAGATCATGAAAGAACGCTCCTTAATAATGTATCGCTGAGACTTTTCGTTATTTATTTTATAATAGTTTTTTCCTTTCACACATGTAATCCTTAAAATGAGTTCAATTTTTAAGCACTAAAATATTATTAACATGCCCTTTTGTGATTGCAAACTTGTTTACTTCTTACACAACCGCATTTTCCTAAATTAGGATCTAGTTTCCAAGTAAATCAGTGTAGCTTTTATTTTATTATCCTGTCTCATTTAAAATTCTTTTAAGTCAACAACGGAACTTTTCTTAATAATGCATGATAAAAAATTTTCGTCGAGATCTTTTTTCTCTCTCACTTTTTTTTTTTTGTATTTGTTGAATCTCGCATTTATTTAGTCAAAAAAAAAAAGAAAAAAAATTCAAATATCTCAAATATATAATTACTCCATATTTTCATTGCCGTCTCAGGTGGTTCTTTCCATGTTTCCTCGACAAATCAGTATCTAATATTCATGTAAAAATTATTTTCTTTCTCCCTGAAACCTGCATTAGGGATGTATTGGAAAATAAGGAAAATATTTCAAATATTATTTAAGTTAATGAAATAACATTTTGATTTTGAATGATTAGAATTTTTTTGTGGTGTTCTTTGATTTATGTTGTTTTATGTTTTATGTTTTATTTTTTTATTAAGTATTACTTTTTTTAAGATTTGCACATTTATTCGGCATAAAGAAAAACAGAACTAATATCTCCATTCTTTGTGCCGTCTACAGAGGGGTTTATTAATAGTAATTGGCAATTCTCGAAAATTTACCAATCGAAAAAAAATCATCATCGTAAAAAACACAGTCGATACCGTCATCGATTACTTTTGAGAATCTACAATCGAGATGTTCTACATTCGATTATTAAAATAATTGCTTTTCATATATATAAAGCAGATTTTATTAAATATCTGGTAACTGAAAACAAATGGAATAAAAAAAAACAAAACAAAGGGAGCCTATAATGGAGCCACAAGACTGGAATGTCATATGAGGGCGCTCACTGGTTGAAAAAAGTTGAAAAAACGCGAGTAGGTATGAAGCGGTAAAGGGAGTTTAAGTATCAAAAATTACAATTTTTCGGCAATTAGAACCAAAATTACGAAAGAAATAAGAATCAAAAGCGGTAAGGGGAGATTAAATATCAAAAATTACAATTTTTCGGCAATTAGAACCAAAATGGCCAAAGAAATAAGAATCAAAAGCACTCCTAGTGGCAAAGACATGAACTAAAAGGATGGTAAATGGAAAAATATTTTTTCATTGATTTTTCTACGTAATTTGAGATCAGATCTTTATTTTCCCCTTTTTAGAAAACCTTCTACTGGAAAACATTAAGGGGTCTTGTACCTTTTAAACGCGTCGAAAATTAACGAAAAACTTCAAACTTTGAATTAGTCTATCTTAAAAGCCTTTTTTATGTATAAACATGAAATTTTGGATATTGATTAAACGGATTGTGCTTTGTAATATACTACCATTAGAAATTTATTAACCCTTTACAGAATTTGTGTATTGTTGAAATCAAAATAGCTCTTTTTTCACCCCATAAGTCATTGCGCGCATGATATCTCGAGAAAGTATGTATGGATTCGCATGAAATTCGGTAAAGATACTAATCGTATATGTGTGTTTAAAATGATCTACTCTTAGGCTAAAATTATTTCATTAACTATATAAAAAAAATATTTTCGTAAAAAAAAAATAAAAATTTTGTATTTTTAATGAATAAAAATAGTCATAACTAAAAATATTACCATTGGAAATACTTAAAACTAGATCATTTTAAACACAGATATTTGTTTAGTATATTTACCAAATTTCATGACAATCCATACATACTCTCTCAAGATATCATGCGCGCAATGACTTATGGGGTAAAAAAAGAGCTATTTTGATTTCAACAATACACGAATTCTGTAAAGGGTTAATAAATTTCTGTTGGTAGTATATTACAAAGCACAATCTGTTTAATCAATATCCAAAATTTCATGTTTATACATAAAAAGGTTTTGAAAATAGACTAATTCAAACTTTGAAATTTTTCGTTAATTTTCGACGCGCTTAAAAGGTACAAGACCCTTTAACTGAAACCTTGGGGGGAGCAAAGTGGTGGGGGAGAGGCAAGGTAAGTGCATAATATGAATAAGTGGTCACAGGATTTTCCAACTATATATCAAATGAGGTGTGTCGGCTAAATTTAGAAAAGTGCCTCCACGCGGGGGCAAAGTAGGGGGGGGCGCAGGCGATATATAAAATGAAAGAGTAGTCACAGAGCTTTCCAATGATATATCACAAGAGGGTTGTCGGCAAAAGATAGAAAAGAGTCCCAACCTCAGGATTCCAGCTATCATGCCCTCCGGAATACACTCTGTCCATCCCTCTGTTTAAAATTTCCATATATTATAAATTGTTTATCGGAAGGCTCCGTAAAAAAATCCGATCTAAAATGTTAACAACGCTATGATTTCAAAAAAGTTCGAAAAGTGTCTCTTTCAGGACGCCAAATTAGGGAGGAGAGAAAAAGGTTCATAATATGAAAGAGTGGTCCGAAAACTTTCCAATGATATATCACATGACGGGTCCAAAAAAAGTTTGAAATCTACCCCTCCTACGTGAGTTCACTGTTTCTTCCCAGAATATACCCGGAAATCACGGAACTTTCACTTTTAAATTTTTATATTTAACAAGTAATATTTACCGGAGGGATCCATTAAAAAACACATGTAAAATGATTTTTATTGTAGAAATCGTACAATTAAAAAAAATTCATAACCTAACCGCTCCCTCTCCCATCCCCCCTCAAGTAATTCAACTCCGGGAAGAGAAAGGTTCATAATATGAAAGAGTGGTCAAACGACTTTCCGATGATATGACAGAGGAGGGGTTCGGTAAAAGTTCGAAAATTAATCCTCCTTTACCTCGGTCCACTTTCGCGCCCCTCGGAATACACTCACCTTCTTCTTTGAAATGTTTATACTTACTCAATAATATTTATCTGAGGGTTCTAGGTATGGGGCTAAAACAAGAGAAACATTGAAAATTTGGGCAAAATGACACTGAATTCAACATTAAACATTGAAACTATCACTATACAGAACTGGATACATAAACCACTATGCTTCATAATCCATATCGGTTAATAACAAAAAGAGATTAGATAAGCAGATAGACTCCTTTGAGAAACTTAACCAGAAATGTGGTAAGTTTATAATAACATTTAATATCTTTAATATCATTAGAAAACCCTGTGACCACTTATTCATATTAATCACCTACCGTGCCCCTTTCGCCACTTTGCCACTGGGGCATTTTTCTAAATTTTGCTGACACCCCTCATGTTACATATTGTTGGAAAGGTCTGCGACCACTTATTCATGTTATGTACCCCCCCCCCCACTTTGTCCCCACTAAATTTTTACTTTTCTAAATTGTACTTTTCTAAATTTAGCCACGACCCATCATGTGACATATCGTAGGAAAGGTCTGTGACTACCTATTGATATTATGCACCTTCAGTGTCCGCCACCCCACTTAGCCCCCACGGGGGTACTTTTCTAAGTTTAGCGAAGACCACTAATGTGACATATCGTTGGAAAGTTGTGTGACTACTTATTGATGTTATGCACCTTCGGTGTCCGCACTGCCCACACTTTGCCCCCACGGGGTCACTTTTCTAAATTTAGCCAAGACTCCTCATGTGACATATAGATCGAAAGATCTATGACTATTTATTGAAGTTATGCACCTTCGGCGTCCGCCCCCCCCCACACACACACGCACACTTAGCCTCACGTGGGCATTTTTCTAAATTTAGCCGAGACCTTTCATGTGACATATTGTTGGAAAGGCCTGTGACAATTTACTCATGTTATGCATCTCCTGTGGCCCTCCCCCAAATTTGCGCCCACGGGGGGTATTTTTATAAATTTAGAAGAAACCTTTCATGTGACATATCGGCATTTTTATAAATTTAGCCGAGACCTTTCATGTGACATATCGTTGGAAAGTCTTGTGACCGCTTGTACATGTTATAACAGCCGATGTCCCTCCCCCCACTTTGTTTCCATGGGGGCACTTTACTAAATTTATACGAGACCTCTCATGTGACATGTTGTCGGAAAGGCCTGTGACCACTTATTCACGTTATGCACCTCCCGCACCCCTCCCCTCACTTTGGCAGGGCATTTTTAAAAATTAAGATCGAGACCCCTCATGTGACATATGGTTGGAAAGGCCTAAAGCCCTGTGACGACTTATTCATATTATGCAGCTGCTGTGCTTCTCTCCTCACTTTGACCCCTCCCCTCCGGGATCTGGTCCAAGTTTCGTTCGGTTCAAGATTTTTTTTACATGATTTTGTAGTGCGTGAACACCACGCCTGCTATACGGCGCCTACTATGGCGGGGAGCCAGTTCGAGATTTCATATTACAAGATTGCGTATAAATTAGAGGCCAAAATTTAAGGAAGGGACCACTAGCGGGCGAAGCCTCTCAGTCCATTATAACGCCGCCTCATTCCAGTTCTCCCGCAGATGATTCTTGATAAATGTATGACGTATAAAAGCAATTGGCAAACTAGAGTCATCTAGAAAAATTTTAAAATATCGAAAAAAGTCGAGATGTCCATACAATCGAGAAAATCGATAAAAACAACTCGTTATCACCCATCATTATTTATTACTTCTTTTTCGACGAGTTAATATCTAGAATTCATGTAAATATTATTTTCTCTCTTTCCATAAAACATGCGGGAGGAATGCAAGAAATAGGCAAAGAAAAAAAAAAAAATCTTTTTAAGCTACTGAAATAACACGTTGATATTATTAGATTTCAAATGTTCTTATTCATGTGCACTGTTGAAAATATCCCTGCAAAATTAAGGGCAGACGATGGCAGCAGAAATTACAGCCATACCCCGTAAGAAAAACAAAACAAAACAAAAAATGCCATTTATTTTGTGCAGACCGTAATTTTACGGGTCAAAGTAATAATGCACTTTAAAACACAATACTGTTAATAACACTTTACTTACTGTTCCGTTGTACGTTAGGTAATCATCGCAGAAGCGTATTTTCACTTTCAGATCATATCTGCTTTCGATCTTTGGAAAGGGGCTTCTGTAACGCACCCAGCTACGACGTTTATTCGGTCGATTTTTTGAATTGCGGGTTTTAATGAATATTTCCCCTATTTATCAAAAATTCTAAATATGAGCCTTAGACGAATTAGGGCCTGTCTTGAATTAACCTTATCGAAATTTTAAGACTTCTACGTGCGAAAGATTTTCCTATCCATCGAGTGCGGAAGAGATCCAACATGCGCACACAGAGGCAGATTCTTTTCTTTTATTAGTAAAGATATACATTCATGAATGGTAATTGACTTCGTGTTTAATTAGACCTTTCTTTAGTGTGACGTCGAAAACAAACTCATCGAACTTGTATGTAAACCAAACATTTATTAATCTGTGCTTGAACATATTTTTAATAATTTTTCCATGAAAATAAAAAATATATATATCTATATATTTATTTCTATAAAACGTATTTGATGCGACATGAAATGAAAAAACTTAAACTATAAAGTGAACCTTTGAGCGATAACTCTTTTATAGTTATGATAAAGTATGGACAAATTGTTAAATATTATTAAACAGCGTTAGGAATACAATATCAGTTCATGAAATATGACGACTTAAAACGTTTCAAGTTTTAAAATTCAGGAAAGAAAATAATATTATCTCCATTTATATGTATATTATGAATATTTATTATTATTATTTATGTACGGTGTTTAATAACAATATTCTAATTATTTAATTTATTTGTGTTTTATGAAGTTATTAATTTTATTAGCTTCAATTAATTTATGAATAAATAAGTAATAAATATCCAATAATTATGTAGTTTAGTCTATTTTAACACATAATACAATACGTAAGGGGTAAATTACTTACACATACGTGTATTCAATAATTTAGGCAAATATAAACAGAAAATAATTAGTCATAATATAAAATAGTCCAATTATCACTTTTTTATTATGCTATGACAATAAATTCCGTGATGCCGCAGTTATCTTTGTAAAAATAGCATACTTACATTTTTATTTGCATTTGCTGAAACATTGTACTGGTTTTTAATTTTAAAAGATTGTTACTTAAGTAAGATGCCTCATATTGCAGTTTTAATTATTTGAACTAAGGCAATTTCCTTTAATCTTTAGAAAAAAGTAGCAACAAAGGATTTTATTAAGAAGCAAAGTAAAACTCTATGTTGCTTTAATTAGAATGCATATTTGTGTAAAGATTTGGGAGTTTTTTTCTCATCATTAAATTCATCTTTATCTCATGCAAGTAATTATGATCTAAACTAATTAATATTTATATTAATAAGATTTTTTTAGTATTGTTTTTAGTATTTGAAATGAAAATAAGCTATGCATTCCGCGAGTATCAAATGTATATAATGTATTTATTATTTTCCAATATAGGTAATTGACAAAAGGAATGTAATTCGACAAAATTGTTTTTCTGGAACAGAAATTTATTAAATACATATTTATGTTTCTTTAAGTAATTTGATTTGTTTTTATTGAGCGTAGAAATTCTTATCTACAGTTTACTAAAAATTTACAAGTAATGTATTTTCCAGAATAGTTTTTAACTCCTTTGTGTGTGTGTGTTCTATAAAGAATAAATATAGTTTTTTCTTACAATATACTAAAATGACTCTATTCACCCCCTCCCCCCCCTCCCAAAAAAAAACAATAAATAAAATAAATACCTTAAAATACTTTCAGTTTGTTAAAACATCATATTTACCAATACTATTTAGATATCGGTATATTTATTTAGTTAAACATTTATTTTAAATCAAGTTATTCTCAAATTTATTTGGATAAGAGCTATTATAAATATGTTACAAAATTTAAAATTTTTCTCCAAGTTTAAAATATTTTATATAAATTTTCCTTTTTCAGTAATATTCCGTATATTACACTGGCTTATTAAATTAACACCCTAATCTATTAATCTCTATAAGATCTTAATCCACATAATAATATTTATTCCAAATTGCGTAAATCTGAAAATGGATCTAACTATTTATATTTCTTTAATTATTTAAATTCCTATTAAATTCCGCTATTAAATCCCGGTATATCATATTCCCCTAAAATCTTTATTTAACTGCTAAAATATTATTATTATCCCGTCTGAAAGAAAAAACCTACTTATTTCAATTTATTCTTTTATTTAAAATATCCAGGTGCTAGCTCGAATATTTCAAAGATTAAAACTTATGCAGACATAAATTCAGTTTCTTTTATCGTCTGGCGAGGGGAAAGAAGGTTATTTTTAGCACAATCTCGACAACAGAAATTAAACTTTGTTTACACTTACTACATCTGGGGCTAGGATATAGAATATTCTCGAACAAACTTTTGGCGGAAGTATAAATACTGAGTGCTGCAACCAGTCGGGGGCGCAGTCAGAGAAATATGGATTTTAGAGATATGGATATAAGAGATAGTAGAGAGAGACTGAGATTACTGAGGTAGATGGAATTTTCATTCTGCATTAGTATTGATACTTAAAAAGTAACCTAAATTGGTCTATGGTAATGATTACATGGAATGATTTGCTGCGTTTTTATTGTAATGTTGTTGGAGTTGTTAAGAGCTGTGTGAGAATTCTAGTGAATTTACGAAGGTAATAAATGGCTGGTAATAGAATGAACCGAAAGGGATTTCTTAGCGAGAGATGGAATAGCTTTTAAGCTAATTTTGATGGATCGAGTTTGTTTCTTTTTCATCGTCGGTAAAATGGAGCATTTCCCGCCTAGACTCAAATTATGAGAATGTTAATAAAGTGGAATTGTTTTCAATCGACCGCATTTTTTTATGATCCTCGAGTCTGTTATTCTCAACAACCATGTCGGTCTGAACGCCTGTATGTTTTATAACTGGAAACCGCCATCATATTTCGACAATGCCTGCTGCTTGCCGTCAAATCATCACATATATGTTCCTCAGAATAACATTTTAAGCAATAAGTTGATATTATATACATATATAGTTTGAAAATATTTCTTAATATATTAGTAATATAAGTTATTACATTTCTCATTAAGTTATTATAAGTGAAGGCGGAGCTTTTTTTCAATTGAGAACATTACATTTTGTGTACTTAGGGACAAAACAAAAATTTAAATTTCGAGAAATTTTAATACTAATTGATAAGTTTTAATAATAGTTCGAGAAATTTTGATATTTAAAAAGAAATATGTGGGAAGACTTCCCTAAAAGGTAGACCGCAAAAATGTCAGCCCACCCCCCCATACACACCAACATGCTTTAATGTTAATTCCATTTCGGCCCTATTATGCTAAAAATCGCATTTTTTAACATTGAATTTACATTTTCTTGGTTTCTAAATCGTAAACAATGCTATTTGAGGAGAAAGTAAAAAAAAATATTTTCCATTGAAGAAAGTTCGGAATGAATTTCTCAATTTAAGAAAAATTTAAGAATGTATACTGTATTCTAGTTCTAATTATTTTGACTAAGTTGGTGTTTACGAGTAAAATCAAAGATTTTTTATTCATTTAAGCAGGGATGACCGGGATGACCGCCCCGAAAACACAGCAAAAACAAAACACTGCGTTATTTAAATTAGAATACACATATAACTATAAAGTTTTTTCTCATCATTAATTTCATCATTAGCGCATGCAAGTGAGTATGATTGAAATAATTAAGTTATTTTCTAGTATTTTTTGGTCTGTCGTTAATATTTCTGTTTTTTCTGCCTTCGACAGTAAATCTGGAAAAAAAAAAAAAAAAAAAAAAAAAAAATGCATACATTGCGGCAGTATCAAAATGTTTTATGTATTTAACATTTTCTAGATTTTTCTTTGATTGACATTAAATACATTAATTATTTTGTTTCCCCCGTGAACAGTTTGTTGAACTTTGTCAATGATGTTTATACGTGAAATGGAATATAATAGAACGGATAGAATTATTTCAATTGTCTACTGTCGGTATATAAAAATTAAAAATTATTTTTTATGTAAATTCGTATCTTCATATTATAAGGGAAGTTAACATATGTTAAACAAAAGTATTTTAATTAAAGTATGGATTGTCGGGTTGTATTCTGTGGTTTACATTTTTTCCACGAGAAATATAGATATATTTTTTTCATTATTGAAAAGGCAGAAATTAATTTACATACAAGGGAACGACTTTTGGTGTTGCTGGCACCTAGCATTGGGACCTGGTGCATTTTAAAGCCCTATATTACGAACTTTGAGAATCAATAAAATTTTTCTGTTAAAATAACATTTCTTGATTTTACAGCAGAATAACTTTCTGAAAATCCAATATTCGAGACCACTTATCGGACTATCAACAAGAAAGCATTTAAAAATAAAAATTAGTTAATAATAAGAATAAAATATTAAAAAAAGTTCAAAAATTCCTTCACGAATTCACGAATTTGATTTTGAAAAATTGCAACATTATATTAATATTTTTGGAGGGGGAAGCAGTTGGCGTTTTTCTTTTCAAAAGTTGAGCTTCCCGGAAACCCTACCCAAATGTAATAGCTGTTTGCCTTGTGCGAGGAGTGGTTTCGACTTCAGTAGAAATTGTAATGTCCGACCTAATTAGCCACAGTAATTTTTCTAAATTGTGTAAAAATTTTAATTTACTTTATGATTACTTTTACCAAATGACCATTAGATACGGCAACATTTCATTTTAAACATTCGAAACTTTATTCCATTCGATTTCAAAAGAAAATAGTTTGCTTATTTTATATTTCACTAAAAAATTGTTTTCAATGGTCTTGGAAGCTTTCATAGAATTATACTTACTATTTATATATTTATCGGTTGTATAGGAAAAAAAGGAAAAATCTAATATTTGTTTCTTATGTTATCAATTATAAAAAAAAAAAAAAATCGCAATTTGATATAATTCTAATATGTACTGTACATTTTCTCAACGGATAAAGCGGCCGGAAAAATTGTAGCGCCCTATTTGTCGACTTAACTCACTTTTGGCGTGAAATAAACAAATTAAAATGCAATAATAAAAACTTAAAAGTGTAAACAAATATATAAAATATGATTTTAACAAAGAAATTTTATTGGTTCTCTAACTTGTATGTATAGGGCTACAATATGCATCAGGTCTCGTTGCTAGGTTCGAGCAACACCAAAAGTGGTTCCCTTGTTAGATCAAATAATATTTTTCAGTTTAATTAAACTTTATTGACGGATAGAGAAAAGTCTGTTTTCGAAAAAGTGTAAAAACTTAACATATTAAAGGGATTCCTTTTACTTTCATTTTTTTTCTTAGTATTTTACAATATCTATTTGGAGTTTTATTAAACTTTTTATGAAACGAAATAATTTGAAAATGCAATTCTTATAGTAAAATTAAATAAAATGACATTATAAAATTTAATGAAAACGAAGTTTACAAAATTTCAAAACCACACTTCTTTTGTAATATCCCTCACAACTTTTTAAAAGAATTTTTATCGTAGTTTTCTCATAAAGTGTGCTGTATTGCTCCAAAGAACAGATTTCCTAAAAGCTAATTGATTTATGGAAAAATAAATAAAATTTCATGGCATGTGTAAAGATGTCTATTTACTTTAAACTTTTAATTTTACAAAATAAAATATTTATATTATTGAAAATCTGACTCATAATTTCAGGAGATGCACCAAAATAATCGTTTTTCTTTTTTTTTTTATTCAAGTTTTAATTTTAAGTCAATTGGAAGATCCTCTTTTAGTAACTTGATCATACTGATATAATAAAAAACACACACTGAGGAAAACGAACTTAAAGATTGCGACTTTGAATGTTTTAAAAGTATAAATATGAGATATATGACCTTTTTGGCATATTTTTAAGTATTGGATCTTTGCATGAAAAATTAACAAGAAGACGAAACCAAATTAATTTAAAAATGAATGTTAGAAACGATATGTTGTTTTAGGTCAAACTATCCTCAAAATAAACGTCAGTGAAAAAACAATGAAAAAAATAAATTAACGATAGCAAACTTAACTACTAACGAAAAATCTTAACGTTTAACGATTAACTTACAGATCAACGAATAAACGACCAGAATCACTATTTTAAAGATAATTGAACTAACGAACTTAAAGACTAACTTACTAATTGAACTAAAGAACTTAACGACTAACGAACGTCAGTTAAAATCCCCTGAGAAATATAACTTATGGCAGTAAACTTACGAATTTAATGATTAACTTAACAAGCAAAGAATTAACGAACTAAATGATTATCTTAAAGCTAATTAAACTAACGAAAATAACAAATAACTTAGTGATTAACGAACTTATCGATTTGAGAACTTAACGATTAACGGACGACAGTGAAAAGAAACTGAAAAACATGAACTTAACAATACTAATTCAATATTGTTAAGAAAAAAAAGTATGCGGTAAAATGCCCTTTTTTGCATATTTTAAATTGTTAAAGGTTTGCAACATTTCGTGATTGTATTATGTGGATACCTATTTTCATCTAAAGCGATGGAAACCGGATATTTTTTCACCTTTTGGAAAATTAAAGTTTGGGAGTACCTTTAAGATTCAACTATAATTTACTTCATACAAACGTAAAAGATTATATTATAAGCATGAAAGATTATATTCTTATTAGTAAAACTTCTTCAATAATATAAAAATCTAGATAAAGAGTAATAAATTAAAACGTAACGCGTCAAAGTAAAATATATGCTGATGAAACAAAAATTTTTACAAGCGTTTAAAAAAAAGGAAAACTAAGACTTAAAGTATACTAGGAAACTTGTAAATATTTATAAATAAATTCGAGAAATTTTTTTTTAATACAGTAGTAAAAAGTGTTAAAACTGCAATGTATTTTATTTAAGGGGACGCTGGGCTTGATCGATAACGAAAAACATGTAAACGGAGCTCTCGCTTCGAATCCATATAAAAACAGAAGTATTCAATGTAACTAATTTAAACTTTCTGATAGTTTTAAGGTACGTTTGTAGTTTTATAAAATTATAAAATGAAGTACTTCAATGTAATAAAAGAAAAAAATACAGCAAAATTTATATAACACAATTTTCGAAAAAAATTTAGGTGTCATATCACCATCCGTAAGATATCTTAACGTTGAACTGACATATGAACATAATTTTTGCTTTAAAATGATCAGGAAACTTTACTCTGTAGAATGAATTAGGGATATAACTATCACTCAAAGGAAACCTTATTAAAAAAACTCTCAAATTTGAAAATTTAAAAACCCCTAAAAAATATAAGTTTTTTCCCCTTATAAATACGCAAAATTTTAAGCTATCTAAATAATATTAATTCATTCTATAGATAATAATGTTATATGCACGCAAAAATAAAATTAAGCCATTAGATCAAATAGTTTTTTTTTTCTTTTTAATCTTACGGATAGTCGTCAAAAATCAAGTTTTAAGAAAACGCGACTTAAAGTTGTAATTAAATGGGTGCGGCTATAAAAGTGATTGTTACATAAATGCTTATAACTCCGTTAAAAATGCAAATAATTTTATGCGGTTTTTTGCACTGTCTTCAGAAGTAATTGAATAATCAAAATATATACTAAAAAAAAAAAAAAAAAAATCCATTTTTTGAAAAGTTTTCAAGCTCTGAGCCCCCTTAATAGTATTCATAATAATTAAGAAATTAATAATGTATTTTAACAGATGCAAATTCAAGGACGGGGGGAATTCTCTTTTTACAACCGTATAGCGGAAATAGAAGTAATCTTACAGCAGAATTAAAAAAAAAGCAAAAAAAAAAAAAAAAAAAAACAACAACAACTCAGCTTGACTTTAGAAATCTACGAATTTGGCGGTCTATCTTTAAATGAATTCTTCCTATGGAATCAGGATTGAATATTTTATAATTATTTTAAGATTCATTTTGAACAATATGCTATTAATTATTTATTAATTATTAATTAATTTATTATTTATTATTATTATTATTATTATTATTATTATTATTATTATTAATTAATTATTTATTTATTTATTTATTATTATTATTATTATTATTATTTATTAATTAATTAATGATTATTAATTATTAATAATATAATTATTTTTAAATTTGCTGAAGTTGAATCATTTTACAGATTTCTTAAGAACAATTCTACTTAAAGACATTCATAAGATCTCATTGCAGTTGTAATCCAGGGCATCTTTTATTTTGTGAAAAAACAAAAAACAAAAACCAAAAAAACAAAAAACAAAAACAAAAAACAAAAAAAAAAACAAAAAAAAACAAAAAAAAAACAATTTATTTTAATAAAATACCAAATTAAGCTTGTTAGGCTTAATTTAGAACGGATATTTATAAAAGTGAAAATAAGATTATTTTCATTATTACGTTTAAATTGAGTATTTGCATGCAATTATGAACTGGAATAAACCCATATTATTTTTTCATTTTTAATTGCAGATTTTATTAGAAGAATTAAAAATGATACATAATATATTTTTCATTTCATCCGAATCTAACCGCACTTAATATGTTTATTTTAGTATATATTATTTTTAAAGACGTAAAAATGTAATCATAGTTTATTATTTTTTTTCTGTTATAAAAATTCTTTATGTCTAAATATTATTTAATCTTCATATGGATATAAATTTAAATGAAAATTGAAGAATTCATTGTATTCCACTAAACAATTCATAAAATGCATTTATTTAATTTGATAGAAAATGCTTATCCAAAAATAATTTGAAAGTTTATAGTACAGTGTTCGCACGGCTCCTTGAATTTTCAAAATAAGAAATTATTCGGTACCAGTATTTTCTTATAGAAAACCTTTTCTTAAATAAGGCGAAATTTCGCGCGTTTAAGCTAGATTTATTTTTCTGCAATAAAATACTGATATTTGGCCTTGAAAATAACGGTACTCGTACGAATCCTGTAGTAATCGTATTTTGAAGAACACTTTCTAATTAATGTAATATTTCAGGTCTTTATTTGTAGGTGAAATTAAAATTAAAATCAAATTCTTTATTCTGCCTCTTATATCTGAGAATATTTTAAAATAGTTATACATATTTACAATGTTAGCACATTTAATACAAGTTATTAAACAATTTATTCCAAGTTCGTTATTCGTTTTTATTTAGAGTTATTAACAAGCACGTATTATAAAAACATGTATAGTAATCACATATAAACAGATTAAGTTCAATAATGCTATAAAAAGTGATAGAATAAATTTATTAAGATTGACGATCGTTTCGTCGCACAAACGGTGACATTTTCAAAATCATTCACGATAATTTTTTTTCCACATAATTTAAAAACAATAAATATAGTAAACAATGTCTCGAGACAACATGCATAAGGAAAAGCATTGCAATATATAAAATAAAAATAAAAATATCTTGGCTATTTGCGAGCGTGGATTAATTTTTACTATTGTTACTAAAATTACATAGCATCTCTTTCCAAATTTTAGGTAATTCAAGGGACACTGAATCATCGCAAATATTCTTGTTGCGTAAAAATAACCTCTATTGATTCTCGGATTATGAACGTTAAATAAAATATTGATGTATAAATTAATTTGCTATTTTTAAAATCAATCTGTAAAGGTGTTTCGCTGCGTAATCTGGCCAAAGCTGTGGTTCTTCTGTTGTATTTGATGTCTGCTATATCTACTTTGATTCTAGTTTTAAGTTTTCTACTTGTCATACCTATATAAAACTTCTTTGGTGAAAGGTATTTCGTATACTCCTGATAACTGGTTTGACTCAATTGGATCTAATTTATCCAATTGAGATAAGATCCAATTGATCCATGCCTCAAGCATTGATTATTAAACTTTTTCCAACACTTCGAAATTACTGTAATGACACTTCACGGTTTAAAAAATTTGGAAGACGATACATAATTCAGCAACATAGGAAACATATTAAACATTTGAAAACTAGAATTCAGTAACTACCGCCCATAAACAGAAATATACTCGCACTTTTTTGTGCATACCTGAATATGATCCATAGATAGGTATACACACTGCAATAGTGTGCTAAAATTTACCTTCGTTAATGAAGGCATAAAAGAGTCGCATATTTCTTCTTCAAAAATTTCCACCAATAGACGGAAATGCACTTGAATAACTTGGTATGGACCTGTATATTAGCTACATATTTTTATACACGTCTCATATTAAGTTAAAATTTAATTCATTAAATAAACGCTTAACATAACTGGGAATGTACTTTCAAAAATTATTATCTGCAGATTGCAATTCATCCGGTTCTTTCCCTATGTTATGAACGTATTTATATCCTAGAAACATCTTTTAGTATACTAATATACTTCTGAGTTTGGAGGCATTTTACTTCGGAGTTCAGCTGGAAAATGAATAACCTGAATAAAAGATACAACTGGTACTTCATTTTCAAGAATTATTTTCTGTATCTCTGTATGTAAACTACACTATTCGCATACGCCATACAGAATGCAAGAGTTAATTAAAATGAAATACGCGCACCACAATTAATAGCCAGTCTACAAATCATTTTCACTCATAGAGAATACTGTAACTGAAGTTTTTTCTATGTCCCTGTAAAAGAATGATAACGGTTATGCACGTCGTATTCTACAATATGCATCTTTTAGTGCAGCTAAATAGTGTATATAAATTTCATCATGTTTGAAACAGTGTAACATAATTGAAATACTATGCAAATATTTGTTTTCTTTTGTAGATCTTTTTGTACAAGGTGTGGCTATTAAATAACGAGACTAATACTGTAAAATATTTTATTTTAAATTTGTACATATTTAGTTATTATCCCGTTCAACATACACACCTCCTTTATCACTACAACGATCCGTGAGAATTTTCCATTGTTTGAAACAGTGCTTAAAGTCTTCTTCTGTAAGCTCTTTCATGACGCGTGCCGATTTTCCTTTCACAGCTTCATCGGCCTATAATCTGGTCTTATAATATTCTGGTCTTGATTCTTCTAACGTTGATATGACAATAATCTACTGTCTGATAGACAGAAAGACAGAAAGAATAATTTAGCATTTTGCTGCGGATTGTATTATTAAAGTGGGATAAGGCTAATTGCAAGGTGTACTGTTATAAGTGGAACATTTGAAACCGCAACAAATTTTAAAGCATATTTTAAGATTAGAGTTTTATTTTATACCGTTACATATAGATGGAAACATTATTTTTCTACTTTCTTTGTTTTCATTGTATCAAATTTCGGGTATAATTTACAATACCTGTGATATTCATTTAATTGAGTTGTATACGGGGCACGAATCGGGTACTACCCGTGCAGGAATCTACTTTAAATACATATTTATTTTCATCTGAAACTTATTTGTGTTGAAACATTTTGTGAAAATCCCAAAAATCTCAGTGGCAAAAAAAAAATTATGACCCGCAAGAATTTTTTTACTAAGAACCCGACCTGCAGAAAAAAAAAATTGATTCATTCCGAGCCGCAAAAACAAAATTCGGGATACCTCGACCTGATGTTTGACTCTATTCAGCGATCCTGAGGTGTCCACTATTCAGAGGTTTTACTAGATTTGAATATTAAAGAATATAGACTTGTTAATTCTTCTATGAAAAATACAAAAATGTTATTAGATATACAATTGTAGGATTTTTTTTCATAATGGCATTAAAACATGATTTACTTTTTTCATTGCGGGTTGTTGGTTGGCAAAAATTATTTTTGCGGCTTCTGGTCGGGGTGCACGGCAAGGAATTTTTTTTGTGTGTGTGTGTCGGTTCGGGTCGGGTTGCGGGTTGATTTAAAATGGAATTTGCGGGTTCGTACCCGAGTCGGAATCGGGTTGTACCCGACCCGTACTGGACTCTAGTCTGGTTCCAATTAGTGCAGATTTGACCGTGGGGAACAGCTAAAAGTCACATGGTGCCAAGAGAGGCGAATGAGCCGGATTGTTAAATACTGGGATGTTAAAGTTGGCTAGAAAAGTTTTGACAGACAATGCAGTGTGAGGCGGTGCGTTGCCCTGATGAAGCACCCATGAATTGTGTTTTCACAATTCGGGCCGTTTTCTCTGTATTTTTTCGCGGAATTGAGCAAGAATGCCAAGGTAGTAATGTTGATTAATAGTTTGATCTTCAGGAACCCAGTAAAGGGATGCAATCCCAAGAAAAGCGAAAAAAAAAATCTCCGTTGTTTCGTTGAAGGGCGACCCGGGCGAACATTATCTTCAATGTTTTCTCGGCCATCTTGGAAACGCTTAAACACCTCAAAAACCCGCGCATGTGATAACCATTCATTGCCATATACTTCCCTTAAAAAATGATGAGTTATAGTAGCGGAATTTCCAGATTAAAAAGAAATTTCGCGTTAATTCGTTGTTATTTTAAAACACTCAACATTTTTACGGCAAAACACTAAACCAGGGTCCAGAACAAATGATAGTCACGGTCAAACTAATTTGAATACAAACACTCTAGAGGCGGTATTCCATACAAGAGGGCTTACGCTACTCAATTATTTGTCGTACGAATTTGGCGCATGCGCAGTTCTTCTGTAGAAGTATTAGTGTCATTATTAAATAGCCACATCTTGTAAACAAATTCTTCTGTATGACCCTTGCTTTGCACTCCATATGCTGTAGAAATCATGTTTTAGCGCAACTCAGAAACTCAAATTAATTTCGTTATATTTTAACTAGTTTAACATTATGAAACAAATAACAAACACGTTTCTCCGTACACCAAAATGTATCATGTTTATTTGAGTGTCCCTGTAAAGGAACTATTAATCATACACACTACCTTTTCAACAGTGAACAGGCATGGTAAATTTTCATTATCGTTATCAATTATTATATAGCAACCCGAGTAAATTTACGAGAGTTGGAGTACGTACATATAACGAACAGACAAACCGAAGTCATAAGCACTTGTCAACTATATTGGAAGTACTTGGAAACATTAATTAACTTAAAAATAGTGATAGTTCATACATTTTTCAGACGTCAAATTTTTTTATCATGCAGTTTTAAAACGCAAATATATTGTTTCTTGTTTTTTCTGTTTAACTAGCATAAGTTGTCTTTTACAAAATCTATGTATATATAACGCTATCATACGTGGCCAGTGTTGGGTATGAGCGCGTTCATTGAACAAAAAACTCACGAACTTAGTTCACTATCTGTGAACTTTGAGTTGAACTTGACTCACTTTTTGGTAAATGAACGTGAGCTGAACGAAAGCTCAAAAAATCTGTGAGTTTGAACGAAATTTACAACTCAAACTCAATTTTTTTCATAATTTATTTTAAAATTTTCCAGCCGTTAAGAACACGTTTTTTTTTTCCATTCAAATGCATTTAGAGACCTACACGTAGTCGGTATGGGTCGAGTCTGATCATCAGTTTTTCTGGGTCGTGCCTGGGTCTGACTTTCTCTGGAGGCTCGAGCCGAGCCGAACCTGACTTATTTCTGGATGTGTGCTTTATTCTCCCTAGAAGTCTACAGCGACTGAAATCTTCTGGTCAAGTCACAACCCTGTTTGTATGAAAATCATTGACCCATCTTTGTCTGACTCGTGCAAAAATCTGTTTAAGGAACAACCTCCTTGGGTCAACAATTTTCGCCGAAAATACATGATTTTTAAATTACCATTATTCTAAAATTAAAATTATCTTAATAGTACATATACATTTCTAGGGTTAGAGATATAGTGCTGTAAACCTATTATAAGAATCTGTGTTTGACGAAATCCTAGTTTAAACAGAAAAATTTCTTGATCGGTGCAAAATGGATATAATAATCCGTTTGAAAATAAATAATACATTTGCAAGAGATGACAGACCTTATTAAAAATGAACTTAACTATAACGATTTGTTCCTCTCCTATGTGATGCCGTCTTAGAAGGTTTTTTGTTGTAGAATTTTTCAGATTTTTAAGTTTCCAAGCTGTGTAAATGGATTAATGGCATTAAT
Organism: Maratus speciosus; assembly: GCA_963932465.1. NCBI lineage: Eukaryota > Metazoa > Arthropoda > Arachnida > Araneae > Salticidae > Maratus > Maratus speciosus. Next base: position 288,076,364 of record OZ010799.1, read on the forward strand.
AATAATTTAGATATTTACATACAAAGAGAGATCCATTACAAAATCAATATAGTTACAATGGGACCTTTAGAAAGACATGTAGTAGAATGTGCATGTCCCATAAGAATTCTTCTAGAGTGAATTCAACCTACAGAAAGGAAATTGGAGTATCCTCGTCCCGAAAAAAAATGGTACATCCCGATCCGATGCAAGACTATTTAACGATCCCAAAGTGTCTACTATTCAGGGATTTTACTATATTTGAGTATTAAAGAATACAGATGGTGTTTGCTCTAGGCCATTTTTGAAGGGAGCAGCGCTCTGTCCTTTTTAAAATCGGCAAAATGCTCTCTTCTCTTTTTAAAAATAATAAAATCCATGCTGAAATGCTCCCAACAATCGCCAATGAAAGTATTTCTTTCCTGTACCACGAATTTTGCGAATCCTCACCAAGGCCGAAACTAGAGGGGGGTGGGGGGTCTGTGCCATAGGCGCCAGAACGGAAAACGAACGGGGCGCCAAATGAGGATTGGTTTTTGAGTTCTTAAGAACTTACACTAGTCACGCGGAAAAAATCGCTTGCTAATGTTAAATCTATGGGAGCATTCTTTTGAAATTTCTCGCTTTCATTTTAATATTTTTAAATTATTTTTTTTCTTAGGATAGCTGAAGTTGCTTTTTAACGTTGTTAGTTTGTACGTTTTCGGTTTTGGTTGCAGTTTTTTTTTCTTTTTTTATGAGGCTACTGTCACTTTCGGAACCGGTTTCAAAAATGAAAGTCACTTTATATATATATATATATATATATATATATATATATAAGCTGCAACCAAAATCGAAAAAGTAAACACGAATCCTGTTAGGGATCAATTTCTGCTATCTCAAAGAAAAAAAAATCATTTAAAAATATTAAAATGCAAGCGAGAAATTTGAAAAAACGCTCCCATAGTTTTAACATCAGCTTGCGAGTTTGGTTTCTTCACGTGACTAATGTAGTCTTTTAAGACAATGTGATTCATATCAATGTGATTTTAAACGCCTCATTTATATTACCCTCATAGCATGCATGATCACAGTGACGTCGTTGTGACGTCACTGTGAGTCACTCTGGTCACGTCACATCTGTGACCGAAATGCCATTACTCAATGATGTCACATTGTGAATGAGATGTGAACTTCTTAGAAAACTTTAAAAAATTACAAAAAATCTTCAAAACATGTTGTTACTGTAAAATTTTATTTTTCTGGCAATAAAAAAGAATTGTTATGTCACTGCATGTAACGTAGGTCACGTCACACTCACAAAAAAAAATCCCCCCCCAATTGTATGTGACAGTGTGAGAAAAATATGAACTTCAAAAATCTTTGAAAATGACGAGAATTTTTTTAAAAAGGCCCGAGTTACAGCGGCATAAGGAATGAAAATATATTAGTGGGTAGCAAGTAGTAAATTCAGACACAAAAAGATGGTGGGGGAAGGGGGGGGGCATATAAAGGAAAATGCACGGTACAAGTATCAACAAACTAGATTTTCATGCTATATTTTATCAATTTGATATCTAAGAGTGTGAAAGTATACTTTTTTCCTGATTTCAATTTTATCTAGTATTGCAATTTAATATAATAATCCTTCTCTTATTCTTATTATTATAAAAGTGTTTCTCGGAAAAATGGTACGTGCTGGAGCAATTTGGATAACATATTTAGAATTAGGAATATTAAATATATACACTTTACATATTTAGTTTGCAGGAAGGAAAATTTTTAATTTATTTTTACCGACCACTGGTATTCGAAACACTTTTGTGGCTTCAAACTAAAAAATTTCTATTATAGTTATGTCTGCAGCTTTTAATGAGCACGTAGAAAGAGTCTTCAGAGTTTAGTCATACATACATTTCTTGCTTTATAATTTGCATTCGAGTCATATTTTTTCCTGTTAATGTACCTATTTTAAGTAACAATTTTTTTTTTAAATTCTACTTCTTTCAGACTTTTAACATAACATTAGCATTTTCCGAATAAAAAAAATATATATACAAAATTTATGCAAAACCTATGATATAATTTATTATTCGTATTTCAAATTTGTGTTTTAGAGATATGACTCTTAAAAAAAGTTATTTTACGAATTGTTTTATTCTACAGGAAATTAACATGAAAAGAATCACGATTGACAAAGAAATTTTTTTTATCCTCGATATTTATTTATATCTTTTTATTTTTTAGGAAGATATTTTGTATTTATTATGTGTGAAACAATCTTTACTTAGAAAAAGGGAGGGGGGGGGGTTAAAACTGATAAAAAGAAAAGGTAAATTACAGTGGAAAATTCTTCAAATACAAAAATTTAAATACAGACAGTCTCATAAAATGATTGCACATATAAGTTCCATATCTGTTTATATAAAAGCAAATAAACTAACACCTGCCCCAAATCGTCTGCCACGATACCGCAGGGTAAACAGAGAACTTTTTGTTCTAACAGATGCGGTAAGTTACTAGTCTAAAATGTAAGATATTGCGTGTGCTTTTTTTAGTGGAAGAAAAAGACGTCGCCATTTTCGGATACACACGGATATTAATAATTAATTTATGGATCTCAAAAGTAAGTCTTATTTAATTTAAATTGTTTATTCCTGTTTTGTATATTTGGTGAGATGAGTTAAATAGTTTTATAATATACCTATAGAAAAAGACTGAACTGGGATTGTTTTTCAGATTAGAAATTAACATTATACTGAATACGAAATGCCGTTTTACATACTATAGTAGTGAAACATTTGAAAGACTTTTTTTTTCATTGCTAATAATATTTTAAATTATTATTTAAAATCCTAAATCTTCATATCAATGTTTTCAGATTTAACATTTTCCAAAATTATAAAATAATAGGAATTCCTTGTAACATATGGAGAGATTTTTGAGAAATTGTTAAATCTCATAATACATTTAATTCATCTATTGTACTTTGTTGTTGTTTAATAGTACAATTATAAATACTAATTATATAGTGTTTTTCAAATTGGTATATTTATTTTTTTAAATTGTATGTAAGCACGTTTTTGTTGTTCGTGATTTTAATCAAACATTTAATTGTAGACATTCAGAATCAGTTATTAAATTTTCTTTTATTGTAAACTCATTTTCTACGTTTTCGATACACGTTCGATACTTCGCATCTATTTATATAAAATCCAAGTCTCTGTGTGTCCCTCACTATTCCGGTAGGACCGCTTCATTGAAATGAGTAATTGTTGAAAAATATTAATGCAGGGTTACCACAGTAGCGCCTAATGTTAGCCAACTTGGCGATAGCTGGATAATTTGGCAAAGTTCCCATTTAAAACCATTAATCTTTCATAATGGAGGTCACCGAAATTTAATTTAAACTCCACTCTTTTAAGATATTTTTTTCGAAATCGATGGGTGAGAATTTAAAGTACATCTTACATCTTCCTTCCGATGCTACTAATAAAATAACCGCCAATAGACAACGGTGTACTGTGGGAGCTCCTAACTGCGCGATTTTAATGTGCTTTAGGTATTTTTCCAGTATAGGTAGGTGCCTTGGCGAAAAGGAAATTTGGTAACATATTTTCCGGGAACCTATTCACTGTTTCATTTTATAGACACACGCATTTTTTTCGATATTTACACGATTTATTTAGCATAAAAAAGCCGTTTCTCTAATTTTATACAGAAACAGATGTAATTTGTACATAAAAACATCAATAATATACATATAAAACAAACAAAAACGCTCATCAAATTTGTTTTCATAGCTGTTTATATGATTTAACAACAAATCTCGATATTTTCCCGTTATACGGACACCATGCCAAAATGTATGCTAATGCGCCAATTATTTCAAAATGCTAAAAGATATTTGTAAATTAATGCCAGCAGTTTAATATGAGTTTTATTTTATTGCTTTATTTTATAGCAGTCATTTGTTCACTTATTTTAAGTATATATTTGTGATTTGATGAAATAGTTCGTAAAAGTCTGGAATTTTCAAATGTTATATTTTTTAAATGCTCACTTTAGTATCGACAATGGTGTTTCCTTTTATTTTTCAAATGCTTCAATTCACGATTTTACGCCAACTATTACGCTTGGGGACAATGGTGTCCGCATAACGGAAAAGTACCCAAATCTCACTTTCTGATGCCCAAATTACACCAAGCTTTTTTTTTTAAATGCCATAGCCCCTACAGTGGAAAAGTACCAAACTGTCTATTATTTTGCGCTATCCGTGTTATAGTTTGTACTATATGCAAGGGGAGTGGAGCGAAGAGTTTAAACATTAAATATTAAAGTTTCGGCACAGATGTCATATTGGCGCGATTTTTTTCTGACGCCAATGTCATATACACAACGGGTACTTAACTGGCGCCAAAGTGTCGTAATTTTGCTTGATATGGTAATCCGGATGTTGTTGTTTATGCTGTTGATGTTTTCGACAAATTTGCGTCGGAAAAAAATCGCGCCGATATATGATAACGTATATGACAACTGTGCCAAAGTTTCTATAAAGCAGTATAAGACTAAAAAATTAAGAATAAAATAAATGCAAAATAAGACTAAAGAAGAAAGAAAAATCATGCGGTAAGCATAGAATATATGAAACACTTTCCAACACATCCTGAATGCTTTGACAAAACTTCGTTATTTAGGGAAATAAGGTAAATAAGATAACGTTGCTTCTTGGATATCCCGTCGACCAATTTCGCCAAATTATATAAATCGCCAAATCAATAGTAAAACATTAACAAAAATACAAATAAAACGTCGAATTAATGGTTTTATTGGCATTTAATCTTACAATTAATTAATTAATGACAACCATTATTGGCAATTAACCTTACAATTTGGCGACAGTAATTTGGTCGACGGGATAACTAAGAAGTACCAAGATAACTAAGTAAACATTTTAGAAAACGCATAAAAAAATTTAAAAATTGATTTCAGCAGTTACCGTCCATAGTCAATAGTACCGTTATTACATCCCACTATTTAGCTAAAATTTAATTTAAACTACTCTTAAAACTACTGAAATCACATTTCCAGATATTATCATCCATAGACGGTTATGTATTCAATTCTTTGCGTGACCATGTATATCATTTTATCTATATTCTACAAACATTTCTAAGGAAACTAAATGCAGTTCAGCGTAAAAATGCATAACTCCTTTAAAAACCACCTTTAAGCAATTTACTCTCATACTCAGTAACCCTTACGAATTCTTTTGTGTAGCCCTGCATATGAACTGTAGCATTTATACACACAGTATAGTATGCATAAATGTAGTGAAACATAAAAGCGCATATCATAATTAAAAATGCATTTCTAGCAATCATTGCTTATGTACAATACTTCGGAGAAAAGTTTCTTGGCGAGAAAGAAGTTTGTCAACGTATTTTCTAGCAACCTATTTACTGCTTCATACTCACAAGCAGTTTTTTCCATATGTATACAATTTGGACCAGATGTCATGTCAATTTTTTTCCGACTCCAATTTGGCGAAAACATCAACAGCATAAACAACATTCGGGTTACCATTACAAGAAAAATAACGACACTTTGGCGCCAGTTAAGTACCCGGTGCGTATATGACATCGGTGTCAAAAAGAATCGCCCCAATATGGGCGTATATGACATCTGTGCGACAATTTAATATAAAAAAAGCTATTTACCCACTTTTATAAAGAAACAGAAGTAATTTTTGTACAGATGTCATATACGCATGGGGGTTGGCATGATTTTTCTATGACGCCAATTTGGCGGAAATCTCGCTTTCGAATACCAGTTACTTATATATTTTTCAATTATTTGCTATCATTTTGAAAAGGAAATAACTATAAATAAATAAAAGTTTGAATAATAACTATAGAACAAATCAGTTTATATAATTAAAAAACAGAAAATAAAAGTAAATAAACAATTTATTAATAAATAAAAAACAATAGCCGGGTTACCATAGCAGGCAAAATAACACCATTTTGGCGCCAGTTAGGTATCCCGGTTCATATCTGAAATCTGTGCCGTAATTTGTATATAAAAGAAATTATATGTATTTAGAAACGATTTTTTTATGTATATAAGTGCATATATAAACAAAGATAAAAGTTCATTAGATTTGTTTTCATAGCTGTTTATATATTTTCGCATCATATCTCACTTTCTGATGCCCGAATCGCGCCAAGCTTTTTTTAAAAATGCGCTATAATGGAAAATTATTTAAATAAATAATTAACAGAAATAACATATTATACAAACTAAAACTTTTTATGGCACAGATGTCATATTCGCCCCATATTGGCGCGATTTTTTCTGACGCCAATATCATATAGGCAACGGGTTTTTAACTTACGCCTAAGTGGCGTTATTTTGCTTGATGTGGTAACCCGGATTATGTTGTTTATGCTGTTGATGTTTTCACCAATTTGGCAAACGAAAACAATCGCGCCAATATGGGGCGAATATGACATCTGTGCCCTTTTTATTTCGAGATCAAAGCATTGTTTTTAATTTCGATTAAAAATACATATATCCTTGGATAACTTCACTTGAAATTAGGTTCACAGCTTAATATCTCATTCCATAAACCTAAACAAACACAAGTGATTCATTCATCGTGAAACGTCAAAAATATTAAATCATTGAGGTAATCATTCACAAAGTAAGTTCTCCAACAATCAATGGGTAATATTCTAATGACGTCATAGTAGGTAAAATGGTGGCGGTATCGTTTGTTTATGGTTTGTAATCACAAAGATTTAATTTTGCAATGTCTCTTAGTTACATTATTTTATTGTCATATTTATGAGCTCAGAACAAAAGCCTATTTTTTCATTACTTAGTTATTAAAGACGGAAAAAAATCATGAATGCATGATTTGAAAATTTTAAATAATTTTCTTTCTTAATACTAAAAAATAACATCGGGAAGTAACAGCGGGTTTAAGTTAAATAAGTTTAACTGTTTAATTATGTTGTAATATTCAAAATAACTGTATTTATTAGATTTCAGTACTCAACATCAAAGCCCGATTAAACTTTGAAGTTAGAGGAATTACATTGTCATTTCAGGACCTTTCTTTTGGAGAAGCTTTTCTAAATTCCATATATACATGGAAAATCTTCAGTGTTAGAAATATTATTCCTAGGGCTGACATAACACGTGAACGGCCTGCAATTTTACACAAGTTTTTGAAAGCTACTTTATATCAGAAATTTTACTAAAAACTGGTTACTTTTTTGTTATAGCGGCCCACACTATTAGGATTATGACAAGTTGCAGCCAATTTCGCCAACGTCGTAACCAAGATCGTGAAGCACACACATATAATACCATATAATACCATTTCATGAAATCGTATACGATAATTTAATAGTTTTTAACCTTACTTCAAGTGTGTTATTTATTTATTTTTAAGGCTCAACAATCTAAATTGTTCAATATATAAATTTAAAAAAATGTAAACAAAGATTGAATAGACATGACCGCAAAAAGCCTCAAATCTGCATAACACTTGGAACCAAACTGTGCAGATTAGACGTCTTCTACTGTACACAGTTTTTCATAAATGTGTTTCGTTCTTAAAATGTGTTATTTTCATCTATCACTGCGGAACAAGCGATATACTCATATTCTTGCACATGAGTTGTATATATCTTTATATCTAAATTTCCGTCATTTTTGACGGGCTACCTTTCTAGTTAAAAAATAAAATATGACAATTAAGCATTGAAATAAAGTGTTTTTCATGCCCGATAACAAGTTTATAGATTAAACTGCTTTACTATACTTTTTAAAATTTGATATTTATAATATTTATAAAAAAATATTTATAATTTATGATATTTATAAAAGTTGATATTGTACTGTTCATTAGCGAGAATTGCTGGAAATGCATTTTTAATTATAATATGCGCTTTTATGATTCACTATATTTATGCATAGTATATGGTGTATATAAAAGATATAATTAATATACAAGGCTACACAAAAGTATACGTAAGAGTTAAGGGGTATGGGCGCAAATTGCTTAAAGGTTTTTTTAGATGAGTTATGGATTTTTATGTTGAACTGCATTTAATTTACTAAGAAAGGTTTGTAGAATATGGATAAAATGATACACGGGGTCACGCAAGAGAATGGATATATGGCCGTCTATAAATTATAATTTCTGGAAATGTGATTTCAGCAGTTTTAAGAGTGTTTTAATTTGAATTAAATTTTAACTAATTAGTGGCGTGTAATAAAGATTCTAGGTAAACTACAGGGTTGTACAAAAAGTATTCAAGTATGTTTTCATATATTAGTATAAATTGCTGAATGAGAATTTCAACCTCTTATGCGTTTTCTTGCTAAACTAAATTTTCACATTATATACTAGTATATATCAACCTACAGATTAAATACAGGGCTATTCAAAAGAATTGGAAAAAAATATTTGGCTATGGACGGTAACTGCTGAAATCAGTTTTTCAAATGTTTTATGCGTTTTCTAAAATATTTACTTAGTTATCTTATTTACGTTATTTCCTTAAATTACGATGTCTAGTTAAAGCATTCAGGAAGCGTTGGAAAGTGCTTTATAATTTATGCTTAACGCATGATTTTTCTTACTTGTTTTTTCTATTTCCCGGATCAGTCATTTCCTATAAATCATACCAAATCTATTTAGCTCATATTAACAAAATACAATATACACGGGAATAAAAAATTTAAATAAATATGGCTTACCTTATTCTTCTTTAAATAGGAAATGTATTAATATCCGTTAGACTCCATGTTCGTATTTAATAAAATAATAACAAATCACAACACATACAATCTTACACATTCTTAATATAAAGCTTGAACTCAAGATCAAGGTTAGAACTTAATAAAAAAGGATGCCAGTTGATAAGCATTGTTTTTTTAGTGCAAAAATTAAAAGTATTTTAGAAGAATAGGACTCCAAAATAGCGATACATTGCTAAAAAGTACGGTAAAAAGATAATATTGTATATTTCAAACAAAACTTTATGTTAAAATTCATCACAGTGTTTATAACAAGAATCATCACAGCATTAATGCTTGGAAATTTTTCCAGAGAGAAACATTCGCCTTGCAAACAATATTTCAAATGGAAATCAAATTTCAAATTGATTGCTTAAAAGGCGCAAAAGCCAACATAGTGAAAAAAATTCCATAACGGTACTTGAATCCGGGCCATCAGTATAGCGCACTGGCATTCTACCGACAAAACCACATGGAACGAGACACAGCCTGGAAAATGCCTTACTATAACATGTTGGCAAGGCTACAAACGCAGCACAAGATGGAATATTTATCATGAGCCACCGACATGGGGCAAACACGAAACTTAATTAAATCCAGCAGCGATTCAAACTATATGAATACTTGAAAATTTTTCCAGAGAGAAACATTCGCCTTGCATACAATATTTCAAATGAAAATCAAATTTCAAATTAAAATTGCATTTTAAGCAATTAAATTCACTCCAAAAGCTCCAAAATTCACGTTTGACCCGGGTACAAAAAAGTCTAGTTTCGGCCCTGCTTTAAGGAATAAGTGAGGGATTTTTTAAAATAAGTGATTTTGAGTTAGCCTAAAAGGTTTAGAAACGAATTTTTTGGGTTTATTACACAAACTTGAATATCATCTAAGTAATTTTAATTGTATAGGTGCTCTTTATCAGAAACTGTAAAAGCAAACAGCTTGCCCATTTTTTGATAAAGTCGAAGGATCATACAAAAAAATGCTGTCAAAGTTGGCGTTTTACAACGGCTTTCCTGAAGCGACGGCGACAGCCGGACAAAGGGCGTCAGGAAACAAGAGTTCCTTATAACATAAAATGTAATATATTTACCGAAATTTTAAAAATGCTGTTGAATTACAAATCACTTCTAAAACAATGCCTGCAAATTTCGCGTTTTTATGTTTAAAAAGGCGTCCATGGAAAGTTTCACGTTTGCGCGCATAGAATGTTTTTGTTTTCATTTCTTTGTCTCTCTCTCTGTAAATATAATAAATATAAATTATATATAAGTAAATTATATGTAAGTAAATAAATATATATATATGTGTGTGTGCGCGTGTCTGTGTATGTTTAAAGATAGGGATTATTGTGAGGTTTTATTATTGGATATAATGCACGTACACTTATTAGCATAAGCATTCTTATTATAAATTTAAGCTACACTGTATTATTATTTCACTTACATCTTCTATAGGAAAAGAATGATTTTTTTTTTAAATATATAAAGCTCTTAAAATTTTTGGCTACAACAAATTGAGATCTAACATTGTTTTATATTATTTACTGCTGTCTATTTAAAATATCCTTGAGAAATTTTACAAAACAGAGCAAGTAATTAAAAAGGAAATAAAAAAAAATAAATGAGGTAAAATGTAAAAAAAAATCTATTAAAAACACTGATTCGCTAAATTGAAAAGAGAAATTCTGCACATTATAAGTCTTATTTTTGTTACAATATTTTCCTTACTTCAACGAAAATCCACGTATTCTTTAAATGTCTTTTAAAAACCGAAGAAAAGTTGCAATGGGGCATGACTTTCACTTACATTTGTCACCGTCTTGTAAAATGTTCTGTACAAAGTAGGGTTCGCTTTTGTACTTTCTTATCAGCGGCTTTTTATATATACACCATAGGTGGCCATACAAAGCTGCTATCGAGGGGACCCTAGACTCCATGAATTTGCGTGTGGGAAACTATTTCCCATGTTATACTGTAAACAAGTCTTTTGATACAAGTAAGAATTTTTATTTAATTTTTTTTACTTAGCAACATAATGTCTATGTTTGGGGAGAGGGGAAGTATATTGCCAACACATGCTGAGGATGTCTCCCAGAATAAATAATTATTACTATGTTTCATCACAGAACAATTGTAAAAACTTTCTATTTCTATTCCTATTCTTATCTTTAATCAAATAATTTGAATGAGAATATGAATATGATATAATATATAACTTTAGAATATAATTTCCAAATTATTTCCTTTTCAAATTTGATTAACAATATTTAAAAATATCATATATGAAGCAAATTTTTTATATCGTTTTACATACTTAATATAACTAAGTATGATTAAATTATAATATTTATAGGATTTTTTTTATAAAGAAGTTACTGTTATTTCGGAAATTGACTAATGTAATCTGAGTATAATTTTTAGGCCCTTAAATCTGTTCTTAACTGCTCTGCTCAACAAGCGCAAAACGTTTTGACGCATTTACAAATTCATTTTTTAACGGAAAGGTATAAAATTGGAAAGCCTGACCATGGAAGCGAATTGGAATTGAACTGTGTTTTTCCTTTTTTGATTAATCAATTACCTGTTGAGTTAGAAGTGATTTTGATCACGTGACAAATACGTTTTTCGCCCGCTCTTGAGTGTTCTTTCTTCCTTTGCGCGGAAATTCGGTTCAAAACGCCCACTTTGGCACTATTTTCTAAAAGATATGTTGCGTTTAAAAAAAAAAATGGAAAAAACAGCTGAATTACATAGTTTCTGTATAACCACAACAGCTAGTTTCATGCATTTTCTAACAAAAATAAATTAAAACTTATGTCAGAAAATTGCTCTTTTGGATTTGAGAACATCCTTAATAGGATGTAACGATTAGTGATTTGGAAATGAATATTCTGTCAAATTTCAGGCCGAGCATCAAAACTTTACCGTATTTTATGGAAGAAACGCCGCACCCGTCGTAAACGCCGTACTCCTCAAATTGGCCTGAATAAGCTTAAAAACGTCGTAATCGCCGCACCCGTTGTAAACGCCACATCCACCGAAATGCTACTTTTGTCGACAGCGTCACATTGACCTAACTTTAATCAAAGTTTTCTCAGCAGTGTAAGATGCCTCGTTTTTAATAACTTAAGATGTCTGAAGTATTATTTAAAATATTTAAATCCGATTTTAAATATTTTTATGAATTTTTAAATTAAGGAAACTCAGTTGGTATTTAAAAAAATATCGTAAACGCCGCACTTGGAAAAAAATTAACTTTTAAACTCGTAAACGCCGCGGCGTTTCTTTCATAAAATACGGTAGTTTAAATACACATTTTCTTTTTAAAATTAAATAACAGAAATAAAACTAAACACGCTTTAAAATCGATTTTTTTTAAATCTTTATAAATTGTAAAAGGTTGATTTACTTTGTTAATGTTAGAAACACTTAGATGCTAGTAGTAAAACATAAATTTTCATAAATCTAAATTACTAATAGCATAATTTTAACTGCATAGGTACTAGTAATTCATACATATTTTGTATAAAAAAGAAAATCTTTATTTTGTCAATCTGCTATTTAAAATTTATTATTTTTTTCAATTTAGGAAATTTGGTTCAATACAAAATAATTAGATTTTTTCATTTCCCCCCCCCCCTTTACCTTAAACATATCAAACTGGCTTCCTGTAAGTCGGTATGAATAATTATTTCCATAAAATTATAAAGAATATACTCCTTTTCTACTGTTAAGTAATATTGTTATATTTCGTTAGATTCAATATTAAATACTCCAGTTTAATCCTTATTGTTCCTCATATACCCAATGATGCCATGACCTAAATTAGCCTTTGATCAAGAAAATTTTATTGGGGGAAGTTTGTGTATCCATTAATCAACGGATTTGTAAGAATGGGTCTTTTTCTGACGCCAGTTTCTCAGTCCTAAAATTACTTGGTATAATTTAAATTACAAATTAAAATGTATATTAAAAAAAAAAAAAAAAAAAGAAAAAAAAATGAAGTGAAATTAAACTGGAAAATTTCTTGATCGGCGCAAAATATCTAATAATGGATGTATTAGTTTGTTTGAAAAAACATAATACATTTGCAACAGACGACGGACATGCTAGAAAAGAAACCTTACTATAACAATTTTTTTTGTATGTGATTCTGTCTTAGAAGGTTTTCATGTATAGAATTTTTCAGCTTTTTAAGTCTCCAAGCCGTGTAAATGGGTTAATGATATTAATAATAATTCAGATATTTACATACAAATAGAAATTCATTAAAAAATCAATATTGTTTACAATAGGCTATTGAAAGAAATATAGGAGAACCAGATTTTGAAACAAATGTGCTTAGACTATGTAGCCTATGGAACTTTTTTTTAAAATGAAGATCATAAACAGAAAAGGGAGACTGTAATAGTAATTTTATATTTATCAGAACTCCCACAAGACAAAATGTTAAAGATATCGAAGTAAAAATAAATATCTACGCAAACTGATGATGTATTAATGCGTCATTTATAAAAACTATTATTAAGAAATTCTAAATTCTTCCCAAAAAGTTTGAATAGTTAGTTATTTTTTATTACTATAAATATAAATATTTCGTGAATAAAATGAAGGAAAATTAGTATTTAAATTTTACGGTTTGAACTCGAAATTTCTGAATAAAAAATCCGTCAGATTTAGCACCACTGTTTGTGGTCTGTATAATGTTAAGAAGGCTCTGCTTTTAAACACTTGAGAAGGCTCTAACCGCGTCAGAGGACTTGGTCTTATAGAAGTTGACTTCTGGTTCTGGTCGGTTTCAGATTGGTTTTTCACTCTTGCATGTCGGGTTCGAGCAGACCGGATTTTTCAAAGGAATATCGAAAATAAAGTTTAAAAATCTATATGCAATAAGACCTTCATAGCGGACACATACAAAAAACGTACATCTCTATTTAGCAAATTTTTCAACTTTTAACACAATTACATATTTGTATTGTACGCTGTTACCGCTGAATACTGGACATCTTACAATCTATACACATGTAATATATAAACGTGTGCATAAACTATCACAAACACTATATATGTGTTCTGTGTATGTAAAAAGCGGATTTTAGTATTTTCAATATTACGATAGAAGAAAAAATAGTTCTTAACTGTATCGTAAAGGAAGAATAATCTACGATTGCATTTCTCATCTACATTTTATTTCTCAAGCAGTAATTGAATATATACTCATTCATATTGATATACATCTGTATTTTCATCTGGAAAATAATTCTTCTAAACTTTTAGAGGAAATCCCAACAACCCGATTAGCAAAAAACTTAAATCTGCTCCATAAGAATTATTCTAGAGGGAACCCAACCCACAGAAAGAAAATTAGAGTATAACCCCGTCGCGAAAAAAAAAAAAAAAAAGTATAACCCGATCCGATGCAGGACACTATTCAACGATCCTGGGGTGTTTGCTTATTCATAAATTTTTTGACTGTTAATATTTATATAAAATATAAAATTTTTATTAAACATGTAATTAGAGATTATTTTCAATGATTGCAATAAAACAAACTGTTTAAGATGCATTATAAACGATTAAATGTAAAAAGAAAAACAATTAAAAATTTTCTTCCACGGGGTGATCAGGGCGCAAATTTCTCATTCTTGATTTTCTTGGTGTTTATTTATTTATTTTTGCGCCACTTATGACGAGTAAATTTTGCTATTTTTTTTTTCAGATCATCAAAAATAAAGCCCTGCGCGGGTGAGTGCTGCTAGACTCGAACCCGAAAATTCTATTTGAAATCAATCCACAACCCACAACTCGATCCGAAAACACCAAAATAATTTTCGGCGACCAGCAATCCGACCCGAATCCGAAACGAAAGTAAAGTAAATTATGTTCTAATGGAATTGCGAAAAGAAATCAACAATTATAAAAAAAAATGAGGCTCGGCCAAATTTTACTGATCTTTTTACTGGATAGGCCAGAGCCGTGCCGGTCCAATGAACTTCATATGAGCTGGGTTGGAACTGGTTTGAAAATTTCTGTTTAGACCTAAAAATGAATACAGTCCAGCCCTAGTTGGGCCGGACAATAAATCCAGTCCCGGCCCATCTCGTTCCGAACCTCTAGAAAAAAGTAATCTCTAAACCAAGCTCGGACCGAGGGTCGGGAAAGAATATTGGGCCGTGCCCATGAAGACCCTTACATCGAATAACCAAAAGATTAGTTCACAAAATTTTGTAAATTTGGACGATAAAGTTCGATTATATATATTTTTTAAAAACGAGTTTTTAGTGAACTTCGCTCACTTTCATAGATGAGTTTGAGTTGAACGAGTTCGTCTGAAAAATTTTGAATTTGAACGTGAACTTGACTCATTTTTGAGAAATTGAGTTTGAGTTTGAATTAGTTCGTTTTTTTGTGAGCGTACCCAACACTGTACGTGGCACAGAAATCACGATTATTTGTTAATTGTTTAGGAAGATTCTCAAAAGGTGAGTTCATTAAACGTTAACTATGTGTAATTTTTTTAATTTTCAAATTTAAGGCCAATTTTTTTAATAGTATAGTATATAAGTCTACAAAATTATGCACAAACATTAAAAGACAGCAACTATTCTGGAGAATTAATCATTAAAGCAATTAATTAGCAGTTCTGTAGGTTACAAATTTTGGACATTTCTGGCACGTAGGTTACAGATTTTGGACATTACTGACATGTAGGTTACACAGTTTTGACTTTTCCATAAATAAATTGCGCTTAGTACACTGGTGTCCAAAATTAAGGACCAGTCACAAAATGATTATTTTTTAAGTAAGCGAATACTCAAAAGGAAATATTATAATTCAAATAATTACTATCCCTACAGCACAGCTAGTCCATATAGCATCTCATTCATTTCACACATGGTCACATGTGTCACAGTCACTACGGTGAAACAAAAAAATGGGAAATTCCACACGTCTCAAATGATCACTATATGTGACTCCACTGAAACGTCAATGCGACTGCTGCTTTGTGACGAGTCACCAGGTGACTTTACAATGTAGTTACATTGTGACTCCCATGTGACTGTCATTTTTAGACTCAATTCCAAAGTCATCATGAATGTTACATTATGATAAATCACCAAATAATAACACATTATAGTCACATGGTATCTTTTCACAAAAGAGCACAATGGTGACTTCACAGTAGTCTCTCTGTCACCTGAAAGTCATCATGTGACTTTAATGTGATATTATTTGGTAACTTATCACGATGCAGCGTTCACGATTACTTTGAAATTGAGTCTGCAGATGACAGTCACATGAGAGTCACAATGTAACTACATTGTAAAATCACACTGTGACTCGTCAAAAAGCAGCAGTCACAGTGACGTCTCAATGGAGGCACATATAGTGATCATTAGAGACTCATAATGAGATCTATGGAATTTCCTATTTTTTTGCTTCCCCGTAGTGACTGTTACACTTGTGACCATGTGTGACATGAATGAAATGCTATATGGGCTAGCTGTGCTGTAGATATAGTAATTTTTCGAATTGTATTATTTCGTTTTGAGTATTCGCGTACTTGAAAATCAGCATTTTGTGATTGGTCCTTAATTTTGGACACCAGTGTATTTAAAAAAAATCCTAAGACTAACAACGTAGTAAATTTGTCCCATAATTGTATGCGTATACATATATATGTATAATTAACTTTTTGTTATCCAGTAATAATAATAATAAAATCAAATGTTAAACTCTGATATTAAAATATTTACTACTTTTTTAGGAGTAATATCTTAATTTTATAGGAATCACACATTATGTAAAAAACATACCTTTAGACAATATTAGAAGTATCCAACATATAATTTATTCTTTTTTATTTTCTCAGAAAACAAGTTACACTGCCTTTTTTAATGCACATATCTATAATTTCTTTATAAAAAAAAAAAAAGCCCACTCTTGCTGTTACAGGGTGAGGTGGCGATGGCAATTTCAATAAAACATCTTCATATTTTAAATGTGTGCTGTCTTTTTTAGATGAATAACGAAATCTGTTACAATCAATGTCTCCCTGGGGAGTCAAAATATTTATAGAATTTATTTGTTCAACATTATCAATGCTGATGTTTTCAATAATACCTGGCCATAAGTTTTCATCATAAATTACAAAGCGCCAGTCACCAATGTCAATCTATTTTCAACTATGATGAGTCAATTATAGAAACAATCTTTTTTTCACCAATGTTACTGGTAATGCATTTTTGATTGTTTTTACAGAGATAGCAAAAACAAGATCTATTTCTTATTTGGATAGTACCAAATTTCTTTGTGAGTCTTTTGAGTACCTTTAACAGATTTCGCTGACTGTTTTACTATACTTCGATCACTGTCAATTTTTGTGGGTTTTTTTTTGTGTTTTTTTTTTTTTGTTGTTCTTGTTGTTGTTGTTTTTTAACCCAAATTGCAGCACGTAGTGGCTTGAACGTTTTACTTATCTTGAATTTTGGTGGGGAAGCAAAGATGAAAAATGAAATTTTAAGGAGAGGGGATTTATAAAACTTGAATTTAAAAAAAAAACGACCTCAAGCACAATAATTTAACAAAAAAATAGTATATATTTTTTAAAGAAAATTTATGTTAGAACAATGGACTCTGTTACAATATATTTATTTATGTATTTAGAAAATTAAAATTATTAGTATTTATATCGTTCCACGATTTGGACTGGACATGTTTGTTAAATAATCTTTTTTGGGTACATTTACTGCAGAGAAAACTTTGCAAAATACATAAAAATGCGTAACGTCATTGAAGAATTATTTTGAAATAAATAAAAGAAGTTTTACTATTAATTTTAAATCATACTGCTAAATAAGCATGTCCGAAATTTTGTAACAATCGCAGCGGCCGTTGTGTCGATCGTACACACGTAAGTTGAACATGCTTAAAGTAAAATTATATTATTACACGTACTAAATACGCTTTATTTATACAAAACAGGGTAATTATTTACGATAAAATATCATAATAAATATATTTTTATACGTTTCAGGACATCGAATCATCTTTAAAAATAAATTTACCGAAAACAAAATCGGCGTTTCGATCGTTACGCGATTTGGGCATTGCAGTTTCTTATTTGAGAAAAGAGCTTTTATTGCAAACAAATCTTTCAAAAACACATACAAATACTTTAAAAGTGCTTTAAAATGATTTTAAAGTTAGATAAAACAGTAGTACTTACTTGATGTATTTTCGTGTTAATGACAGCTTTGATATGATCGTTACTTTTGGACAGAACAAAATACAGAAAAATTCTTTCTAGAAAAGTCCTTCTATCTCCAAAAAGCGATAAATCAGACTGCCATCTCTGATCGAAATTATAAAAAAAAATCATCCGTTTCCTTTATGCATTCGTTGTTTACCATTAGAACTACCTGGAAACAAGTTAAAATTCTTTTTCTTGGTGGACACATTGGAACAGTTAACATTACGAATGTCCAAAATTGGCCTCTTTAGCATAAAGTAATATTTTTTAAAGATTTTAATACAAACCTTTTACCATAAATTATGTCATTTTCTGTCTCTGAACAGAATTAAAAATTCAGTGTAAAACAAATTAAGGTCAATGATCATTAAATTTATATATTGAAAAGCTTAAAGTAATGGTGTGTGTTCGGTGCCCACCTTTTGAGACCGTCCTTTAATGACAACACTCGAATGAAACGCATCTCATTGGTTCCTGAACATCATTTAATGCATCACCATACCATAAGGGGGACCAATGTTCTGTCGCCAAATGCCACCAACTTGGCGATCAATATAAGTCACCAAAAGTGACGCCAACTTGGCGATATCTCTAATGTTTCGCCATATTTCCATAGGCTTCCATTGTAAACCAGTAGGCTTTACTTGCTTACAGAAAATCTACAAATTGAGATATTTTAATGCAACAAAAACTAATATTATTTTAAGGGATTATATTAATTATATTTAAGGGAGTCCAAGTAAATTAAATTTTGAATAAAAGTAACATGATACAATGCTTAGCATTCTTTCCCAAACATAAATTTTAATGGAGACCAAAGTGGTCGCCAAATGCTTCTAGAAGTTAATATTACATCAATGCCTTCTTCTTATAATTTTTATACACAAAGAAAATCTGAAAACTTATTTCTATTAGTCAATACTTGTATTTCTACTTGAGGATATTTTTCTTTTCTTCTTTTCATTAATATTACAGTATATAGATAATTTAGTTTTTATTAGAAGGTTTATCTATACAGGTGTCTGCGATTTATATACTCGAAACTTTGATCACTATTGTTCCTAGTTTTACTTACGCGAGGAAAAAGAAATTAAAGGAAGTGATAATCTAAAGATTAATTTCCATTATTATACGTTTATTTTTTCGATAGACTTGGCGATTTATATTTTACTCGCAAGCGTATTCTAAAAATATTAAAATATATTACTTAATTTCTTCAAATGAAACATTTAAACAAATTAAAAGTAGTCATCAGTTGTAACCTGTGAACTCTACATCAGTGTGAAAAAAAGGCAAATGTTCTTATCTACGAAAACGTAATATCACTACGAAGGAAAACATACAATAACTTCTTCCGAGTTTCCCGGAATTTCGAAAGGCGTTATGTATCATTGGAAACATAAAAGAGCAATATATTTCCAATATTAATAAATCATTTATAAGAACAGTTCTTTTTTCTGATGCCACTGATTTTCGGACCGGAATATCGCTTTTATGATGCTATGAGTTCTCTGGTAAGCATATTCAGTTGAGTAACTGAATTTATACATGCAAGAGTAACATAATAATATTAAATTTAATGTTAATTTTAATGCTTTGGAGTTATCAAGTTTATCTGTAAATCATGTATATTGAACATGAAAATACTTGCTAGAGAACGGATAGACTCTAAAAAACCGATGTTCCGATTTGAGAAAAGTGATAAATATATCACACAAACTATTCGGCAACATTTCCGAAAATCAGAGGCAGCAAAAGAAATTTTGTTTTTATAAATGTTTCTATAAATTTCGGAAAAATATTGGTTTCCCAAGTTCAAGAACGCATTTCGGGATCGTGGATAATTCGGAAGAGGTTATTAGCCATTTGGAAAAATGGTTACTGTCCTCTGTCAGGGTAGGAAATCAAAAACATATCTGAGGTGTTTTATTGGTTTAATCCGCATTTTATTCGTTTTCTGATTGGTCTATAGAGTAATCTGTATTTTCTCTTTACTTTCAACAGGGATGGATACTTCTGTTGTCACTATGACAAAAAAGTAATAAAAACTACAAAAAAAAAAATCAGAAACAAAATGAGATACAGCTTTCAAACAAACTGCGTTTAAAAGTACATTTTTTTCTCTATACGACGGTGTAAAAAGTAATATTGTGGGATGTTTAGAAGTTTAAAAATGAAATTTTATTTAAAATTGGTCCAGGAATATTAATGTTTAATCCATGGCGTACGTAATGAATAACCAGCTCTGTAGAAGTTAAAAAATTTACAGTACCGAAAAATGTAATCCATGACCAACTCCGTGCGATTTTTTATGTCTTAAATTTTAGTCATTGATAAAATCATTTTCCAAATGGTCATTGTAATTTGTTAAATTGTATTTTTTTTTTCGTTCGTTGCTATGTTATAGTTTCTTAGACTAATATACGTTTGCCATTTTTTTGTAGTGTAGTTCGATTTGGAATTCCGTAACTTAAACAGCATATAAGTTTGTTGGCAA
Organism: Maratus speciosus; assembly: GCA_963932465.1. Classification (NCBI taxonomy): domain Eukaryota; kingdom Metazoa; phylum Arthropoda; class Arachnida; order Araneae; family Salticidae; genus Maratus; species Maratus speciosus. The sequence continues at coordinate 288,096,891 of OZ010799.1, forward strand.
TGTAGTGATAATAAAACACATGATCCCTATTGAAAATTGGATGAGGAATCAAACCGTAATATTTATGTTTATCAAACATTTCATTTTGTTAATAAAAGATGCATATTAATGAAAACACATTTTTAGAAAACGTCGACATTTGAAGTTTTTGTTGGAACGAATTACTACTAGTTTTTAATTAAAGGATTAAACCTTCAAGAAACCAATTTATTTAAAGTATTCATATTTTATTTAAAAATCTATAAATTTATAAATGAAACAAAATGATCCGCATGAAAATATTTATCTAGGAACATATTAATATTAAATAGGATTTACCTGAATGCCGACTTTCATTTATAATTAACTTAGCAATCGTTTACTGAAAACTAATTTTTAGGGTTTCGTTCATCTGACGAAACCCTATTCGTCTCGCTCCTCTGTCTATCTGTCTGTCTGCCTGTCTGTCTGTCAATCCGTCTGTCACAGAGCCCGTTCTCAGAAACTATAGATGTTGGTGACATGAAATATTCGGTCCTTATAGCTGAACACCTCATATCATATTACAAGTCATAAAATTTTGAAAAAGTCTTACATTTAATCCTTTGGGGTCCTACATGTGTATTTTAAACAATTCTTTCTAAGTGAGCCCCTAATTATGTTGGAGACGTGCAGTTTTGGGTACTTATAGCTGAACACATCAAATCATACAACAAATGATAAAATTTTGAAAAAGTCGTACATTTAACCCTTTGGGCTCCCGCATGTGTATTTTAAACAATTCTTTCTAAGTGAGCTCCTAATTAATTTGGAGGCGTGAAATTTTGTATACTTATAGCTGAACACATCACATCAAATGAGAAATAATAAAATTTTGAAAATGTCGTACGTTTAACCCTTTGGGCTCCCAAATGTGTATTTTAAACAATTATTTCTAAGTGAACCTCTAATTAGGTTGGAGGCGTTGAAATTTGCATACTTATAGCTGAACACCTCACATCATACGACAAATGATAAAATTTTGAAAAAGTCGTACATTTAACCCTCCGGGATCCCGTATGTGTATTTTAAACAATTCTTTCTAAGTGAGCTCCTAATTAGCTCCTATGATTGCCTGCCCTATGCATCCCGAGAAAGATAAGTGTTCCCGTCTCGACTGTGTAGCGCAGAGTCATGCCTCAGTAGTTGAAATTACATTGTTTTACTACACATCCTTCCAAATATAATTTTAAATCAAAAATCTGTAGCCGGTGAATTTAATCATTTTGCAATACATTGATTCAGTGTTAGATATTATTATTTAAGCATGAGAATTTAATGGTCCGCATTCATCATCACTCTCCCGCTACATAAAAATCTATCAAGTCCCTTTAACACTTTGAGTGACCCCTTTCTCCTAGAATATAAACCAAACTTCCTTTGCTGTTATCCAAAATTTTCAGCACAATAAAATGTAAAATTATAATTTACTAAAAATTAAATAAACAGTACATCAAAAAACTATAAAATTATTAATTAGATATTTTATTTCTGATTATTTCAATTTACTAAGGTTCAATGCAATTTTATCATGTTTTTTAAATAAAATAAAATTGTGTGATTTGTGTTTGGTTGCGGTTTTCTCAGGGTTGGGAAAATTTAACTTTACCTGTGATCTTCTGAGAGAGGGGGGGAAATTACTGGTCCAATTGAATTTTTGGTGTTCTCGGAACAACGGACCACAAAGGATTTCGAAAGCAGATTGTTTTTTCAAATGCTGAAGCTTTTCCTTGTAAAAGATAATTTGATTGATATGCTGTTTAATTTTTGGATTATTTTCCCTGAATGAAATTTTATTATTATTGTTATGTCTGCACAAAAAACAATTCTATGTCTTAAAATGTATATCCTTTCATTTAAAAAAGGTAGGGTAATTAGCCCGATGCTTTGAGCTATTCCATTTTACCTGACTTGAAATCCTGATTCAGAATATACTAAGCTTCAAGAATTCTTTATATTTTATGACCTCGTCATAATTATAATCCTCATTTGGGCAAGAAAGAAGCTATTTTTTAAATAAATGTTCAGACTGGGTGCAGCACCCTCCAAAAACTGTCGGTGTGAAACTATGTAAAATGACGTTATATTACAGTAAATACACTGCAAATAGAAGCGTCTTAAATTTAGACACATATGTGACTGAAAAAGAATTTTAGACACTTAAGTGTCTTAATCTGAAAATTAAGACACTATAGATGTCTTAATTTAAGATACATAAGCGTCTTACTATGACCATGGTGTAAACGAACTGAGAATAATGTCTAAAATATCCGCAAACGTCTTATTTTAAGACACTTCATTGCTTTAAACGTGTCTTAATTTAAGACGTTTTGATTCTTCCGACGCAATAACCACCAGGGGGCACTAGCACTCCCAGTTGCGCATGCGTTTTAGATGTCTTCGTTCGAAGTGGTATACGTTGTAATTCAAACAAAGTTTGTTTTTATGTACGCGTGTATTTTAATTCGTTTTTTGCGAAATGTGAAGTACTGTGATTTTAATTCGTATTAACTTGGAGTATTTATTTATTGAATACATACATCTGACGTGTGTGCTCGACATCAAATGTCTCTTAGAAGCTGTCGTCGATACAAGGGCGGGATAGACACAGAACAGAAGTAGACGACGGTTGAAGATTACACCCGGAAATTCTACAAAGCGTGTGCAATGGGCTTAGTGTTAACTCGTATCAATTTATATCAATAATATTGTGTTATTCATCTTCGTCCTGTCGAAGCTGGCAAAAAAAAAGAAACTTTTGTCTGGCGGGTCCTGTTTTTAGGATGAAACATCTCGTTCTTTAAATATGGCTAGTCGGATGTATTATGGGATTACCTTTTAAACTGATGAAAGTCTTTCTCCCTCACTGTGGTTGTGGTAGTTTTTAAAATTTCAAATCGAGGAATATTTCTTACCTCTTGCAGCAACTCAAGTAAGTTTCTTTATAGTAGTAAAATTAGTGTATTTTATGATTTTATTTATTGTACTAAACAAAATCCTGCATGAAATTTAATTAGTTTTGAATCTGTCCGCAAAAAACCCCACTAATTCTAGAAGTATATATTTTTAAACTTATGACGTTCTTTTTTATTACGAATTATATATTCAATGTCAGTTCTTAGTTTCAATGGATAATTTTTATCTCGCAGTAAATGACGGCCACAAGGAAGTAAAGAAAAAAAAAAACTTTGAAAGATGACCTAATGCTTTCTTACTTCCTGGCATAAAACCGCAGATTAAAAAAAGATAAATAAAGTAAATGAGACTGGTCTATTATATGAAGCTGCCTGTAAAAATATACATATGTATTTCAATTGCAATCAACTCTAATACTGATTTTTTTATTATTTTTAATAAAAAAGTAATTTGAAATTTTTAATGGGAAAAAGTAAAAACCTCTAACTAGACTTCGTATTTAAAATTGTTTTAACTTTATTTATATGCACTTATACGAAAAATACAAAAATGACAGATGTTACTGTATATATTTAAGACGAAAGAAGTTTGGAAATCATAAGTTATTTTTTCCTCATGTTTTTAATATAGAATATGTACTTATTTGTTTTTATTGATAGTTGAATAGCTTTTGTGAGTACCCTCTGATCTACATAAAAACTTGCCCATGTGAAAATATAAATTTTTTTAAAACATAATTTTTAAATAAGTATTTTCATTTCTTTTTTTTTGGGGGGGGGGGGGGGATTTTGCATGAATTTTTGTAAAGCTGATATCTTAAATCTTGCACTGATTATAATGAAAGTTTTGAACTTTTAGAGTAGGACAAGTTTAAAAACGCAAATATATTTTACAAAATACCAAAGTCATTTTTCCCCAATGTTATTAAAGTAGAATATTTATTTATTTATTTTCATTATTCATAGTTAAATGGCTGTTGTGATTATCAAGTGATGTATATGTAAAATTGCCTATGTGGCAATATATTTTTTTATATTTTCATTTTTTTTTTTGGGGGGGGGGGATTTTTGCAATTTTCGTACATCTGATATTTTAAATCTTTTTCCACATTCAACCGAGTATAATAAATATTTTGAACTTTTAGAGTAGGACAAGATTATAAAATATATATATATATTTATCTATGTACCTTAAAAGCCCTTAATAGCGAACACTTCGGGAACGCGGAATTTGTCCGATAATTGGAGATGTCTACTTTTTTGAGGTAAAAATATACAAATATGTATGTCTGCGGATTAAAAAAGTATTCGTTAAATAGAGGTGTTCGCTATTCGAGAATGTCCATTAACCTCCACAACGGATACTCCCGAATACCGGACATCTCAATTTAGACAACTATAATGCAGGGTTGCGTTTTTTGCAAAAGTACTTCTTGATTAAAGGAAGGGCAAACTGGGAAGTGCCCCGTCCCCCTACGACTGTAGTGCCCCCAAATTTGATGTGCAATATTTGTAAAGCTTATATTTTAAATCTGTTTCGAAATTGTACTGATTATAATCAATATTTTGAACTTTTAAAGTAAAATAAGGTTAAAAACAAAATAAATTTAAAAAAATCTAATATTTAGATAAATATTTTTTGTTTTTTAATCTTGTTCTACTCCTGAAGTTCAAGATATTGATTATAATCAGTACAATGTAGTAAAAGATTTAAATTATCAACGTAACGAAAATTGTATACCAAAACTGAGAGCACCAAAAAAATCAGGCTGTATTGGGGGGGGGGGGGGGCAGGACCACAGCCAAATATTTTTCCAGGATTCAACGTGGTCAAACATGGCTACGTATGATGCTTACAAAAAAATGGATGCGATTCAGACGTTTGAAGTGTCTGAAATTCAGACGCAAAAAGTGTCTGAAAAAATTCAGACATTTTAAAATGTCTGAAAATTGAACACTCCATTTCAGACACTTAAGTGTCTGAATTTCAGACATTTTAATTTAGAGTGTACTAGTGTGACCTACTATATATATATATATATATATATATATACATATAATTTAATAATTATATAATTTGTATTTTCAATAAATGGAGCGGCATACCGCAAACCAACTTAATTGTGTTGTTATTTTATTGTGTTTGTGACCATTTATTTTTTCAGCTATTGCAAGGCTGCTTTTGGTGATTATTTTCCTTTTCTACTACTATTATTTAAAAAAATAAAAAATCTTCGTCATAGATTATCGTTTAGGATTACTAAAAAAATATATATATATAAGCAATGATAATTAACCACTTTTGGCGACAATGCTGTTATTAAATTAACCCTGTAAATTAACTATTTAATATACTTTTGAAACACATTGTGTATTAAAAAAAAGTTTAAAATTTATTTAAAGTAATACTTTTGTATTAGCTGATATTAGAGGTTAAATGAAGAATTCTGCTACTTACAGCTGCATTTTTTATGATGATTATTTCAGTGTTCACGCATATACAATAAAATTCTGTGTAAGATGGAAATCTGTCTAAATCGGAAAGATTTTCAAGTCCCAGCGAATACATAAACATAAAGTAAAGTTTGTCTAAGGCGGATGATGGTCGGCTACGGAAAATTGCCTCGATTCCGCTTTAGACAGAGTTTACTGTACTTTGATTATGTATCCGTTATATTTGTGTTTTATTTATTTATTGAAAAATGCTATATTCATTATTGAGTGTTAAACAGAAACAAATGCTGAACTTTTTGTTGTTGTTTTATATTCAAATGAGTTAATTTTGCATAATCGAGCTGTGTGCAATATAAATTTGTAAAAGAACCGTGTTTGAAAATTAATTAAAAAACCATGAAAAATCAGTAAATAGAAACGCAGATTTAATTTAATTGCATTTGAAATTACAAATTTTCCCCTTTTAACGACGTAAAAATGAAAATTATATGACAATAATTCAATTTGAGGAAAAGAGGAAATGGACTGCTTAGATTATTTTTACTGTCCGTATGTGTCAGCAATAGTAGAAAAATCAAATTTTTATTTAATACTAATTTAAAAATAAATGCATTAGAAATAATTTTTTTTCATAATCGGGATTTTGGACAGGACATGTCAATTTTACTGTCCAAAAGTTCAAAAATAGTACTATCAAAATAAATATACCTTAAAATAGTAATAGGTGAAAATATGTGAATTTTTCTTATGCGTAACAATTGAACCTTTTTATTAACTATATGAGGAAATCTCTAAAAATATTTTATTTTTTGTTTTGTGAAAAGAAGGTAAAAATTTGAAAACACTATAATATCAAAATATCAGCGTCTTTAGATTCACAACAATATAAAAACAAAGAAAAAAATCTACAGATCATAAAAGTAGCAGCTAAGGGCATTATGGAAACAAACATTTTTCAAACCTGTGCAAAAATTAATATTTTTTAAAGAAATCCATTTAGCATTGTTTAAAGTAATGCTTATTAAAAATATTTTTTATTTCATGGATTTTAAATAAAAAATATAATAAAAACAGGATATGTTAATGTATATTTATACATCTAAGAAATTAAAAAAAAAAATATCTTCTTTATGAATGGTTTGTGAATAATCAAATACTATATGGATTAAAATAGCAAATATAGCCTTTGTGCAGGAATATTAAAAAGCAGTAAACCAACGTTTAAAATGCACAAATAATGGATGAAAAGCAGCAAACAGCTGTTTCGAATCTACAGCGAGATTCTTCTTCAGTGCAAGATAGGCAAAAAGGAACATCGTGCTAGAAAAAGCAAGGCTGAGCAAAATGATAGACAGGGACGCGCTGCCTTATATACCCTATGCGGGTATCGAAAGCGCCAGAAACAACCAATGAGAGAGAAGCAGTGGAAACGACTGGGTGGACAAGTAGCGACATCTACCGGAGAAGGAGAGAAAAAGAAACCAAAAAAGAGGAAATTAAATTAATGCTTTCCAAATACTTGGAAAATCTGGAGTACTAGATAAGTCATTGACTAAAGAGTGAGAATTTTTAATGATGTGGTAAGCTTCCCAAAGCAAAGAGTCCATCAGGCATCTCATTGCCAATACAGTGTTATTTCAATTCTAATGTTTATAAGCCCAATCTTAAAAATCCAGTTAAACAATGTCTGAAAAATTTGCGTTCTGATCCAAACTTAATCATTACCAAGGCTGACAAAGGTGGTCAGATTGTTCTTCTCGACAAATCTTCGTATTTGGAAAAATCTCTTAAATTAATTAAAGATGGTCCTTATGTGGACATCCGCAAAGACCCTTCCACTAGTGAAATTAACTCTATTAAGTCTGCTATCAAGTCTTCTTCCATTATTCCTGCTAACTTTAAGAAGTCTCTTATTCCATCTATTGCGCATTGTGCCAGGTTTTATGCTTTACCTAAGGTCCATAAACCCGACATTCCTTTTAGACCTATTGTCTCTAGTATCGGTACAGCTTCTTATAAGCTTGCCAAATATTTAGTTTCTGTTTTTTCCCCACTTTTGAGCAGTAACTGTTTCACTGTTAAGAATTCTTTTGATTTTGTTAAAAAACTTCATAATTTTAAGCCGCAGGGTCACATGATGGTTTCTTTTGATGTTAAATCATTATTTACAAACGTTCCGGTTGAGGGGGCTTTAGATTGCCTCAAGAACAGGCTTTGTGAATTCCATTTCTCCTATTTTGAAATCGAGGAACTTATCCTTCTCACTCGCGCTTGCTTGTCGCAAAATACTTTTGTTTTCAATGGTAATTTCTTCCGCATGATTGATGGTTTGGCTATGGGTAATCCTCTTAGTCCAATTTTATGCGATATTTATATGCATTATTTTGAGGTCAAACTTTTTGAAATTTTAAAATTTCCGTTCTATGTTCGTTATGTTGATCATGTTTATGTCCTGGTTGAAATAAATTCGGATATTAATCATATTCTCTATATTATGAATTCCATTGATCCCTGCATTCAATTTACCTCTGAAATTGAGACCAATAACTGTCTTTCTTTCCTCGATGTCCTTGTTATTCGTAGTGAAAATGGCTTTCAGACTACCGTCTTTCGTAAACATTTTGCTGTCAGTCTCTCCCACCTCACAGGCATTCTTCTCACCCCCCTAATCAGAAATTTGCTGCTTTCAATACTTTTGTTTTTCGGGCTACCAACATTTGTTCCACTCCTCAGTTACTCAGTGTTGAACTTAATTACATCAAAGCTATTGCTGTTGATCGTGGTTATTCCTCTAATATTATTGATTGTATTTATAAGAAATTGACGAAATCCGTCCATTCTGAAAAGCATTCTAATTCCAACTCTAATACTTCAGTTGTGTTGCCATTTTTTCCCAAAATTAGTCAGCAAGTTGCTAAAATCCTAAGAAGGTTTGATTTTAATGTTTATTTTTTCTCCTGTTAATAAAATCACTTTTTCAAATATCAAACACCCCGTTGATCGCCTTGACAACTGGGGTATTTACCAAATCTCTTGCCAGTGTGGCCTTTCTTATATTGGCCAGACTAAACGTGCTCTTAGATTTCGTTTAAAAGAGCATGAAGGTTATGTTAAAAATCAGGAGCTCAAACGTTCTTCTATTGCTTAACAGTCTTGGACTTCTCAACATAGGTTCGATTTTTCCTCAGCCACCATTATCCAAAAATGTTCTTCTAACCTTGATCTTGATTTTTGGGAAGCTTACCACATCATTAAAAATTCTCACTCTTTAGTCAATGACTTATCTAGTACTCCAGATTTTCCAAGTATTTGGAAAGCATTAATTTAATTTCCTCTTTTTTGGTTTCTTTTTCTCTCCTTCTCCGGTAGATGTCGCTACTTGTCCACCCAGTCGTTTCCACTGCTTCTCTCTCATTGGTTGTTTCTGGCGCTTTCGATACCCGCATAGGGTATATAAGGCAGCGCGTCTCTGTCTATCATTTTGCTCAGCCTTGCTTTTTCTAGCACGCTGTTCCTTTTTCACTATCTTGCACTGAAGAAGAATCTCGCTGTAGATTCGAAACAGCTGTTTGCTGCTTTTCATTATTATTTGTGCATTTTAAACGTTGGTTTACTGCTTTTTAACTAAATGGATTATAAGTGTAACTGAGTGCGGAGAAATGTTCCAAAATGTACAAGGACAAAATGGTAAAATTCGTGGGAATAAAAAAAAGCGATTATTTTGTGAAGTTAGATCAAACTGGTTTATATTTGCTTTTTAAATATATTTCAAAACAATAGAATCAATAATTAAAACTTTAATAAATTTAATTTTAATGAAAACAAAAAAAATATGCTTTGGTACTGCAACATAATTTTGCATAATCTGAAATTTTGTTCATTATTACACTATAAAATGATAAATTGAAAACCAAAGTCCTGGTTAATCATTTCACTCCAAAGCGAGGGGCAACAAAAGAAAACTACAATCCGGTGTAACCTTTCCCATAAATTTGAGAGAAAACCCTGAATCGTGGTTCAACCTTTTACCGAAAAATTGGAATAGAGAAAACCTTGAATCATAGTTAAAATTTTCCCCGGAAATTTGATTTAATAAAAAAACGCTAATTCATGGACAAACCTTTCACCAGAAAATTTTATTAAAAAACCCCGGATTCATGGTTCAACCTTTCACCAGAAATTTTGATTAAAAAAACCCTGATTCTTGGTTCAACCTTTCACCAGAAAATTGGATTTACAAAAACCTTGATTTAAAAAAACCTTCGTGATTTTATCACCAATATGATGGTATTTGTGAAAGCGCCAATAAACTGGTGAAACATATCACAAATATCTTGGTTGCAGCTAAATTTCAGCTACTTTTCATGATTTTCTTGGTGAAACATCTAACTTAATTTTTAACAGTGTATTATTTTTTTTGGCATTGATGACTCGAGCAGGCATTAAAAATGTTAAGAGGATAACTTGTGACAGGATGAGATACAGTAACGAATGAAAAACTTGTAAACAAATATGTAAACGCAATGTATTTACGGAAGGATTGTAAAATGTAAATTAAGCAATGTCACAAAAATTTTGTGAAAATCAAGTGAAAAGTTTACCATAAGCAAACATAAACTTAAGTTAATCGCCTTATTCATTATTTCTCCAAAGTTGTAACGAGTGCAACACATGATATTTTTTTAACATAAGGGTACAACGTGATGTACCAACTGTTATACATTATATCTTATCAATATTTTAAAAATATGTATCATACATACACATACATATATTAAAAAAAACATATACACTTGATTACCTGTATGTATGTAAAAGAAAACACACAAAACAATTTATTTGAAAGTCCTCTTCTTTTTCTTTTCTTTTCTTTTCTTTTTTTTTTTTTTTTTTAAGAAAAAAAAATAAAGCATAGATGATAATAATAAAAATGTAATTATAATGAAAGGTGCCTGTAAGATCAACTTTTCCCTTAACTTCTGTCTTCATTGCTGTGCAGGCATCCATGCATAGCAATGAGTTTTGTTAATGTTATCTTTAATCTAGTAGCTCTTTTTTTTCTTTTATAAGTGAACCAAAACTGTTTACTTAAAAAAAATAAAATGTGGCAGTGACGTATAATTAATCAAACAAATACAACTTACTAAAATATTGCCTTTAAAGAAGTTTTAAATAAAATGTAATGTGACAGACACAATCGATTAAAACAATTGCAAAACGAATTTTAATTAATGAACCAGCATTATTATTACTTTTCCCATTTATATAATGGTCATAATTTGGATGCAATTCACGGCCGTAAAACAATAAAATTGTTTGTGAATTGTCTCGATGTGTGTGTCACATTTACAAAGTTAATGCTATTTTTTTTTCCTGAAACTAATTCAAATGAAGTTAGATTTTTTTATTTTTAAACCATACCACATCATTAAAAATGAAATCTGTAGAGCATCATAGATAAATAGTAAAGCTTTCATAACAATTAAAAGAATGAAAATGTACAATAAATTAATAATCCTACCATTATAGATTTTTTCCAGGTATGAGGGATTAAATTTTATTTATGTCACATCCTCATTATAGTAGATGATCTTAACAACTATTTCTTAACTTTATTTTTTTTCCAAAACAGAGCAGAAGAGAAAGAAAAATTATGTAAAGAAAAAACCCCCCTTCATCTGTGTATCAAAAATATCTATTTAATAACATTTTCTTTCAAAAGAAGAAGAAAACAATATTTTTACAACATATTTAAGCGCGGCAAAAATATATTATACTATCGTAAAATATAAAATGACTGCATATTGTATATATTAAGAAAAGCAAACTGCTGAAAAATTTTATATCGGTATATTTAAGATTGAGAAGTATACCTTAAAAAATACATTTAAATGAAAAACACAATATGAAGCAATATTTTCAGTTTATATATATATATTATATTATATATGTGTATTTTACGCCGAGTTCATGCCGCATTAAAAAGATGCATTCGTGTTAATAAAATAATAAACTTACCTTAAAGAAACAAAATTAAAAAGGGTGATAACCGAACTAACACAAAAACTAACAAGGAGAGGGTCAACCTTGTTAATCACAGATTTTGATTATTTTGATAGATGTTGTAGGGTAGAGACTCCTTAGTGTCATGTTAAACGGATTTTATCCAACGCTCCTTAGTTCTTGAGAAACCGGCGGTCTAATATTAGTACACAACTTAAATACTTACTTTGTAACCAAAATGCTGGGTTAGTCGTAGCTCAGTTGGTATGGCGTTGGACGGCTGATCCGCGTGCCCGGTTTCGATACCTGAATGATCTACATTTGTTTTTCTCAGTTTTTGTTTTATAAATATACTTATAATTATAACTTAATAATTTCCATTAAAAATTTTAATATCATACATTAATTATAATGTTAACAAACTTAAATTTATAATTTCTTTTTTATAAACTATTATTTCTCATTCTTTAAAGAGGTTTAAAAAGAAATTGGATCTATTATTGAATGATAAAAATTCCAAAATCGTGAGAAAAACTGTTCTGTCGCCATCTAGTTTTGATAAAATAAAATAATATTCAATTAAAATAAAAATAAAAGCAGAAAGAAGATAAAGGGGAAAGCAAAATAACTGAAAGTGCAAGCATACTTATTACAAATTTAAAAATCTTTAATATGCACAAAATCGGTTGTAATTTAATTCTGATGCTATTTTTTAATATAATTATGCTTGTTACTTTAAAAACAGAATAATAGTATTATCGCATTGACTTCCTTTGTTAAAGCAATGCGTAAATGATGTTTCTTTAAAATCACTAATTGGCACAATTACTCAATATCATTGCATCGATAAAGAATATATGAAGTACATTTTAAAAGTGATTTTTAAAAAAATTAACAGTTTTATGATGTTTTATTATAACTATTTAGATAAAAGTAAAAAAATTAAATAAGTTAAAATTATAATTTATGTACAATACTTAAAATTGTAATTCACAATGAGATTATTATTTTATAATATTAGACCCCCGGTTTCTCAAGAACTAAGGATCGTTGGATAAAATCCGTTGAACTTGACACTAAGGGGTCTCTACCCTACAACATATATTAAAATAATCAAAATCTGTGATTAACAAGGTTGGCCCTCTCCTTGTAAACTTAAAATAAGACACTGCAAAAGTAATGGTAAAGCTAAGTGAACCACTCGAAGGTCATTCTCTGTTTTTTTGAGAGAGTGGGTTTCCCGATAATTATTATCAGTTAGAGACGCAGCTAGATGGGCATTTTTTTAAAGGTTTCCCTCCGAATGAATTTCATCATTGTAAGTTAAAGATAGTTCTTTTTTTTTGCACCAAAATAACGACGCTTTCACTTGTAAAGTTTTTACACAGCATATGTCTGGCTGACGAATGTTATTAGACGCGCCGAAGTAGGAGCAACTCAATGCAATAGATAGAAATCTCTCTCTAGTATGAGTCATGTCGCTAAGGCGATAATTCTTTTATATTTTCTTGCCGCTACGAAAGGCAGTGTTCTGGCAGCAGTTTGTTTCGAGGACCAGCGGCATGTCGTGTGGTGAAGTTTCTCGGTCAGAATACAACATTTCGCCGGGATTACATGAACAACTTTTACGAGAAGACTTTGCTGTATCGTTTATTCTGGAATAACAGCACAAAATATTTGACATCTGTTCAGAATACTTCAGACAAAAAGGTTAAATTCCAAAATTTGGGCATACGCGTTTCACGGATTCTTGCGATTCAACACAGGTTTATGCAGTCTTACAAAGTTCGATATTGTATCCTTTTTTTTTTTACGTAACAGAAATTGATATCGTGTGGTTCCTTGAAAGGCTAAGCAAAATACCAATTATTACAGTTCCTGTCCCTCTCCAAAAATCTTGATAAGCCCGTGATGCACCAAGTCTTATAAAGACTATCTAATCTTATACTGGATATGTCTGAAACCGGTTAAGAAAATTTTATTTGCATCGGTGATAATTGGAGTAGCATAATATTCACTTTTTCGAATGCGAAAAGATATGTGGCCAGTTTTTCAGATGAAAATAAGTAATTGAGAAATGCAAATAAGAGTTTTTATTCTATGCCAGGTCCGTACAAATCGAGATTTCTGGCCGAAAAATAGCTGGTGCTGGAGAGGACGATCTAAATTTGTTCTTTACAGATGCAAGATCAGGAGCGGAGATCAGAAGCATAACAAATCTGAGAGAGTTGAGTTAAGGGCGAGCAGAAATGTGCAAAAATATCAAACCAGTAGATATCTAGCGAGAATTAAGTTGAAATGACCCACGTGTTAATTTGCGTTAATGGATTGTCAATGAGGAAGGCGAAAGGTCAACATATGGATTTTAACGCCAAACATATAATTGGCAAAATATGGAGCGCCAAAAAAAAAAACAAAGCCGCATTTTACATGGGGGATGGCAACCCTTGGGAACAGGTGCCCCGTGCCGAATGAAGCCATATGTAATTAAGAAATAAAATTTATTGCAGGCTAAATTTATGACAAGAATTTATACATTGGGGGAAAATGATGCAGCTGTAGAAATACACACTCAATAAATAAAGAATACATCAGAAATATCCCGCGTTTGAGCCAAATTAAGCGTGCTAATGTACCGGGTAAATTGTTTCTATGCGAGATAAAAACAAGTTGGAAATTGCTCGTCAAACGTGGCAAATGAGGTGCGTTCGTACTATAACTAGTTTTATAATTATTTTTTGCACCCCATATTGTACTGAATGTGTATTTATTTGCAATTCATAAGTGCATAGTCTGTAACATCATTAAAATGCACTTACAATATTTTTTTCCCATTCCCCTTAATGTAACGGAAAACTTTTGACTGTCCCTGTAATTAAGCTATACATCGATTTTCATGAAATTTGAAATGGCTCGACAAAATTTTGCAGCAATTATATATTTAAAATTTCGGCCCATTCGGAAAGCTGTAACATCATTAAAATGCACTTGCAATAATTTTTCCCATTGGCTTTAATGTAAAGAAAAACTTTTGACTGTCCCTGTCATTAAACTATATATCCAATTTTCATAAAATTTGAAATAGCTCGACAAAATGTCGCTATAATTATATGTTTAAAATCTGAGACCATTCGGAAAGCTTTAACATAATTAAAATGCACGTGCAATAATTTTTCCCATTGGCCGTAATGTAAAGAAAAAATTTGACTGCCCCTGTAATTAAACTATGCATCCGATTTTCATGAAATTTGAAATGGCTCGACAAAATTTTACAACAATCATATATTTAAAATTTCAGACCATTCGGTTGGGTAGTTTTTGCTCTATTATATGCGGACGGACGGGCAGACAGACGGACTGAACGACGACTATAGGTGCTACGCATTTATATAATTACGAACGCACCTAAATAATAGCATGCCTCTTTTTTAATCCATTACAGCCTTTTGCGGTTTTTGAGAATTATAGTGTGAAACGAGAATGTATTTCTAAAGGAAATGAGCAATGAAAATAAATTTAATTTATGATTTAAGACAGATTTACAATATAAGAATTTAGTAAAATAACCTTTTTCTAACAGGGGGGGGGGGGCGAAAAAGGAAAAGCTATTAAAAGAATATGTGAAGAAAATATCCTTCAAAAGAATGTCTCAAGTTATTTATGTTCTTTTAATGTGAATGTCAGGGAAAGTAATAAAGACAATTTCATGGGTATGTACTGCCACAACAATATCAAATACTTTAACTAAAAGCGAAACAAAACAATGCCAGCGAGAAAACCACGGGTTCTTGAACAGCCAAAAATGCTAATCTTGAGAGGCATAAAGAGAGTACTGAATTGGTTTTTACTACACTCATAAAAATTTTGTCCTGCACCGAACCAACTTTTGGTGCTACATTAGCGGCAATCATAAGATAATACGATCTTGTTCCAACTTTTTTCAATCTGCACCAGCTTCAAAGGTCACAATATTACGGTTACTGTTAGTGTAATACCAAAAGTTAGTTCAACCCAGAGCAAAATTTTAATTGCGTACGAAAAAAATCCCTGCCCACCCGGCCTACAAGCGGAGGTTGATTTCGAAGTTAAGTATACTAATATCACCAACAAAAACTAAATCATGATTAGAGATTAACCCACTTTAGCAATTTTATCTGGCCGCTTCTGACGCGTTTTTATTTAATTTTTATATAAGAACTGGTTTTATCCGAATTATGTTAAGGCGGTATTAAGAAAAATATTTTTCCATGCCCAACAACTCGAAATTTTCTGACACATTTTCAGATTCTTTTTTAATAGAAAAAAGCATGAAACTTGCTGACCTGATTTTTGAAGAGATTTATAAGCGACCCGTGTTTTTATTTTTCGTTCAACTAATTAAAAATTTATTTATAAACAATTATTTTCTCAGTAGGACAATATTTTTCGTTTCTAACACAATCGCTTCATGAAATTATTTTCCATATGTCCATTTTGACATCATATTTTGAAATATATTCTGCCTCTATCAAAAAATCGATCGTTAGGGTACATTATATAGTTTCCGAATAAGAGAATCTACTAATTTGATGCGTTTAAGAGCAAAAATGAATTTAAAAATGATTAAGAAAATAAGCGGTTGGGATTTGAATAAACTCTTAATACGATGATTTTTTTTATTGAACCGCTCTGTATTTTAAATTGTTTTTGTTGTAAGAATTGGTCCTATCAAAGACTTGTCTATATAAATGTTGTAGGCAATATTAAGAAGATATATAATAAATTCTTGCGGATTTTATATCTTGTGAATTGAAGAATTTATGTATTTTTTCTTCTTCGACTCCCCCTTTTTGTTTATGTTTTTTTTATTTTTTTTTTGCAGTACGAATTGGTTCTATCAAAAATTTGTCAATATAAAAGTTGTAGATAATATTAAGAAGATTTATAATAAATTTAATTGGATTCGATATCTTGAGAATTGGCGAAGATATGAATTTTTTCTCCATAAAACCCTATTTTTGTGCCCCTTGAGCCCATTTTTAATTTTATCAAAAATCTGTGGTACATAAATTTTTGGCCCAATTTTTAGAAGTAATAAAAACTTTAAACTGATTTGATACGTACAAAAATTAAGAAGTTATGGGTTTTTTTCGGTTTTCACAAAACCCTTCCCTATTTCCACCCCCTAATCCGATTTTACCCATTAACGAACTTGACCGAGATTTTATGCCCCTTGATTTATATGAAGATAAATGTGCAGAATTGTGGAAGTTATCGTGTCCAGAAGAAAATGATAGATAGATAAAGTTTTTTAATGATGTTGGTTTGGGGTTCTAGGGGTCATGATCGGTGTAGATCTGCAATTTTTTTTCAGAAATTCCAAAGTAGGAGAGAATGTAATAGGTAGTACATATAGGTGTAATAGGTAGTTTCATACGAAATCTACATAAAATACCCGCCAAGAAATTTTGCTAAAAAAATGAGTTGGTTACCACTGCGACAGTAGCAGACATCAAATTACATTGTGTGTATTTTTTCCTCAAATTTGGAGACAGTCATTTTTTTTTTAATTTTAGTTATTTAATAAGGTATAACATAGTTGCTTATAATAATAACTTAACCTTTAATTTTGCGACGCTTTTAATGCCTTATATGAAGATATCCTTCTTAATGCATGTTATCAGAGATGACAGACTTAATACGCTCATACACACACACACACATATATATATATATATAACCATTAATTAAACATTACTGACCACCATCAATAATTGTTATAGTATAAATGAGTTTACAACAATACAGTGTCCGCTAACACACTGAATGGATACCAAAAACATAATAAACAAGCTACTATGTATAAAATAAAGTCCCTTGTACTATATAACATGAATTAATAATGAACAAAAAAGAAGAATATAGATTTCGATAAAAATAATTGAAAAGCTTATATATTGAATTACGTTATCAAGAATACAGAATTCAATTATATAAGCAAAATTAGTCTTTTTCTGTGAGAAAAAAAGCTAAAAGCTGAATTTTTTTCCCTGTACGGTAACGACCAATATAACCAAGAAATAGTTTCAAGATGAAAACAGAATAAAATTAAATGCTATGAAATGGAAAAAGCAATACAACCTTTTAAATATTTAATTTATAGCAAGGAAAAATAGTAATATTACACAAAATACCTAATAAAATCCCAGATATTTTATCCAAATACACATCAGCACATGGTATCTAAAAGCTCGATAAATTTAAGGTTATTTTTACAGTTAAGTTAACACAGATTTTAAAACCTAATGTATACAGTTAATCTATTTTGAAATACCGTATATATATATATATATACTCTATATAAGTTTCTATAATAATTTCTAATATATATATTCAAAATGGAACAATGCAATTAAATTACTTTTCTTTCTATTCACTTAAACACAGGTTTTTAAACTTCCAAGCACATGAGTACGTCCTACATTTTCTTTTACTAATAAAAGAAAAAGGAAAAGAATCGTATACATTAACAGAGTAATTGCAAAATAGCATGATATCATAGCCTAATTTTCGCTGGACATATTCATCGATCATTTCACTCTTTATTTCATTGCTGCATGCTTACTATGCGTTCCTTGCGTTGAGTCAATTCCGTCCACGATTCATTTATCAAATATAATTATACCCAGTACCCCGCTTTTCTTCATAAAACACAGCAATAGACAAGCGTGTTACCGTGTTACTTCACCACTCAACATGCTTTTTAATCCTCCGATTTTTCTGATGATCTATATGAAAGAACTGTGACAACACTGGCAGACTATGAGGTAAAAATGGTAAAACGGTGAATTTATCACGCTTACGTGTTTGTTTTATATTTGTAAAACGGCTTGTTGTAAAGTATATATTTTTTATATTTTAATCTTTATTATATTAATGCCTCGTGCATAGAAAAAGTTTATCCGTCATTAATTGTCAGTTTTATGAAAAACGTTCGTGAGTAATTAGGTTAATTTTATCACTACAAAAGTAATATGTTACAGAAATTTAATCTATCGAAATTAATATTGTGTTTATGAGTTTTACGGTAGAGATATTTATGAAACAGACAGTAACAATAACAAAAAAATATTGATTTTTAACAATGTAATTAGGTAGCTTTCTTTACAAAAAAGCTACCTATTGCAGCCGTTCGGAGGAAAGCAATTTCAAAAAATTTTGGTATATTTTCATCGATCATGACCCCCAGACCCCGAAACCACCCTCCGTTCAAAATTGATATATATATATATCTGACATATGTCACACTGTAACTCCCGTAATTATGAACCGATTTCGATGTAATTCGGTGTGTACATAGTACATACCAATGTCTCGACCGAGTTCGTTGGCCAGCTTCATCCGCCGTTTTGTTTCAAAATGGCGGCCATTTAAAATTTTAAAAAAAATTTAAAACTTGAAATGTGGTACCAAAAAATTAAAAATGGAAAAATATTCTTTTCTTATGTATTTGACCTTTATACAAAGATTCCGGAGCAGTTTTTGTTTCGTCTATATCTTAAAAGATGGCTGAGTTATAGCATTTTGAATTTCTAGCGTGGCTGACATTTTGAAACGTCCTGAATTTTGTCACGCGATAAAAGGCGTATTTATGAACCGATTTGGATGTAATTCGGTGTGTACATAGTACATACCAATCTCTCGACCGAGTTCGTTGGCCAGCTTCATCCGCCATTTCGTTTCAAAATGGCGGCCATTTAAAATTTTTTTTAAAAATTTAAAATTTGAAATGTGGTGCCAAAAAATTGAAAATGGAAAAATATTCTTTTCTTATGTATTTGACCTTTATACAAAGATTTCGGAGCAGTTTTTGTTTCGTCTATATCTTAAAAAATGGCTGAGTTATAGCATTTTGAATTTCTAGCGTGCTTGACATTTTGAAACGTCCTGAATTTTGTCACGCGATAAAAGGCGTATTTATGAACCGATTTGGATGTAACTTCGTTTATACATAGTACATACCAATGTCTCGACCGGGTTCGTTAGCCAGCTTCACCCGCCATCTTGTTTAAAAATGGCGGCCATTTTAATTTTTAAGAAAAATTTAAATTTGAAATGTGGTACCAAAAATTGAAAATTGAAAAAATATTTTCTTCTTATGTGTTTGACCTTTATAAAAAGATTCGGGAGAAGTTTTTGTTTCGTCTATATCTTAAGAAATGGCTGAGTTATAGCATTTTGAATTTCTAGCGTGGCTGACATTTTGAAACGTCCTGATTTTTCTCACGTAATAACAGGCGTATTTATGAACCGACTTGGATGTACCTTGGTGTGTACATAGTACATACAAATGTCTCGACCGAGTTCGTTGGCCAGCTTCATCCGCCATCTTGTTTCAAAATGGCGGCCATTTAAAAAAATAAAAAAATAAAAAAAATTAAATGAGATGCAAAAAAATTGGAAAATGAAAAAGATTTTTTTGTATGTGTTTGACCTTAATACAAAGATTCCGGAACAGTTTTTCTTTCGTCTATATCTAAAAAAAATGGCTGAGTAATAGCATTTTGAATTTCTCTTGTGGCTGACCTTTTAAAACGACCTGATTTTTGTCACGCGATAACAGGCGTATTTATGAACCTATTTGGATGTAACTTGGTCTGTACATAGTACATACCAATGTCTCGACCGAGTTCGTTTGCCAGCTTCATTCGCCATCTTGTTTCAAAAGGGTTACCATTAAAAAAAATTAAATTTAAAATTCAAAATGAGGTATTAAAAAATTGGAAAATGAAAAAGATTTTTTTTATGTGTTTGGCCTTGATACAAAGATTCCGGAGCAGTTTTTGTTTCTGAAAATTTGTTCTTTTGTTGGTATCTTAAAAAATGGTTGATTTATAGCACTTTGAATTTCTAGCATGGCTAACATTTTGAAACGATCTTGTATTTGTCACGCGATAACACACATATTCGCCTATTTCGATGTAAGAAGGCATGTGGATAGTATACATCAACACCTCGACCAAGTTCGCTGGCCAGATTCATCAGCCATCTATTTCAAAATGGCGGCCATTAAATTAAAAAATATATATATATATTTAAAGTGAGGTGCAAAAAAATTAGAAATTGGAAAAGGTTTCTTTCTTAAGTATTTGATCTTGATATAAGGATTCAGGAGCATTTTTTGTTTGTCTTTACCTTAAAAAATGGTTCAGATATAGCAGTTTCAATTTCTATTGTGGGTGACATTTTGAAAAATCTGATTTTTTGCATGAATTGCCGAATTTGGCAGCGAAATATAAGTTACTTTAAAGAAAAGCAGCTTGGATAAAGCTGACTAATTTCGCGAAATTCTCATTCATTATATTGATAAAAATTAGTATTGAATCTCCTATATTCGGTTTCCACTAAATTGAGCTTCGTGTGTTTGCATGATATAAGTTGGCTTTTTTAAAATAAGGATTATGAAAGCTACCTCTTCCTCCCGGCACTGGCCGGAAGGACTTTTTTGAATTATATCCAAAGTTCTCGGGAACAATTGGATGCTATTGCTAATGCAACTAAATTTATTCCGCCTTTTTACCGATATTCGTTAAACATCCTATTGCAATAGTTATTGAATTTTGAACTTTTAGTATTCATTCAGCCTTATATTATCATTTATTTCGTGTTTTTACCTATATTCGTTACGCATCCGGCATCAATGGTTATAAAATTTTGCACTTCCATTGCAATATCTTACTTTACTATACGAAATATGTAACAGTAATACTTCACCGAACTGAACTTTGTAAAATTTTCCGAAAATTTTGAAATATCATCTTATACTAAACGAAAAGAGGTTGCTCTCCAACGTATAATCTGTTCATAAATTTAAAGATGATGTAAAAAAAAAAAAAAAAAAAAAAAAAAAAAAAAAAAAAAAACATGTGTAAATTAAAACTCTACGTTTCGATTTAATCTTCTAAACATCTAAACCATCATGAGTAGTAAAATTTTCTAAAAACACGAGTCGTTAGGAAATAATCTGCATGCTACATTTTCAAAAACTAAATTCAAACTGCAAAAAGCAACGGAAACATCAAAAATCCTTTAAAAAAGTCCATGACGTTATATCTTATTCAAAATGAATAAACAAAGGCAAAGCTGGAAAAACACAGATTGTTGTTTTTTCAGCACTGGAATGTTGTTTTTCCAACAACTCAGGTTACACTGATTTGTTTTTAAAGGATTTTTTATGTTCCGTTGCTGAGATTATTTCCTGCAGATTTGTGTTTTTAGAAAATTTTACTCATGATGATGGTTTAAAAGATTAAACCGAAACATAGAGTTTTACTTTATACATGTATTTTTATTTTCTCATCATCTTTACATATATGAATAAAGTATACGTTGGATAGCAAACTCTTTTTTGTTTAGTATTCTGTATTACAACGAGAAGTCCTCAATTATTGCCATCTTATAGTTATGCAATAAACCTAATAATGCTGAGAGTACAAAATTTTATTATAAATATAATAAATGCTCTAAACTGTAAACTAAAAAAAAATACATTTATTAGTACCCAAAAGCTGATTTTAAATCACAAGTTTTCATAAATTTATAATGAATGCAACAGAATCTGAATTTAAAGATAAATTTCTAATGTAACTTAATCAATATTAAGACAATTAAATCTCTTATGAAACATAAAACGTATTTTTAAGTTTTCTTTAATTGTATTGTAGATGAAAAAGAACTCTTTGATTTTCTTTTCCATTTTAGGTAAGTACCATTTCTGAAAATGAACTTTTGACGCAACATCTGGTAGGTCTGTTATTCATATTTGTATTTTTTGATAATCTATGAAAGGATTTATTTCATTTTTATTTTTCTCCAGCGCAGTAATAGCGACTCTTAAAATAAAATAAATTTGAACTTTTAATTATAAGTTATCCTTTTTTGAAACCATAGATATAATATTCTTACGGTATCAATGCTATAACTGCAGAATTAAAATTTACTTAATAATTAAAAACTCTTATGATACTCATCAGCGTACATATAAATAAAAACTATATTAAAAACACATTAAAAATCAATCCCAACGTTTCATGCTCTTTCTAATGAGGCATCATCAGGGGAGAGGATTCTTGACCTTCACGAAACAAATTTACAAACAGCACAGTCACTTTCACAACATCAAGCTAAAATATTTCGGTAACTGATCATTAAACATCCAAAATCAATACTGCATCGGATATGGCGCCATCTGTTGGTAGGCTATGTACACTATTATCGGAAACTAGGAAAATCCGAAATAAACATTACGAATGTACTTCTTTTAAAATATTCAACCAAACATTAGAAATCTGAAGTGAAATATTGTCAATGCATGCTCCGTTTTTTCTCAGACTAATTTCTATGGATTCACGTATAAGGGCTTTAAGAGGGTTGGGATATTTAGAGATAATTTTTACATCGTCAAAATGAACTGTCTTGACACTGCCTTTAAATGCTAATCTAGATAAAGCTGTAGATTGTCGATTGAATTTTAAATCTCTTTTATGTTCTTTAATTCTTTCAATCAGGCATCGTTTTGTCATTACAATATATGAAGTTAATAGACCAGTATTGAGTTGAATAGGGATTTCGTAAACACCAGAAAGAAATAAAACTGGTAGAGAATCTTGCTTTCTGGTAATAGCTGCAAACAGATATTTTGAGGGGGAAAGCAACAAGAAGAATTCTGAATCTATTAAAAATTCTTCTTAATCTTTCAAACATTTCTGGAATATAAGAAATTTTTCTATAAATAGGACGAGTTAACTGAGTGCTTTGGGGATAACTATTGAACTTCTCGATTAATTTATGGATAATCTCTGGTTTATATCCATGATCCATTCCAATCTGGACAATATGGTTCAGTTCATTTTCTAAAAATTCAACAGAACATAGCTGCCAACCATAAAATAATCTTCCATAATACTTGCGCTAATTTGACCCTGGTTTAATGCGTTTCAAACCAGAATTTTTTTTAAGAATGAAAATAAATGCGTTCCACGTAGAAACCTGGAATTAAATAAATAAGCATTCATGAAATAAATTTTCTGGTTCGAAATGTGGTTAACGTGGGTTAAATTAATCCAGACATTACGAAAGATTAGGGGAATGTTGGCAGTTATGTCAGAATAAACAATATGTGCCCTCTTAATAAAAGAATTAAACGCAGACATTTTATAACCCCATGGGGTTGAAGCAGTAACAGGAATAATGCTATATATTTTCATTGATTTTCTGAAAATTTTTCTTTTAAGCGTAGTACCTGATTTTATAACTAAGACATCTAAATATGGGAGGGTGTTATTGACTTCATATTCTATGGTAAATTTAATATTATCGTCGAGTTGATTCCATTCCTCAAAAAAAATCCACCAAAGCTAGCATTCCTTCTTCCCAAACTACAAAAACATCATCCACGTACATTAACCATAATTTGGGTGTTGAAAATAATATCTTCCACGGGTCTAAGCTTAAATTCAGCAAAAATACTTGAAACAGGTGATCCCATCGGTGCACCCTTATCTTGCTTATAATATTTACCGTTAAAATATAATACATTACTCTGGTTAATTAAATTTAACCCTGCTTCTAATGAGGTTTTAATTTCTTGACTCAGATTATTTAATTTATCTATAGACTGGTTAATAGTATTCATAACTTCGGAAATATTTATGGTGGGGAAAAGCGAGACAATATCAAAACTAGCTAAAATAGTATTATCGTTAATCTCTACATCTGCAATCCTGTCAATAAATTCTTCAGTAGAAGAAATATAATATTTTGAAGACGGGACAATATCGCTTTTAGGAAACTAGCATAAACTTTTTCAACATAATAAAGTGGACCTTAACATCACGTGACAATCGGTCTAAACGGAAAGTCTGGTTTATGATCTTTTATTCCAGGTGTAATCCTGTATGGTTATGTTTAATTTTATTCTTCATTTCATCGGGCCAATTACTATTTCTAAGAAGCTCTTGTGCTTTTCTGTAGATCCCAGTGTCCGGGTCTTTACTGAAGACATGACTGGACAACTGTTCTATACATTTTTCCATTTTACTTATATAGGTATCTTGATTCATTACTGCCAGTTTTCCAGATTTATCAGTTTTCATAAAACATAAATTCTTATCCCTTCTTAAGTTAGAGATGATGTCAAGCTGTTCTATATTAGCGTTACTTTGTTTCTTAAAATACTTTTTGCTTAAGTTGCATACATTTAATCTCACAATGTCCTGTTCACTAGTAGGAATATCTTGAATAACGGCCTCTAATTCTGTGCAGATGTCCTATGGTCCTATGGAACCTTGAAAGTTATATTTGCCACCTAGAGATATCAATTCCTCTTCCTCTTTTGAAAAAGTTCTATTTGAAATGTTTATGAACTGAACAGGTTTGACTTGAGGGGGTTGAACAATTTCTGAATGTTTTAACAAAAAGTTGTTTTCTCTTATGACGTTCTGAATTAAATTCTTTTGTTTGAACCTGAGTCTTTCTATCGAATACAATAACTTATTGAAATAAGCTGGTTCAGTGACACTGGCTAATTCAAAATAAAGCCTATAAGTCTGACTAGAACAACTATCCAATGCAGCGAACTTCTTACGAATGTAGAGATTAAGGCAAGTTCGTTCAAATTTCTGTTTAGTATCACCAAGTTGATTTATCACATTGTTACTTTTCAATCTTAAAAATTTAGGAACTACGTTCAAGCGTTTTCAGTTTGATGTTGTGAAAGTGACTGTGCTGTTTGTAACTTTGCTTCGTGGAGGTCAAGAATCCTCTCCCCTGATGATGGCTCATTAGAAAGAGCATGGAACGTTGGGATTGATTTTTAATGTGTTTTTAATATAGTGTTTATTTATATGTACGCTGATGAGTATCATAAGAGTTTTTAATTATTAAATTTTGACAGCGTAAGTCCAAGTTTTTCTTATTGAAAATTTAATTTCTTGCTTATACAACGATAGTATTTATTTGATATTACCTATGTTATGTTTACCTAATAAGTGAGTTTAAATGAGAAATTCTCATTCACATTTATTGCGCTTTCACAAATGCATATTTTCTTTTTTTTATAAAATTCTGCCATAATCATATTTAAATGGAGTTCTTATTTTACGCTCTATTACTTTTAACGTAGCGAATTTTAACTAATACTTTTAGTAGTTATACAAGTTTACTGAATGTTATTAAATTTGTTTTTCTCTACAATGATTTTTTTATTCTTTTCCGATGAAAAAAAAATTATAAGATACCGGGTGTCCTAAAAAGGACTGACTGATTTTAAAACTCAATAACATGCAAACGGTGTCAGATATTTAAAAAATTCATGCAGGGGCGTTACGCATGAGGTCAAAAGTTTTTTTACAGTGATTTTTTTTTTATTTTAGTTCGAATATTTTAGTTCTTTAAAACGGCCATTTACCTTTTCTGTGTACTTACATAAATGACTATCCCATGTTTTTTCACAAAAAGTGTACTTAAATGGACGCTAAATACCTAGCTCGTTTTGATATGCTCTGGAGAGCGTTTTCCGTCCATATTAGCTTTTTAAGATGTTTAGATCAATACTGTCCTTATATCTTATATTTTAAAATTTCTTTATTGCTTATTTTCCTTTTTTGTCCATTTACATAGTAATGACTATCCTATGTTTTTTTTTTTTTTTTTTTTTTTTTTTTTTTTTAAGAAGAGCTATTAAAAGGACGCTAAAAAGATTGTTTTGCATATGCTGTGGAATACGTTTTGCTTCCATACATATTAGCTTTTTAACCCGTTCGGGACGAGCGACCGGTATTCGTGCCGGCCTCGTTTGCACTTTCATCCCGCGCGACGGGTATACGTGCCGGCGTTTTCGGCACTCACATCCCGAGCGACCGGTATTCGTGCCACGCAGTTGGAACGTTTTATTCCAGAAAGTTTATCTCAGAAAAAAATTTCGTAATCAAATTGAATATACATTTGGGAAGAACATATTTCCTTCTGTCTGAGAAAGCAAATGGATTCTATTAATATATTTTTAATCCATGTCAGTTTAATTTTTTTTCAAAAATGACTGCAATGAAAAAAAAAGTGTGTTTATTTCACATGCATCTATTTATGCTTCTGAAACGTGATTTTCTTTCTATCATAAATCTTTTATGCGTCAAATGAAACTTTATTTTTTGTTTATCATAAATTTTTCTACGTCACTTGGGAAAAGGAAAGGTTTAGTCAGCTGATCAACTCTAAGCTTATGACGTAAGCTTCACGTACGCATATGGCTAGGCTCCCTGTTGATTCATTTTCAATTACTTCTTTTCTACTTTTATCTCGATTGGAAATAATTTATTTGTACGTCGTGGTGATTAATAGTTTTTGACTTTCGTTCATTGAGGAGGAAAGCGGTAGGCCTATTTATATTTTTATTTTGTTTCAACAAGTGCTGCTACGCAGTTTAAATATTTGCGGATGCTTGTTCAAAATATTTTCGGCACCTTCAAGTCAAGAAAACTTTTGTGCGATCTACTTCTTCTTCTTCTTTTTTCTTTCCTTCAATAATTATTCATACCGTTTCAAATAATTCCGTCTTAAATTATCTATATTTAAGTATCTTATTTTACAAACACATTAAAATGTCTAAAAACTCAAGTATTTGAGTGAATATATGGAATAGCTGGGATAGTGAAAAATATTTAGTAAAAGAAAAGAGAACGTATGAAATTTATGTGTTTTCAGAAAGTAAAATTTAAGAGGGTGGTGTGATTCTAACAATCATTGAACTCTAACATTTTGATAAATGTTCGCAGGTTTTAAAATTAATAGTTTCAATTAATAGTCAGTTTGCCCCTTATAATTGAATACATTTATTTGATTTCGTTAATATTTCCATTAAATAAAATATTTTTAACATTAACTGTATTTTTATCAGTATATTTAAAATTATTATTCAGTTTTAGAAATTATTAAAATATATTATTCAATACTTTTAACCTCATAAATTTATTTATACGTTTAAATATATATATATTTAAAAGATTGCTAAAACATTTAGCTACCTAGATATATATAAATATACATAAGATACCAATTAAGGAATAAATAATTCAAAATGAATTGTTGCATTCAAAATGATAAGATATAATAAAAAACATCATAATAAGCTTACATTCATAATTACATGCGCAAATGCAGCATAATAATTTGAATGCTAATAATTAAGTATAAGGTACTTTATTTTATGCATACAGTTCTATATTATAGGTTTGTGGCATCCATTTTTATTGTCAATCATTCACAATAATGTGTTTTTTGATGATGGTCGGTAATGTTTAATTAATGGTTATATATATGTATACATATTAAAAGATGTTTACAAAGATATTTTAAGATAAAGAAATTTTTTGGAAGAATGTATTTTAAGTTATTCAAGTTTACTCATTATTATCAAATATTCTTTATTTGATATTTCGTTTTATTATACGTTACTATATGTATTATTTCTTTTATCTTCAAAAGTATTTTAACCATCGACAACTTTTTAGAAATGTTTATTTAAAAAATTTAAAGTATAATTCTATTTTATTTATTATTTATATTCAATATTTTTTTTATTTTATAGATATTTTATGATTGATTATATATTTACATGTAAATTTTGAATTTTCACAAATGTTTTAAATTAAATTAAAAGTTATCCAACTATTTTTATGTCTGTCTGTATAATAAGTATTAAAAAGATGCATGCAGAAGTTGCTTCAAAGTTTTATTTAATTATTTTTATTTGTGAATAAATCAGCCTCTTAAAAATACTTGTCTTATTTACGGAATGTGTTACAAATTATTTAGAAACAGAACTATTATTTTTTTAAACAAAACTATCCTTTATTTGAGCAAAACATTTCATATGTTGCTGTATTAAAGGAACACAAGTGTTTTGTAATCATATAATATTATTTTATAAACTGAAAAACGTATTTAAAACATGCATTATATTTGTTTAAAAAGTCATTTTTACATTAAAATATCCGAGAAAATATTTCAAATTTTTGTGTAAATATATATAAACAATTTTTTTCATGTATGTGCATTTCAAAATGTACATGGAAAAATGAATCTTTTATAATTTTTTGAAGAACTCTTTACAAGAGTTCGCAAAATCCTTCAGCCCAGAGGATGAAATCAAATTTTCCCGCTCCGTCCTCATATGCGCACTTCTGAATGCGCGCGCCGTCGCGAACAGGTTAAGATAATTGCATCAATACTGTCCTTATATTTTGTATTTAAATTCTTCTTTATTATTTTATTTACCTGTTTCGTCTATTCACATGAAAATGTCTAGTTGCTTATCCGAGATGGATTAAAACTTCCCAATTTTCATGAGTTTGACATTTTGTGTTTTTCGCGCGTTAATAAAGTGATATTTTTCTTTTTTTAAATAAGAGGTAATATATTTTTCTCTTCAACTTACTAATAATTAATAATAATTTCAATTTTTTACAATTATAGTAATTTTAAAATAAATTTGTAATGTCATTGCTTGTGCAATGACTTCAAGCTCCGGAGCTCTGGTGGTAAGAACAATTTCACACCACCCACCTTGATAAAGAGTGAATTAAAAAAAAATTATACAGTAGAACCTCGATCCATCGTTTTTCAAGGGGTGCGTGAAAAAAAAACGATGAATCCGGGAAAACGATGAATGCAGGTTAACGTCAAAACACGCAAAACAAAACAATATTTAAACACTACTAATACCTACAATAAACTATACTAATAAATACTAATTTGTCACTTAACATTGATGTTCATTTTAAAAAATCAATAATTTTAATTTGTGTCATACATTTTAAAAATTAAATAACAAATTTTCAAAATGTACAGTATTTTTCTGGTGATTCTCTATAGTTCCATGCGCATATATAAAAGTTCGTACAGTTTCAAATGCCGTAATTGCGTCAGACAGACTTGGAAATGGTGTAGTCGAGCTTCATCGGCATGAACTCTGCTTCTTCGCCATTATTTTCATTTTTTGCATAATCACATATTTCTTCTATGCTTAATACACCATATACCGCAACATCTTGATCAATGGAAATATAATCGCTACATTTCACACCAGATACATCCTCTGTTACACGTAACCACTCTGCATCTGCATTATTGTCACCATCACCATTATTTTTTTCCCTTCTGTTGAGCATTCTTCATCAATTTTTCGCTCAAAACCGCATGTCACGAAATAATTCTGGATGACTGAAGTACAAAATGAATAGTTTGCCAAAGGCCTATTTCTGGAGTAGGTTCTTTTGCTTGTTCCATGAAACACAAAGAACTTTTCAAGCTTTCTCCTGTAAAGCTCCTAAAAACAGTTGATTAACCTGGTATCAAGAGGTTGTACGACAGATGTACAACTATTTGGGAAAAACTGACTTTTATGTTTTTCAAAGACGACGTATCTGATGAATGAGCTGAACAATTGTCAATGAATAGAACGATTTTCCTCTTTTCTGAGCGTCGATTGATGTATCAAACACATGAGGAAATTTTGTAAAAATTTACATTATTAAAATTTAATTAAATTTAATTAAATTGTAAAAATTTACATTATTTTTCATCCATGCTTTGACTTTCGAATGGTAGACTGCTGGTAGTTTCGTTAAAGCATCGAGGTCTAGCAGATTACCAGTTTCGAGGGGTACTCGTTTGTGAGAACCGTCCTTATTTGTGCATAGTAGCACTGTAAGTTTTTCTTTAGAATGTTTACCACTATGACAAAATTCTCCTTTGAACGCCAGAGTTCTCTCTGCCAAGCATTTATAAAACAGGCCTGCTTCGTCTGTATTATACATGTCACAATTCTAGTATCTTCGGAAGTTTTTCAAACCACATTTCTATAGCATCAGTATTTACTTCTGCGGTTCGCCCCATAATTTCCCGGATATACCAATCCGTGGCGAATTTTAAAGCGTAAAATCCATCCATTTGATGCAGAAATAGTATCCATGCCAAATGAGGCAGCTATTTCAAATGCCTTTTCTCAAAGAATATTTCTACCCGCAGGAATATTTGACGCACAAGCTTGCTCGTTCCAAGCGAAGAGAAGTCTTTCCAACTCGCTGTAAGTAGACACTTTGCTAGTTTTTCTCTTTTTTGCAAACGTTCCATACTTATCTGCCTGCTGTCTAATTTATTACTTTTTCGAAATTGTCCAATTCCGTGTTGAAGGTGGTATACCTAAACGTTTGGTCGTGTTAATTTTTTTCTCAAAAGGATTCCTTTTCACCTCATCTATGATGTGAAGCCTTTCTCCTAATGTTCAGATTTGATTTGCCATTCTTAAAATTCCCAGAGATAAAATTTAGCACAGAACCCAGTAAATTGATAGCTCACACTCTTGAAATTAAACATGTGCACTGCACACAACATATTCGCCCGGAATGTGAAAGAATGTGGCAGCTGGCCGAAGTGGATTCATCCCCCCTTTACACAGAATAGAATAACCTATTCTCCAAACAAAAACACGTGTTCCGCGTTCAGTTATTTACACGTTTATATACATGTCTCTATATCACCGCTAATCCCTGTTTTTCTCCCTAAAACAGCACAAACGAATTATTTTAGGATAAAAGAAGTAATCCCAGTTTGTATACCATATGGATCTGCTTGAGATTCAATTTCATTTCGGTGTGGAAAAAAAATTACAACGATGAATGCGGGAAAACGACTTTTTGGAGAACGATGTATGCGGGTTTCGTTAACATTATTTAAATATAAATTGTGCAGGAACCATAGAAATAAAACGATCAATGCGGGAAAACGATGAATGCGGGAACGATAGATCGGGGTTTCACTGTATAGTACAATTTCAGACTATCCCCTAATAGCATTTATCGTAGTTTTTAAGCATATTTTAAAATATTTAATAACCCAGAGCTCAAACATTTAACAGAAGAATGAACTGATGAAGAATCGCTCAATAATAAGAAACAGTTCATGAACAATTCTGAAAGAAAATTAGATTGAAGTAATGAATCAGTCATATTTAAATTTCATGATTTTTATTTATTAGAAATGGGATTATTAAATAATCTAAAAAGTTATCAGAATTGAATGTGAAAACTCTTGAAAATATTTCAGAAAGTATGTAGATTTTTGGGAATTCTAATGTAGAATTTATTCTAAAGAAATTTACCCTCGGGCCTGAAATATCCGATTCGCGCTGTAGTGTGACAAAACGGTTTTGCATTATTGCCCTATGCAAAAGTTTTTTAAAAATTTATTTTGTGAAAAATAATTTGCTACGTGAGATACTTAAGAATTCAAAACAAACATCGGATGTTATTTTTCTCATTTTATTTACTTCTTTTTCTATTTACCGGAGAATAACTATCCCATGTTTTAAAATAAGGCTTTTTCATCTTTCATTGGAAAATTGTCACGGGACAGTTTTATTGTCCGCCCCTAGAGAAACACGTAATTGCTTCTGGAATTTTCTGCCGCTGTAGGGTTTCATGTTATTTAATTTACTTCATTTGATTTTATTTCCGAAATCGCAAAACATAAAATCGAATCTTTGTTTCGGCTATTAGGAGACATCATGTTCCCATCTTTGTCCGTAATATACTTTCTTTCAAAACTAACGTCATTGCAAAGTAAAGTTCTTTTTGCACATGTTTAAATTGTTAATGAGTTTTAGAAGTGATGCTGATACTTCATTAATTCTTTCATCTCCATAAATTTAATACAAGCAGATAAATTAATGAAAATAGCGTTTCTATTTTTTTAATGTTTTAGCAATAAATAAAATTGCTTTTACATTGTGGAATACCAAATCAATCTTAGATATTTTCTTTGATAAAATATTTAGAATGAAGATAATTCTTTGTTTATTTATACATCACTGCATTATACATATAAAAACAAACAGCTGATGGAATAAAATATTTAGTTAATTTTAAATATGAAATAAATCCTCAAATAAGTTATTACTTTAAATATAAGTTTTGCTTTGAAAAATTATTTTTACATGATTTAATATTTAAACATTAGTATAACATAGATTAACATAGTTCATAAGATAAATTAAGTTTTATTTTAAAATATTTGACTTCCTAAATTAATTATTAATCTAAAACTTTGGAGATGTATTTTAATCATAATTTCCTGAGAATAAAAAGCTGGATTTAATAACTCTCCAAGGAGCATAATTTATTTCACAAACGTAGGGATTTTTTTCGAAATTAAAGTCATACATAACGTGCATTTGAAAATGAAAGCAATTCATTCCAATATATGGAAGTGAAGTGATCTCTGTTAAAAGAGAAAAAATTCTAGAAACATACATCTGCTTAATTTTCTCATTATTTCAAATTTAAAAATTAAATTTATTTGACTTAACTTTAATCATTGTAATTTCAAATTTATCGTCAAAATTTAAAGAAAACCTTAGCAAACGATAAGGATTGTTTCCTAGGAATCCGCACAAACTTTCCTTAACTGGAATGCTATGAAAAATGAGACAAAGAACACAAATTGGCATTGTAAGGTAACTAGTCACATCCCTCTGTATAACTGTTATTCGGTATCAATTAATATGTTTCGTCGGACATTATCGATTTCACTTTTGGTGGTACTTGCTAGACGTTGTACAAAATGTAGGTCCATAATTTTGAGACAATACTTGATTCGATTGATCAGTTTATAGTTAATATCTGATTTCCAGCCTTTAGCATACACGTTGGACTTAAGGTATGCTCAGAACAGTCCAAATGGTCGAATTTCGGGAACGTTAGCCAGGTTGTCGAACTTCTTTACAAAAGTGGTGTTATACTGGTGAAATCGGCCGAGAACGATTTTGCCCTAATGATTGATGGCAAAATCTGACCAGAAGACGTAATCACCACTGTTGTAATTGCTATGGATATAGGAGATGTGGCGACGGCAAATGACCTTGTTCAAATATCGTTGCCTTTTGACAGGCGAACTCAGACTTTCAGATAACCGGACGACTTAAGCCTTTACCATTGCAATTCAAAGTAATATCTTGTCTTCGAATTTCGCTTTAGTAGCAAATTTGATGATAGGTTGCGCCGTGGAAACGCCAGGTGTGTAGTAGCCGTCATTATCGTTAACAATGGCGTAAATGAGCGTGAAGTAATACTCGTCATCCAAGATGAATGCTCGATCAGAGAATTTTCTGAAAAAGCGACCACACTTCGTTTTTGCTGCAACCATTTCCTTTTCTTTTCATTTTGGTATGACCCTCTGTTTCATATATTTCATGTTAAGTTTCTTGGTGATTGTCTTATCTAGTTGGACGGGTGAGATACTGTATTTGGCAGCCGTGGGGTGGGTTAACACTCTGTCATTTTTTGCCAAACTTCATTTCAACTGCTGTAACTTCGTCTTGGGCCTTTCTACCCTATCCCGGTTGTCTTTTGGCCGGGTGTACGTTTTAGTGACGTTGTAGGACATCGTATAAAAATGGTCCACGATGAACTTGTTCCCATGACGAATTTTGCCTTCTTAAAACTTGTGGACACGCATACACAGGCACTTCTATTTCGACTCCATTCTCGGAAAACACAGATTACTTAATGAACTCTCAGATAAAGGGCGTGCCCTTATATAGGATAACGAACACTTCACGCGCAGGTTTCACCTGATTCGTATTCCTGTGCTATTTTTCATAACTGTAAAATTTGTGCGCATTTCTGGGAAACACTCCTTATCAAAATTCAATTTAAGTACATTAAACAACGCGATTTTTAAACATGCGTAATGATAGAATTTATTTTTGCGTTTAAAATTTGAAAAGGGTAATACTGTCAAATCCCTAAAAAGCAACTATTATCAATTTAAGAGGTCGACTTTAGTTTGTTAAATTCTGAGGGAAGTCTGATCTTTTGTTTAAACTAAAACAAGTGCAAACAATATCATTATTTTAAAGTCGTGTAGTAGATTATGTGTGGTTTTGAATGATTTTCTTTTTAAATACAAAAACCTTAATGAAAAAACCATTTGCTTTTTAATACTTGTAAAGCGGATTAGATAAAATAATCGGGAAATCTTATTTTGTTTCGGAAGATTATAAATCTTCAATTCTACATAAAAACATAAAGATGCTCTATATTTGTGCGATGTTTACCTTTTCAGACGTAAGTGGCTTTATTTAATCCTGACTGATAAAATTTAAAAAAAATTAAAATAAAAGGAAAATTTTCTCAGACTAAAATAAATATAAAAAGACATTAAATGGATTTATTCGGCTGCACATGTGAAAAACATATCACCAACTCTAAAAAAATTGCTACAGAAAGGTTTCTTAACAGTTTTTTGTATTATCAAATGTAGTGAATTACATACTAATAGTTTACCTATTTTAGCCACCGAAAAGGACACATTTTATAGATGACGTGGAAGACGGCTATTAAACATTTGATTCCTGTAACTTTCAACATACATAAGCAAAGTTAGTGCCTTTGTATATGGTTTTAGGGTCTTATAATACAATTACAGCTGCGATTGTCAAAGCAAACCATATCCTACACCTCCCCCCCCCCCACAAAAACATTCACAAACAATAGTAAGCTAAAGAACTCGCCTGAGGGGCGAAACATTTTAAACGAACGACAATTCATGTAAATAAATCTTCTTTAGTTATAATCAATTGTAATTAATGAATGTATAATTAATCATCAGAATGGTTAAACATATTTTAATATTTTATATAACCCCTCTTACGATCAAATACTAATAGAAGCTAAAATTGCATAGCCGCCCTTCCGTTTTATAAATTATTAAAAAAAATTAATCAAACAAAAGATTTTATTTTATAACCAAAATAACTACATTAGTAATTTTTTTGGTTTAAATTAGATTTACACTTAGTATTTGTGCTTCTTTTTCTATGTGTTCATTTTCCCCAGTGTTCTTTGAAGTTTTACTTATTTTTCAACTACTCCATTTCTAAAGTCTACACTGCTAACCCTGTTAATAACACTGTGCCGGGTATATGTGACATATATAATACTGGAAAGTTCGATGGTATGGAACTGTATGTATCCCACGAGCACCAAAAAGGGTATGACCATTGTCCCCGGAAAAGAAATACTTAGCGCTGAGTCGTCAACTAAAGGTGATTGCGTCTTACAGAACGCGTCGCTTCTCTAAAGAGGCACTGTCTTGATCCGAGTAGAGCGATTGCATTCAAAAGACAAGATGTCGTAACTACATCAGAACTTGTAACATGTGTTTTTGTATTACTTTTTATTACTGCCCATTTTTCGAGCTCGTTTCTGCGGATATGGTTTGCTGGATGATGAAGGCGATCTTACCAGCGAAGCATTAATCCATAAACCGAATGGTTAGAGCTCCGGTAGGGTGATTACTTGTGTCTCACACATGACACATCTGGAACTTTTGAAAGGGTACGCTAGTCACTTGTTAGACACTGCCGGGTACATATTGATGTTCCTGGTGGCACATTTGAGCATTTAGTGTGATTATTATGTCAACAAAACATTTGTTTTCTTTATAAATTTAAAAGCAACGTTAAAAAGGACAGAATAACCAAAGTTTCAGCAGACTAGTTTAGGTAGCGTTAAGCGTACCGTCCTCAGTGCAAAGAATAACAGAAACTTGCTGATTTATATAGAGGAGAAGCGGATTCAACTGAGAGGTTCATTAACCAAAGGGGAAACAGGAAAATGCGTGTACCAGCCAATAGTAGAATAGTATAGGTAATGCTACAAAAATTGTGAGAAAAAAATAATCAAAAGAGGATTTTATGAAATATTTCCAGCAATCTGATAAAGGAGGAATAGCGAATTCACTATTAATAATATTATCATAATTTTTGTAGATATGAAATGTTTCAAGAAAGTTAAGTTCATGTATAGAAGTGGGTTTAGAGATGATTTTGGCTGAATTAAAATCAAAAGAGTGGGTCACCTCCCAGCAATGTTTAGCAGTTGAAGATTTATTGGTTTCCTGTTTTTGAATATATTGTTGGTGTTCTTTAATACGAAATTTTAAACCCCGTTTTGTCTGTGCAATATACGAAAGATCGCGTAATTAATACTACACACTCAGAAATGAATACTCAGATTTCACAAAATTTTCTTTGTTTTTGACGAAACAGTTTCCTGGGAAATACTCCGAGCGAATATTTCGTCAAATTGATGAAATTATTTTCTTCACTTGCTTGACGATATAAATTTCGTCAAAAGTTGGCTGGTGGCGCCATCTATCGAACAGTTTGGAAGCTCCTTATTGACAGGGGGAAGAAAAAATCCACTTCTCGTTTACCTCGGGATGATTCGAACCTGCGGCCTTTGGCGTGGGAGACCATTGCTCTTCCAACCTGGCTATTGGAGACATGTATAGATTTGCTTTTAGATTGACGTAATGAATTCTGCTGCGTGTTTATGTTTTTATAAGTTGGATTGTAATTTTATTTTGGTGCTGCTATAATTTCTGAAAGTTTTAAGTAAGGTTAATTTATTACTATGGTTTTCTCATGGTCAATGAATAATTATAATATGGCTTGATTAAATAATTTATTAGTGAAATATTCTTTGCTCAATGAATGGTTAGAATATGGTTTGGTTAATTTGTTGTTCACAAATAACGAATTGTGAAGTGCATATTGCGTGAGATTTTATCACTTTGAGTAGAGGGAAAAGATTTTAACACTTTACTGTTTATAAAGGGGAGGGGGATCAATTATATTTATTTTTAATTTGATTGAAAACAGAATATACTTCTTAAATAAATTAAAAAAAATATATATCCTGGAAGTTTGAAATTTTATTGACCAAATTTTCTTTTTGAATGGTTTTGAAGAACACAGGAAATTTATTCTTTTCGAATTAAAACATAACGAACATCATGTAAATAAATAAATAATAAGCTTTCCTAAAACTTTTAACAGCTAAAAAAATAACTAATGAAGAAACAATAACTACTTACATTTCAGTATTTTCTGAAATGCACTAAAAAGTGCTGTTTTAAAATAAATTATTACAGGACTAATAAATATAAGACATAATAAATATAAACAAGCAAATTTCTGCTTGCTAAAATCGCAGGATTTGAAGAGGTACAGCAACTGTTTCCTTAAAATGCATTGAGTCTGACCGTGATTGAGGCAAAACTTTCGTCAAATATTTGAGGGTTTACCTTTCGTTAAAAGTCACGTGATGTTGATAGGAAATGACTGTCAAAAACGACGAAATAAGCTCAAGGATTTCTGAATCGTCAAAAGTGAGAGTTTTATTTCTAAGTGTGTAAGATACCCCATGAGTTCTATAGCGCAATAGGATTTTTGAGTTTGGAGAGGGTAAGTTTATTCGTAGGGGTAAAAATTATTCTGAAGTCATGCTGTTTAAGAATTTTGGCAATAGTCCAGGCAATAGGGAATTTTACCTAGCAAAATTAATGGTAGTACTGGAAATTGGCATTCTAGATGTTTTTGGGGTCGCTGAATCCGAATTTGTCACTTCCGACCAAAATTTCTCCGGGAACCTACCCAAAGTTTGTTAAAAATCCCCCCCAAAAAAGTTTTTATTAAAATAATCAATTTTTTTTATTGTTTTAGGCGAAAAATATCTAGAAATTAAGAATGTAGACAAAATTTGCAACAAATTAGATACAAGACATTATGACTTAGGATGAAGGGAAAGGGGGGGGGGAGGGATCTGCCTCGGAACATGCGTCGCAGTGCTGTGTGGACTAAGTTGCGCAATTCCACTTAACCACTCACACGTTTACATTCGTCCACCCATCTCCCCTCCGAACTTTCTCTATAAGGTTTACTTTAAGATTTTTGGGTAGTTGAATCCGACTTTCCCCAAAAAATCCCCCCCCCGAACCCCCTCCCCCCCCAAATAGTGGTTTTTAACTTAAATTTCTTATTGTTTTAGGGGAAAAGCATTACGAAATTCAGAAACTAGACAAAATTTGCAACAAATAGGATGTAAGACATTATGAATTAGGATAAACGGGGAGGGTGAGGGCTAACATTGAACATGCACTGCGGCGCTACGTGCACTAAATTATGAAGTCCAGGCAATAGGGGATTTTATCTGGAAAAATTAATACTAGTTCTGAATTTCGACTCACTTTATGTTTTTTGGGTCGATGAATCCGAATTTGTAATTTCCCACCAAAATTTCACCCGGCAATCCCCAAAAAATTGATTTTTTGAAAAAATTTGGTTTTTGAGAAAAGCGCACGGGGAATGTTCCGAGGCAGCCCCCTCTCTCCCCATTTATCCTACGTCATAATGTCATATATCCTATTTGTTGCAAATTTTGTCTAGTTTCTGAATTTTGTAATGTTTTCCCCCCTAAAACAGTAAGAAATTTAAGTTAAAAACAACTATTGGGGGGGGGGGTATTCGGGGGGATAAGAATTTTGTGGGTAAGTTAAAAATTCGGATTCAGCGACCCAAAAAACTTAAATTATACCTTATAGAGAAAGTTCGGAGGGAAGATGGGAGGGCTAATGTAAACGTGTGAGTGGTTAAGTGGAATTGCGCAACTTAGTCCACGCAGCACTGCGGCGCATGTTCAGAGGCAGATCCCCCCTTCCTAAGTCATAATGTCATATATCTAATTTGTTGCAAATTTTGTCTACTTTCTGAATTTCTAGCTACTTTTCCCCTAAAACAACAAAAAAATTGATTTTTTTTTTAATAAAAACCTTTTTTGGGGGGCTTTTTACAAAAATTTGGGAGGGTTGCCGGGGGAAATTTCGTGTGGGAAGTTACAAATTCGGATTCAGCGACCCAAAAAACATCTAGAAAGCCGATTTCCAGTACTACCATTAATTTTGCTAGGTAGAGTCCCTATAAGGTCTCTATTGCCGGGACTACAATAGGAAAGTTGGATTTAGGAAAGAAAGGTAACACACTGCTAATTCTGGAAAAAGAAGAGGAAAGATTTGAGTTAGAAGGATGAGGTTGCTGTAGTTAACGTAAAGCAGTATCGATAATAGAAGGGCTGTTACCTCTGTCAAGTGGAATCAGAGATGCCAGATTGGTGACTTTTTTAATTCAGATTATTTGATTGTCACCACTTGTTTAAATAGTATAATTCGCATTATTTTTCAGAAATTTAATCTATTTTTAAATAGGCCGGATATTTCTATTTCAAAAAAGCGGTGATTATCAATAGTCTGTGGACAAAAAATTACCCAATCTGGCAACACTGATCGCAATGGCTCTAAGATATTGAATTTCACTATTAAATGAATGAGAATCAGAAGAAAGATGTGTTGTACGATTTATTAAAGAACACCAACAATATATTCAAAAACAGGAAACCAATAAATCTCCAATTGCTAAACATTGCTGGGAGATGAACCACTCTTTTGATTTTAATTCAGCCAAAATCATCTCTAAACCCACTTCTATCATTAACTCAATTTTCTTGAAGCATTTCATATCTACAAAAATTATGACAATATTGTTAATAGTGAATTCGTTATTCCTCCTTCTTCAGATTGCTGCAAATATTTCCTAAAATCCTCTTTTGATTATTTTTTCCCCTCACAATTTGTGGCATAACCTATACTATCCTCTTATTGGCTGGTACACGCATTTTCTGTTTCCCCATTGGTTAATGAACTTCTCAGTTGAATCCGCTTCTCCTCTATGTAAATGAGCAAGTTTCCGTTATTCTTTGCACTGAGGACGGTACGCTTAACGCTACCGAAACTAGTCTGCTGAAAGTTTGCTTATTCAGGCGTTTTTAACGTTGTTTTTAAATATATATCATTCTGCGCCTAGTATCATCTTAATAATTACTTGTTTTATTTTCCTCAGCATTTCTTGTGTTTAGCCAATACTTTTCATTTTCGACCTTACACTACTATACCAAAATTGTTTTTTTATGTGCACTTTACCTTCCCTTACAGTTTGGCGCAAGAATTCGGGGACGTTCCTCTAGAGTGTCCTCGATTTAGTAAAAAATGGTATCTTATGTATAAAACTAACTTTATTAAAGACCCTGAAAAGTAAGTCACATATTCATCTGCAGCTTAAATACGCCTCAACTTGCATTCAGGAGTGAATTTTTATAAAGTAGACGCCATTTACTAATAAAAAATAATCAAAGCTAGGTACAGTTTTTATTGTTAAGACAATAAAATTAAGTATGTGTCTATCATAGACAACAATGAATCATGCATTCTGCATGTTTAGATGGCATATTTATGATCAGCAGAATGAAACTGTGACACACAGAATTTAACTTATTTAAAACCAGTAATCACTGCCTTATTTAATTACAGAATTTCCGAGATTAATAAGGCAGCGATTACTATTATTAAAATTTAGCATTATCCCGATGTTCACGTTTCGATACGGCTATGGCTGGTATGAAAGTAAACGGGGAGTGGGAGCAGAGAAGAATATTAGTTGGCACATTGGATATGATTTTCATAATTTTACGTGAAAAATCTTGATTGGGTAGAATGTAAATTTATTGTATTGACATATGTACGAGGTGATTGGTTATTTTTAGTTAATCGGTGATACCGATGGTTTTCGCAGTATTTGAAGGAAACACACATATATATATATATATATAAATTAAGTAAGCATACATAGTTATTTAATTTCTTAATATGCAATTTAATTCATTTTTAATTAAGAAGCGCAGTTTAAAAAAATTTTCGAACTGTTATTTTTAATTAATAGGAAAAAACAGCTAAAGTTAAAAAAATCTATTGCTCTGGAAACATACAAATAGTCTCTTAATCTTTAAAAACGCTTTTTAAATTTTACGTAAGTCAACATTATTTTAGTCGAAGAGATTATTAAGATAGTAGTAAATAGGATAAAAAATAGTTTTGTCTTAAACGGAAGTTAAATATTACTCTAAAAAAATGTTTTTGTAACTTGAAATTTGCTGTATAAATTTAAAAATTAGGACTTAGATTTGTGTTCCTAAATGAAACCTAACTGTAAAAATAATCCTTTCTTATGGTTCATATTTATGATAAGGGATTAAGTAAATCTCTTAAGATGTTATTTTGTCCTTACCCTATTA
This sequence comes from Maratus speciosus, assembly GCA_963932465.1. NCBI lineage: Eukaryota > Metazoa > Arthropoda > Arachnida > Araneae > Salticidae > Maratus > Maratus speciosus. Next base: position 288,138,340 of record OZ010799.1, read on the forward strand.
CAAAGCAACTAAGTTTGGAATATATAATACAAAATGATCGATTTTCATTTAAATTGCACAGTGTTTCAATTTTGTCAGGTAAATAACTTACTCATTAATATTTGATACTGAATGGGAATAAAATACTAGTTTTTAGTTATTTTACTGTTTCTTTAACATTGTGAATCGAGAAAAATAAAGTTACAAAAAAGTTTTCCCGATTAAAATTGAAATTTTGCGCATTTGAACATTAAATACTAAAAACATATATATATATATATATATATATATATATATATGCAAAAAATATGAAAAAAATTATAAGAATATATGATGAGTATAAGTACAGATTGTAAAACTCAGCACATGCTATTCCAAATTGATTTACAAAGCAAAATAATACGAAACATTATATATGATATAAAAATGGTACATGTTTTGTGAAAGATATGCTGTATGAAATGATATTCTTATAAACTTTGTTTTTGATTTTATTACATACATTAAAAATATTTTATATCCTTTTTATGAATCTATTCAAAAGGCTAAAAAAATATTTTCTGTTTCCATTTAATAGATAAGCTTTAAATTAGAAACGAAAAAAGTGAAAAATTAAATTCAGTGAGCTGTAATTATGATGCCAGATGCTAACTTCTTTATCTTTTATATCAGTTTTGACTGAAATTTTTAAGAGATTAGTAAAATGCGAAGGACAACTATAACACAGTTATCTTCAATTCTAAAAGGAATTTAGATAAAACATTCTCTGATAAACTATAAAGCACTTTTCTTTTTCTAGCACATTGAAAACCCCCCAAAAATACAAATGCCTAAGAAGTAAAGGAAATTTTTCCGAATAAAAACAAAATGAAACAAAAAATGGATTTAGTACTGAAGGTGCTTTATATTTTAGCTAATACATTTCTTTGAGCGATTCTTACAATCTAACAAAAATTTCTTAAACTAACTAAATAAAACTGTAAAAAAATAAATACTTATCAAAAGAAATATATTTTATGAAGAAAAAGATAAGTGAAAAGTTTAAAGCGTTTGATAAACGATCTATTATTTGAAAGTGACTTTTATTTGTAAGTATTGTATTTTTGTTTAAATAACTGTGTTTATCAGAGTTGCCAGTTTTGCCTTTGTTTTAAGGAATTCCAAATTCATACAAGAAAGTCTGATAGAAGATTTTTTTATGTAGGGTAATTCCGGGTTTTATGCCGCACATTTTTTTGAATTTGTGTATAAAGTTCCATGGTGGACATTAAAAAAAAAAAAAAAGAAAAAAAAAAGAAAAAAGAAAAAAAGAAAATCATGCTATGGTATTTAATGTTAAATATACAACGCGTGAACTGCGACAAAAAAATTCAAACAAATTATTAATATTTTTTTAAAAAAATTTCTAAAACATTACACTGCGGCGCGTCACCCGTACATTCAGGCTGAGACGCCGCACTTGTGCGGTAGTTATGCCGCGCTTGTAATAAGAACAGAATGAAGTTATAAATAAAAATATTTAAAACAAATCATTTCTGGACTATAATGTCGGATGTAATAACACAATGAAACTAAATGAGTACAATGAAACGTATTAGTAGATTCAAATTAATTATCGACTTAATTTTTTTACATTAAATTTTAATTGTTATTTCAGAAACAACGTAACATCAATGTATTAGAAAGGGAAAAGAAAAAAAGTAAAATTGTGTTTACATAATTTATTTGTTAACCCTTTCGGGACCGGTGGTTTTTACACAAATTTTATTCGGTTGGTACCACTTTTTTAAAAGAAGTTACCTTTACTTAAATAATCATGAAAATGCTCATATTAAACAAAGCAAATGTTGCTTTTCCTTTTTACTGGTGCCAAAAATAAATTTTGTAAGCTCTTTATGAAGGTGCTTCTATGCACATATGGTCCCGAATGGGTTAAGAGATCGAGTTCAATCTACAGAAAAAGTGTCGAAAAAGTACAGACTTTATGTAACTATATTTAAACACACGATGCAACGAAGCCAATTACACTTCCTCTTTTTTGGAGAAGATTGAAAAGAACGTCTGCGATACGCGTAATCCAATTTTTCATTATCATCATCTTGACTTGCATCTTTTTTGTCCTTCTTACTGTGTATTTTCCCCCTTTTCTCCTTTGGTTTTAGTAAAATTGATAACATGCCTAACAGGGTTAGTCTGTTCAAAAAGAAAAGGAAAAGTTAATAACGCTTAATCGTCTCGTACAAAAGAAACTGCGGTATATATACCGGAATAGCAGGGCCGCATGTATCCCATTTCGCATGGTGCAGACGTCGGCCATCACAGTTACCTGCCACCTAAGGGAAAGAGCGTAATCATACACACAGTACTCTATATAAACGCTACACTTAGTTTTTACTTCGAAATCATGCATGCATTTAGTAATTAGTGTATGAAATATATTTAAACATAACGTGTTTAAAATTTTGGACAGTGAAATCATGCACTTACGTCAAATTAAGGATTATACTTCTACAAGTAAACATCGAAATGGGATTCACGCTATACACTGGTTAAAATAATCTCATTGCGCACCTATACTGTGCGTTTGACGACCATCTATCGATAGTTACAAGATATAGAAGGGGTGAGGCATCTATCCCGTATGCGGCGACTTTCCCGGAATTACCCTGATCTTGAAATGTAAGCCATTAACTCACCCTGACATAAGATTAAAGACTTAATATTAAACTCTTAATCTTTATTATTTAAAAAAAAGGTAATTTTGTTTTTAACCTATTTTGTTTCTTTTACTTATGTAGGTTTTAAACTACGTTCTTCCTTTTCCCATTGGCTGATAATAATACAAGACTACTGTAATCAGTAGACTGGGTGTTAAGCTATGTAATCCTTTAATGCTGCTCAACTGTTCAGCCCTGTGGTTGAATCTCCCTGAGTTTGATTGTCACGGTTATTTTATGCATGATATGGTTATTAGATTTCTGTGCGAACTATTTTGTATGTATCTGTGTATTATTGGTAATTGAAAAGGATTATTAAAACAATACATTAACGATTATTAAAATAGATTTTGTTTATTAACGTGTACATCTTTTGCTTTATATCTGCTGTCTTTTGAGCCGGACATTAGGTGGTTGTCGCTAAGATTGATTAGCGATTTAATAATAATTTTTTTTTTTAACTTTAAGACAACTTTTCAACCAATTCATACAATAAACTTTTTAAATTATTATAATATAAATGTACATTTTGTATTTGCCGACATGCGAACTTTAAGAGAAAAAGTTATTTACTTTTTAAAGACAGGGGGCGATAATAAGAAGACTTAAAGTTAGAAAACAAAATAAGGAGATAGGGGGGAAAATTATGTTTGATCCTCGTGTATTACGAGTATTTTATTTTGATAACATAATTAACTTTAATAAGTCTATTATCTACTACTTAAATTAAAAAGCTATTAGAGATTTTAAAAATATGGTATTTTAATATCGATTAGAAAATTAGAACAATATCTATGTAATATCTGTAAAATAACCAAAAATCGATCACAATTATTCCTTATGCCAAACTTATAGAAAGAGGATTAAATAAATCACAGGAGACTTTAATTTTCATAAAACAATTATAATTCCATATTTTTATATTAAATCCCTCTAATTTATCCAAACAAAAGCTGGAAGATAAGTGTATGATATGAATAACTAACAAATCACGACACCCAGAGGAAACATACTTCATTAAGAGATAACATGCGTTAAATAAAAACTATAAAAATAGTAAAAAAATATTTTAATTAACTCTTTATATGTTTCCCCTTCACGGAATTCATTATCAAAACAAATAAAAATACTCCACAGTTGCAGGATCTGTAATGTAGCTAGTGAATGAAACCGTCTATGGCGCCACCTGGTGAAAACTGCGGAGTTAGCAAGCCTATCTCGAAAACAAAAAGAGAGAGGGGGGAAAATTATTCACCAAGTTGTAAAGCATCATCGATTTGGTACGAAAAGACCCCTTGCGGACATTAATGTCAAGAATAGAACTGTTAAAACGCGCATTTGTTTTTTTTTTTCGTGATTTCCTACACATCACGTCACGAAACTTGAACGGAAGGAGAAATGATTATCTTTCGGCCCAAACATTACACCACAGGTGTATGCGCCACCTTCACAAATATTGCAGGACCTTAAACCACGCATTACGGATGCTTGTTGTAACGTGTCACCCTCTATGCTCCAACGTGTGCAACGTGAAATTCAGGCCAGGATTCAAATGCTCATTGCAGCTTGCGATAAGAAGTCTGAACATCTCATATAAAGGATATTGTTATAACTACTAGTTTTTTCTTTCTTAGATCGTTTTGTTACGTCACAGTGTAGGAAATCACGAAAAAGCAAGTTCGCATTTTAACCGTTCAATTCTTTGCATTAAAGTCCACAACGTGTCTTTTCGTACTAAATCGATGATGCTGTACAACTTTGCAAATCACGTTTTCCCCTATCTCTTTTGTTTTCGAGAGAGTAATGCTAACTCCGTAGTTTTCCACCATGTGTCGCAATATGCGATTTCATTCGGTTGCGCATGGCTACTTTTCTATACCTAGACACCACTTTTATGCATAAAGCAGCAGCCGTACCGAAGTTATTACGGTGGCAAAAAACTTTACTATACATATTGTATATATATATATATATATATATATATATATATTTTACGGTGTGCAATTAGCAACTAGGCCATTTGTTACAACAAATCATGGAGAGATGGCTGAGTAGCGACCACCAGAGGTATAATTCAAAGGGAACTTAGAGAAGTTTGCACCCACGAGAAATTTTACATACGCCAGAAGGCATTAGCATACATGACGGATTAACTTTTAGCTGGCGGTTAGACTTGAACCCGCGACATACAAATCCGATGCTCTGCAGCTGCCTTCAGATATAAGTTAAATGTATGATATCAATATATAAAAAATCACAACACCCAGAGTTAATATACTTCATGAAGTGATAACATGTGTTAAATAAAAACTATAAAAACACTAAAAAAGGTTATAATAACTTGTTTACATGGTTTGGCACCAAGAAAGTCATTTTCGAAACAAATAACAATATTTTGCAGTTTCACGATCTATAATGCATTGATCTGAAAAACCTCACTATTCAATTTTTCACGTACTCTCTCAGATTGCACGCATTATTACCCGACTGCCAAGGAGGTTTATGTGTTTCATGCTTATCTGTGTATGTGGATTTCTTTATACCCTCGAAACATCCCAATGGCTGGATGGAATATAATGAATGTGGTCTCTATCGATTCGTCTTAACTGTCCGATGGTTATAGGCTAGCTTTTGTTTTTATAAATTCAAAAGGGCGGCCGTAAAATACAAAATGACGGTAGAGACGATTTTTTTTTTTTACGCACCCTATTGAGGGGCATATTATTGGATAGGTCTTTCAAAATGAAGACGATGTTTCATTGACTATTTTAAAGTCAGAAGCTCCGTTTAAATATTACACAACCTGGAAGTTGTGCAGGTAGGATCCCTACATTTATGGCAACTCTAACCATCATAGACATCTATAGGCCTCATCAAAAGAGTGTTTATTGATAGGAACTACCAATTAAACATAACTTAAATGCCATCAATACAAGTAAATAAAAAAAATAGGTAATTAATATAAAAATTGGTTTTACATTGATGAGAATTAACTAATTATTTCGCTTTTTTAGCAGTCGGGTTTTTTGCTTTTTAAAATTTAATTTTTATTATTTTATCTTATCTTTACTTAGATACTAATTTTCATATTCGTTACCATTAAGTATGTCAAACCATAATTTTATTAAATTAAATGATTCTGCATTGTTACATATTGGATTTTGAAAAACTGGCAAAATTGAATGATGGCTTTTCAAGTCATTACATTATAGATTTCACAAACGTAGAATATTCTTCTTTGTTTCGATAATCGCTTCGATCGAGCCGAAGCATATAAAAAATTAATAATTTTTTTTTACAATTTTTGATATTTTTTATTTAATACCTTTTAGTGTTTAATGATGTGTATGATATCTGCATTATGTCTCGAAAATAATTTATGCATAATCCTGAAATATCAAAAAATTATATTTAGTATTTTTTATTTTCTTTAATTTTTATTTGAAATCAATAAACGAAACGAAAAGAAAAACGCCATGACGGTAAAATTGTTGCTTAAATTATAAAAACATACGAAATATTTAATGCAACGTATTTTAATCTTGCTATATATATATTTCTATCTTGATAGTCCGGAATTCGAACGACTTGCGTTATAAGTTTTTTTTTATGGCAATCTGTCAGAATATTGCGTGGATAGTTAAAAAAATGTATTATCTTTTCATTTCTTATCATGAAGCAACATTAAAATAATTTCACATGCTAGTTATATTTAAATATTTCGAAAATGAATCCGAATAGCTTTTTAAATTTTGTAATTACCAAAGATAAATTATTAAGGGAGTATTTAGACAACTTTTATTCTGTGAACTTTGTAAACATTTATTTTTATTAAAAGAATCTTTTATTAGAAAAAATAAAATATTCAATAAACTTTAATAAACAAAAAATGTTTCAGGAGGGTGATCAGTACGAAAGAAATATCCATATGATGGATGTGCCTTAACTTTTGTTCTCACATTTATGTAAAAGTATTACATTTCTTTCAGTTAAAGCATTAAAAACTGTCTGTTCCTATCATCATTGAAGGATTATTTTTGTAAAACTGTTACAATAGTTACAAGCTAATGGAATTAACAAAATTTTTAATTAGTAACTGAACCTGATTAAATTTATATAAACATTTCTTTCAAATTTGTATAGTGCATTAATATATTTTTTAAAACCAATTATAAGGAAGAATTATAAGAATTATAAGAGTTCTTAATAAATAATAAAGTAAGTTTCAGATTTCTAAAATATGGACAGTATATAAGGGTAAGGTAAAAGAAAGATGATTCTTAGAAAGCAGATGCAATTTTTTTTAATTCAGTATCTAATTACTTTTACTTGATAGGAAGAATAATTTAAAAAATGTAGTTTATATAAACTCAGAATTTAAATTTTATGTAGAGAAGTAAAATCTATATTATAAAGCAACAACATGGTCCTGAGTAATGCTGACGTCATATCAAATGAGGCAACACTTGACCTACAAATTTTATTTTTACTGTATTTTTTAACTTTTATAAATAGCTCTTTTTTTCGTACACCATCAAATAGGAAAACAACTGCTCTTTAAAATGCAAATTGTTTGAAAAAAGCATCCCGGTCATGAAAGATTATCCCGTTTGCATTTAAAACAATATATAAATAGTTGAATATCTAAACGAAATTAAACCTTGATCAGTATATAAACAAAATGATAAAATAATATAAATAAAACACAAAGTTAACATACATATAATCGAAATGCGGGCTTAAATCAATGAAATTATCAAAATCAAAAAGTCAGCTGTAGTATGGACATGCGTAGTGTATTAACTCTTGGTGTAGCAAACCCTGAATTAAATCACAATTCAGAGAAATCACTACACTAATTCACCAGTTTCTTCTTGGCTGGTATCTAAAATATTCTTTCTTCAGTAAATAATTTATCTACACTAAAGTTTAAATTTTAGGTATGAAATAATTATCGTTCTAATAATTATCGCCTGCTAAAATATCAAAAGGATCCGGAATATAGTGTTTGATGATACAATTATCTTCTATATGCCACAGCCGAATTAAACATAAAAACTTGAATAACTTTCTGACTAAAGAATACAGACATTCGAAATAAATTCATCAAATTTAAAGAACGAGCTCTTCTTTAATTCAGACGTATTCCACTGACATTAGGGTGGTTCACAAACCTATGGAAAAAAATAAACTTTCTCGTACAGACCAGGACACCCCCTCATTTTTTTACACCAGCCCATACTATTATTCTGGCAAAGTTTCAATGTCCTATTCCAAATAAAAGACGGTGCTCAATGACTGTCAACTTTTGACTTTTGGAGATATTTTGCATTTGTAATTGAATTTTCTAAAATTTGAGGAAAATCCAAATTATTTAAATATGTTTTATTTATATATTTACAATATTAGTAAAAGCTAGAAAAATAGTTAATATTGTCAAATTTTTATATTTGCTTTTTTTAAAAAACAATATTAACAACTGATTTTTTTGTTGTCCTCGGTAGGGAAGGTCCTATTTGCTTCAACTTGCAAAAGAAACTGCTTATCATCCTCATCGTTTGGTAAAAGTTTTCTGAATTCTTGAATCATCTTAACAGCTCTCTCAGCAGTATCGCTGACCACTCTTAGTCGTTTTGCATAGTTTCTGCAATTTTAATAATTGATATTGTTCCTCCATTCTTCAGGCGAAAGTTGTAGAAAAGTCATCAATATTCAAACGAGAAAAGAGTTCAACAGTTCTTTTTGTTGCAAAATCGCCAAGGCAATCTGCATAATCTTTCAATAAATTTGATTGTCCTCTTACATTTTAGATTGTTCATTCCTGCAATAATTTTTGTTTTCTCTTTTATTGGTACTGTGTCTGAAAATAGGGCAAGACCAACCAATTCATCTGAAAGGCACCACATGTGATTTTCTAGGACTTTCCTTGCTCCAAGTCCTATCTCAATATTCTCATATTTTCTCAGATCTTTCCATAATTGCATGTCAACCGCAGGAGCTTCAGCTGCAAGTAGATATTCTATCCATGCAGCCTGTAGAGAAGAGCACTGAACTGCACAAAACATTGGAGCTGCATTTCTTCTCTCTTAGTTAGATTGAAAACTTCTGGATGATCTCGGAAGAGAAAGATTTTAAAAGGGTACAGGAGTTTAGCCATCCACCGAACATGATGAATAGCACCCCATTGGTGCTCCTCAATGGATTTTATATGGTGGATTTCCCAAAATAGCAAGTGTCAATTCAATCATCTCTAATGACCACTCATTTATCTACAGATAGAAGACAGGCAATGGTGGAATCTTTAAAATCTTTAGTGCATTTTTTTTCAATTCTATACCCGAAGTTTTTTTGTTCAATTCCTTGCCAAACATTCTTAAATCTGTTGAAGAGTGGGATTTTGGGGAAACTGGATGGTCCAAGGCACAATCTAAAAGCCTTTGCCAAGATTAATTCCATGATATGGTGTTGGCAGGCTAACCCCAATAGTTCACGGCCATTTATTTTCAAACAAATGCATACTCCTTTTACATAACCAGTGTTTACACTCATAGTGTCAAAACATAAACCTTGGATGTTTTTTCTCTACACGCAACTTGCGTAATAGGTTAAGAATAGATTTCACTATATTTTATGCTGTTTCACTGCCACTATACTACCAACTAGCTTTTCTGTACCAGCTCCCGAAAAAAGCACTGGCAACTGACCAACCTTTCCTAATCCAAAGCATTCAGGCAAAAGTTTGCAGTACTAATAGAGGTCTAGAAGACAATCTGGTTTGAAATCGCGAATTGCTGACTCAACATATTTTTTTCTTAATCGTTGTATGGTGCTTCTTACAAGAGGAAGTGCAGAAAGATAATGACCCAGAGCTGGTACAATTGGAACAATCAAATACAGATCTTCACAATCAGATGTCTTGTTACGATCTAAAGCACCAGTAACATGAGATGTGAAAAGTTGTATTTAAACATATCTTGATTCTTTTCAGGATTGTAAAGAAGTTTTTTCTTTATATTCAGAAGAAAATCATCATCAACATCTGATTGGGAAGTGGTCTCTTAGTTTTCTGAGCAATTGAATAAACATAAACAGCTGTTGATGAACTGTCCACATCTGTGACTTTTTCTTTTAGTCGTTATTCCTGTTTTTCCTTTTAAGATTTCTCTCTTGTTTTTTTTTTTTCATAAATTCGCTATCTTCACTACTTAAATACATTTTGAATCTATTTCGTTTATCTATAATAAAATCACATTCATCTATTATTTTTGTTAGAATCAAAGCATCAGCATGACCAATATCAGAAAGGGCCCTTGCTTACAAAATGGCAGCTTCTTGTGTCAGAAGTGTTGCAATGTTGCTAGATGCATTATATTCAAAAACTGTTGCCAAATGCTTCAACTAAACTTTATATTATGTACTAGGAATTATGAAAGGTTAAAAAAGATGAGCTTTTGTTTAAAAGTTATGAAATTTAAACATATATTATCATCAATCTAAAACTATAAAATTATGTAAAATTACCAAAAAGTGTCAAAATGAAGGGTCATTGAGCAACACCTTCTTGTAGGTGTAAACAACTACAATTTTAGGAGAGTGATACTATGGATAAATGTAAAAAAAGTAGGGGGTGTCTTGGTCTTTACCTCGAAAAAAGTTTTTTTGAACCACCATAACTGACATAAAAAAAACAGCAAGAGTAAACACATTTACAATCTATCACCAAATAACTGAGCGAATTGCTCTTATCTAAATCTAAAAATCTATTACCAAATATTCTATAATGGATCCTAATGCCTACTGAATCAAAACAAAAACAACTATATCGTTTTATCAGAAGAAAAAGTCCCAGTCACTTCATTCCGTGTTACGTCATGTGCCATTAGGTTAATACGAAAATATAGCTCATAAGACATTTCAAAACTTTATTACAAAACATTACAGATTTTGTTTCGGCAAAAAATGCCTTTGGTGTTTTTTCCTGGACAATCTTAAAAAAAACATATAAAATGTAATTTTTTTTAAAAAGAACTCCGGTTGGAACCTTTTGTTTTATTAATTCAAACGCATCAATTAATATATGTTTTCTGGAATTAACTTATCTATGGCTTGGTTACTATTTTCAAAAACTTTTGAAAATTAAAGTTACTCTGGCTGAAAAATCTGTAAAGCGAAATCCATGCTTACTCTCAACAAATTTTACTGTCCTGAAATTTGAATACACCAATGATAGTATAAAAAAAAATCACGAAGTTACATAAAAATACCGAAGGCTGAGTTAAAATTCGCTATAAATGCATTTTTAGCGTAGTCGAAAGATTCAAATCATTATTAAGTGATCTGGATGCTTACAAACTATAGCAAATATACATTAGAAAGACAAAAACAATCTTTATACACGCATTTGTCTGATTAAAAATTTTGTTTAACAAAATATTAAACGATTAAAGAAGATATTTTTTCTTTTAAGATTTTTTGTATCAGTAGATAAGATTTTAAAAAGTATGGAAGATCAATAGAGATAGATTTATCTAAATATCTTAAACAAAACTTTGGAAATATCCCTCTCCCCGCGTCCAATTAAACAGTAGACTTTGTTTTTAATATTTAAAAGTTCAATAGTCGTACAAAAAGTGTATGACATTTCAATTAACTCAAACAATGCATAATCTATCCAGTTTTTGTTATCTCAGATAGTATTTTTTTTTAATACTTAAAATAATTTAAGTTTGAAAGATTATTAAAATACAGTTACAATGGATACTTTCTTTCATAGAAAATTATATAAAATTTTCACCTATATTCTTCAATGCTGCTTTCTATTTTAATAGTTTTTTTTAAGTGAGAGTTCGAAACACAATGAAAACTAGTTGGATTTGCCAATCCCAAAACTTTCTTCTATCTCATGTCAATATTTCATTTTAATTAGTTTTATTAGTATTTTTATTAGAATTATGCATAATTTCATGCACTTTTCGATGGTACAATATTGAAATTGCACAAAAATTGCACAAAAATCGTTATTACAGCGCCCCTACCGGCAGATTTTTAAACAAATTCAGGGCCATGGCCCTGCCATGGCCAGGGCCATGGCCAAAAACTTACACAAAAAATTTGGTTCAATCCTGTGCATAACTTCATACACTTTCAGATTGCACAATATTCAAAATCGCTATTACAGCGACCCCTACCAACGAATTTTTTCCAAATTCATGGAAGACCTGATTGCCATAGCCATAAACTTTGGTACATTTCTTTGCATAACTTCATACAATTTTTGATGGTACAATGGCGACACACGTACATACGGAAACACGGACACACACTGTTAAAAATTTGCAGCATTCTGGCAGGTCATTTGACCGTTTTTTTTTTTCGAAAACGGTTACACCACCGTAATTTTAACACTATTCTGACCATAATATTGGCCATTTTATGGTCATGAAACCGTTTTTTCGAAAAACGGTCGAATGACCTGCCAGAATGCTGCAAAAGATTTAACAGTGCACGGACAGAGGGACAGACGGACACACAGACAAACGGACAGACGGACATTTTGTATAAACATGTTTCTCGTGATCTCTTACCCCTAAAACGTGTAAATCCGTCAAAAACCGGAAGTCGAGAAAAATTTTGATTACAATACTTTCTTCTATTGAAGATAGAAGAAAGTGAAAAGAGTAAAGTGAAATTTTGTGAACCAAAAGAAAAACAAGCAATAATTGTTTTCGTTTTGAATTTTCAGAGTCATTTAACTGTTATTTTTTGTATTATACATTTCTTTTTTTCACTGATACTGGAAATCTAGAAAAAAATACGCGAAAAGTGTTGAAACAAAACCTATGTATAAAAATATTTTTAATGATAAGTGGAACATGTCAAGGCTATGATATATGACCTCAGCTTTTAAAAGAAGTTTTTCTCTACAAGAATTGCATTCTTTTAAACTAAATGTATAGATCGTAAAAGAACGAAACCATCGTAAAAGAATTTTCTTTTAAAACAGAATATTTCAAAGCAAAAAGAAAAATACAATTGCAAAACATATCTTTAAAATTGTAAGGGAAAAAAAACAAAACAATTCCTATTATTCACTACTATTAGCTGAAATATGTGTGTTATATTATTTATATGTTATGAATCCTACTGTGGGAATATTTTTATAATATAAAAAATGTTATAATAATAAATATTTGCAATAGTGACAATTCCAATGTTTGATGAAACATTAGCAATATATGAAAGATTTCCGGTTTCATCAGTTAACAAATTATCTATATACATAGTTGCTTATATATATATATTATATATGTTGTATTCTAGCAACACTGGATTGGCTTTCTCGTTGAAAATGCCGTACTGGCTGTCACGATATTAGCTGTGGATCACATGCAGCGATAATGGCGTAAAAGAAGTGGTCAGAACAGATACTTCGAATCTGTTATGTTAGTAGAACCAATTCCTGAAATGCAGTTGTCGAGTGAAAACAATGGAATGCATCGTTCCGTGAAGTTTCCCCAGAAGAAATTGAAACAACTCATAATATCAGCTAATCACTTTATTAGAATATCTTGCAAAAAGTGCAGTTTCCGCCAAGATAATTAGCCATCGCTCCGTAGTAGTAATTAGGTTTAAACAAAGTTCCAGATAATCGAATAACAGGACGGTGACCAGGGGATGGATGAAAACTGGAAATACGACTCAAATCTGCTGAAACACAGCGAGTATCAACTTTTTGTTCCTCACGTGTAAGGATACAAATATTGTTGTGACGATTTGGACGCCATAACACACAGGGTCACGCGACAGTAAAATGGTCAGTACAATAGAAACAGTTATCCCGATCTGCGTTGTGAAAAGATCTAATGGGATAATGTTATTTAATAAATTAGGAGAGAAGAAAATTTTGGAATAAAATTAATTTTGGCAATAACTCAAGGGTTGGGTTGGGTTGATTTTTGACGGCCAATTATCTACACGAGGGATATAGGCCCGGGATGAGTGCCCTCCGTGGGGGTCTTTCTAAGGGAACCTAATCCGTATTAACGCATGGAAGATCCACGGCTCGAAGAAAACCACGAAAACTCCGAACGATTAGGCCGACGGGCGCGATTGGGATCGAACCCAGCACTTCCCGTCTACCAGCTTCGAGAGCAGAACCTCTCGGCCACTGGTGGGGCCAATAACTCAAGGACGACCTATTTAACGTTGAAATGGAAATATCGAACTTGTAGGTTGCATAGAGAAACGTCTAATTCTAATAATTCCAAAATATTAGATGCCATAAATTATGAATATTATCTAAAAGGGAACAAGGAAGGAGTTCAAAGGAAAGACATATAAGTATGCATACATAAACAAACTTTATTTTTAATTAATACAAAATTCATAACTCAAATATGATTTTTTTATATCATAATAATCTTTTCAAATTATCCACTATTTTATCAGAATATAACATAGTTCCATTCTCATTAGAACAGCAAAACTTTCATAAAAATTATACTTTGTTACTTTTTTTTATTATTATTAATTTATGTTATCTTATGCTTGCCCCTTTTGTTCACCGCACGATCCGATGATGGGGCTTTTGCCAAAATTTTAATCAAAATTTTATTTATGAAAAATAGTATTCCCGTTATCATTAAAATCTTTATCATAAACAATCATAATATTCAATGACATAAGATTATGTACTTTAGTGGAAATTTTGAAAATTAGTTGCTTAATATTCAATGTACACATCATAAGAAAACATGAAAACAATAGCCACGAATATATTGGAATAAATATAAGGAATTTCTCACCCAAATAGACTTCGATCTTTTCTGTAATCATCCAAATCCTACAGTTCACTCATAGTTCATGGAATCCTAAACACAAGTAAGTTCATCGGGGCATAAAGTTCCTTTTTATATATATATATATAGTTCATGGGGATCTTTCACAAACCAATTTCACTTTCTTTCGGCACTCTGTGACGCATGAAAATTAGAGCTCCATCTCCACAATGCACACTTTCATAGGCGAAATCTGCTGATGTATCATATCTTCGTTGCATTCGCATCTCATCACTAACCACTGAGCTTACATCTCCAAATCAGGTGAATACTTCTGTAAAACTCTGCATCAGTTAATTTCCAGGACAAAGACTTGTCTGCTCTCAGCGATCTTTGTCAATAGATCATGACAAGGACAGGTCTACTCTCAGCATTAATTTTCATCATCATTTCCTTTTTTTCTGCATCAATCATTTTTTTGTGACAAAGATTTGTCTGCTTTCAGCATTCATTTCAATCGCTAAATTTTGCATTGTCCTTAAAATTTGCTGCGAAAGAACTTGGTGTAAAATTTTGAAGTATCTGGGTCGTCTTAGAGGAAGTCACATCTTAACAAAAAATTATACAACCTCTTGAGGACGAGACACAAGACTTAATAATCTTTTCTCATTCCATCTTCCAAGATCCAATTTTTTTGGGAGGGCTAAATTAACCCAGAGCTGTCGTTCTGATTGGAAGCTACCCCTGGTCCCTTATTGGTACTCTAGACATCCCTATCTATGGGCGTGCCAATTTATTTTTCACTGCATAGCATTAACTTAATTTTTTGCCCCTTGCGTCAGGTTTCTCATGGGAATCACCACCCACGTTGAGTGTTGTAAAACCATCTTAATTGATAGAAAATTTATGGTTTCAACATCGTAAATTTTATATTCTTTCGCTATACATTTACTGTCCATGTCTGGCGTCAGCAATGTTCCCTTTATCTGTAATTTCCTATTTTCTGTCTGGTCTTATTTGGGGGGTTTTATTTTATTACACTGTTTTTGCACATATAAATATTTACAATTCGAAATGTTTTATTTTCAATATTAATACAAAATAAATTCACAATTCATATTCCTTATTTTTTTCTAAACATACCAATACCAAACAACATCCATAACACACAGGGTCACGCGACAGTAAAATGGTCAGTACAATAGAAACAGTTATCCCGATCTGCGTTGTGAAAATATCTAATGGGATAATGTTATTTAATAAATTAGGAGAGAAGAAAATTTTGGAATAAAATTAATTTTGGCAATAACTCAAGGACGACTTATTTAACGTTGAAATAGAAATATCGAACTTGTAAGTTGCATAGAGAAACGTCTAATTCTAATAATTCCAAAATATTAGATGCCATAAATTATGAATATTATCTAAAAGGGAACAAGGAAGGAGTTCAAAGGAAAGACATATAAGTATGCATACATAAACAAACTTTATTTTTAATTAATACAAAATTCATAACTCAAATATGATTTTTTTATATCATAATAATCTTTTCAAATTATCCACTATTTTATCAGAATATAACATAGTTCCATTCTCATTAGAACAGCAAAACTTTCATAAAAATTATACTTTGTTACTTTTTTTTATTATTATTAATTTATGTTATCTTATGCTTGCCCCTTTTGTTCACAGCACGATCCGATGATGGGGCTTTTGCCAAAATTTTAATCAAAATTTTATTTATGAAAAATAGTATTCCCGTTATCATTAAAATCTTTATCATAAACAATCATAATATTCAATGACATAAGATTATGTACTTTAGTGGAAATTTTGAAAATTAGTTGCTTAATATTCAATGTACACATCATAAGAAAACATGAAAACAATAGCCACGAATATATTGAAATAAATATAAGGAATTTCTCACCCAAATAGACTTCGATCTTTTCTGTAATCATCCAAATCATACAGTTCACTCATAGTTCATGGAATCCTAAACACAAGTAAGTTCATCGGGGCATAAAGTTCCTTTTTTTATATATATATAGTTCATGGGGATCTTTCACAAACCAATTTCACTTTCTTTCGGCACTCTGTGACGC
The DNA here is from genome assembly GCA_963932465.1 of Maratus speciosus. Classification (NCBI taxonomy): domain Eukaryota; kingdom Metazoa; phylum Arthropoda; class Arachnida; order Araneae; family Salticidae; genus Maratus; species Maratus speciosus. Next base: position 288,154,918 of record OZ010799.1, read on the forward strand.
ATGAAAATTAGAGCTCCATCTCCACAATGTACACTTTCATAGGCGAAATCTGCTGATGTATCATATCTTCGTTGCATTCGCATCTCATCACTAACCACTGAGCTTACATCTCCAAATCAGGTGAATACTTCTGTAAAACTCTGCATCAGTTAATTTCCCGGACAAATACTTGTCTGCTCTCAGCGATCTTTGTCAATAGATCATGACAAGGACAGGTCTACTCTCAGCATTAATTTTCATCATCATTTCCTTTTTTTCTGCATCAATCATTTTTTTGTGACAAAGATTTGTCTGCTTTCAGCATTCATTTCAATCGCTAAATTTTGCATTGTCCTTAAAATTTGCTGCGAAAGAACTTGGTGTAAAATTTTGAAGTATCTGGGTCGTCTTAGAGGAAGTCACATCTTAACAAATATTATAGAACCTCTTGAGGACGAGACACAAGACTTAATAATCTTTTCTCATTCCATCTTCCAAGATCTAATTTTTTTGGGGGAGGGCTAAATTAACCCATAGCTGTCGTTCTGATTGGAGGCTACTCCTGGTCCCTTATTGGTACTCGACATCCCTATCTATGGGCGTGCCAATTTATTTTTCACTGCATAGCATTAACTTAATTTTTTGCCCCTTGCGTCAGGTTTCTCATGGGAATCACCACCCACGTTGAGTGTTGTAAAACCATCTTAATTGATAGAAAATTTATGGTTTCAACATCGTAAATTTTCTATTCTTTCGCTATACATTTACTGTCCATGTCTGGCGTCAGCAATGTTCCCTTTATCTGTAATTTCCTATTTTCTGTCTGGTCTTATTTGGAGAGTTTTGTTTTATTACACTGTTTTTGCACATATAAATATTTACAATTCGAAATGTTTTATTTTCAATATTAATACAAAATAAATTCACAATTCATATTCTTTATTTTTTTCTAAACATACCAATACCAAACAACATCCATAACACACAGGGTCACGCGACAGTAAAATGGTCAGTACAATAGAAACAGTTATCCCGATCTGCGTTGTGAAAAGATCTAATGGGATAATGTTATTTAATAAATTAAGAGAGAAGAAAATTTTGGAGAGAAGAATATATATATATATATATATATATAACTGTATAACAATATATTAATTTGATAATTTAATCAATAAAGTAGTTGATCCTTAATGTTCTATTAAAAATAACAATTTTTAATAACAAAACTTAACACTTAACATTTTCCTATAAGAATCCTCACGTCGAAATAAACTGGGTGTATTGTATATCATGTGTTATATTTGTTTTCGACTTTAAATGACATTTTTCAACAAATAAAATTAATCCAATTTCGCTTTAACTATTTAAAATACAAAACCAAATACTGTACATTTTACCTACAAATTTCATAGTTTTTAAAAATAGAATACGATCTTATGAAGCATGTTAAAAATTTTCTTCTTAAATATTAAAGGTAACAAAGGTTTGTAATTATGATTTACTTGTTTTAGAAGTGATTTAATAAAATTATAAAGTCATGCATAATCTCTGGGTATATTAGCATAAGAAAACAACTTTTTAGAAGCCCGTCTCATGAACATTAATACTCTATTCAACTGAAACATTTAAACTGTCGTAACGATAATATGAACACAACATGTTTGTGAATGTTTTGATAATAAAATTGTCAAAACCCAACATCTACAGATAATATAAAATAGAGATATTGTTTAAGATATTTTAAGATAGAGATAAAGTCAGCAGCTGGTTGTTTATCTTCTGTTAAAATTACGGTTTATGAAATATAAAATTTCTTAGTGTAAAGACGTATAAAATATGTTAGCATGACATTTGAACTTCGTAGTATTACTTCTAAAGCAAACATTATCTTTCGTTAACATTATTATTATTTTATCTATAATCTTTTGTTTCGAAAGATTTAACTATAATATTTCGTTATGTTTAATATTTAAAAAGGGGGATTTTAAACAATACTTCGTAAATCCCTATTTTGCTTTAGAATGATGAAAACATTAATTGTGTACAGAAATCTATAGTAAAAATTTTACAAGTCACTAAACGGAGTTATACAAACAAATGTCTCATCCTTCCTCAAGAGTAATATATAAATTAATTAATATTGTTCTATCATCTTAACTAAAAATCGAAAAGTGAAAGAAGAATATTTTTTCACGAAACTAGGTTTTTTTAAAAAAATTATATGTAAAAGAAGCAATTATTTGGTAAATTCAAGACGTTGCCGAATTATATATTTTTAGTGTTGTCTATGGACGTGTGAGTTTTGACTTTATGCACGCAATCACGTTGTCCTGAATTCTAACTTTAGTCCTAAATGAGCTACCTATTTTGTCTTATCTGTAAATTTTGAAAAGCGTATTTAAATCTGATTTTGACAGTTATTCTGTGTAATGACATTATAATTAGGTATCTGTGGTTGTTTAGCTCCTCTATATACTGTGATAGGCGTAGCGTTCAGTAGATTAAACGCTTATCGCCCTCATCATCCTGACTTTAATATATCCCTGCTTTTTAAAGAAGGTATTTCCACGTGCTGAGTAGTCAGGGAATTTTCCAATTTTGCGGTTTTTAGAGTAGAAACTTCGGCTGTGACTTCGCAAACCTGGTAAAGATTTAAAGTTTGACATTTAAAATAAAAAAAAGACATTAAAATGTTCAGGAATACCTCGATAGTGATATTGCCGTGTTTAAAAAGTCATTTTAAAATGGATGTTGCAATACTCCTAGTGACATATTAGAGTGAGCCGAAGTGACACTATTCTTCTTTTACTGAAAACAACCAGAGAGGCCATTTTGTTTCGAGGTAGCATTTGAATTTCGTGAATATTTGGTCACTTCCCTGCATCTACCGTTATCTATAGCTTTACATAATTTGTTCTATTATTAAATCCTGCGTTACAGTCCTTGCAAGCTGGCTTCTGGATGTTTCTTCCGAAATTACGAGTTAAACGCACATAATGTACGAGTATATTTTGTGTTACTAGTTAAAACATATAGGTTATCAATATTTATTCAGCACCTAATAATTGGAGCAATATTAGAAGTATTTCTAATATACAATCTGTATTAATGAAATATCTGAATTGAATGGGATATCGTCCTATATAATTAGATAATTAAAGAAATAATCAGATTTTACGTTTAAGCTTCGTATTATAAAGAAATCGGATGTCCCGTATGTCCGTTCATATTTCAAAAATACAAAAAAAAAAAAAAAAGAATAGTATAAATAAAATAAATTGTCGTTCTTGAGTGCTATTTGCATAATAACACATGACAAAATTTCGGATGATTTTGGTTAAAAGAGGTTCACAACATCATCGACAGTAGTACTATGAAGTTCTATATTATGTCATTTAATACCATAGACTTTATTACCAACATTTATTGGTCTAAATTTGTACTGCAACTAAAGATGAATATTCTTTGAGAAGATTTTTGGTGCAAATTTTGTTCCGATAAGACAATTTCTTAAATATTTAAGAATTATTTATGGATTATGACTTATATTATTTTTTGACAATAATGGAGATATGAAAAAAAAAACTTAAGTAAATCTAGTATTTGAAAAATGCATGTTACAAGCAGTGTTTTTAAACTTCGAGGATTTAACTTTGTGCTGATATATTAATAAATATATGGTCAAAGTGAAAATACCACAAATTGTAAATGTGTGTCTACGTAACGGTGCAGACAGCTGTTTCGGATCAGGAAAGCAGGGAAAGGGGGGAGGTGTAAGGAAAGAAAGTAAAGCAAAGCACCCATTTCTTTAATTCACAATCTTCCACACCCCTTTTCTAATCCCTGCTTAAGTTATTCCATAATGGCTAAGCGCTTTTAATTGGTCTCCTGGAACGATCCTGGTGCACGCGTAAAAGATTGATGCAGCTATTTTTTTAATACTCCGCTATTTTGTCTGTTTCCACAAACTGTGAGTTGCGTCGATGGCATACTTCTATGTCCTAAAAACCAATTTTAACATTTGTATAGATGATGGAGTTTTAGAAGCTCCGAAAAAGCTGTCTACACAATTTTATACGCGCATATATACAATTTGCGTTATTTTCACGATGACCATTTATTTCTTAAGAAAACTAATGTTACCCCAATTTAATCTAATAGACAAAATACGCAAAACATAGTTGAGGGTGACTTGTTTTTTTAAATGTGACACATTTCTTCTGCTTAATTTTATTTGAACTGTAGTCGATTTTCTCAGAAAACAACAGTATGCTTTTAAACTTTTTATTTTGAGCAACAATATGATATTAACAGTTCAATTTCATGAAAAGACAGCTGGAATGTTTTATTTTTATGTGAGCTTTTCATTTATGTAAATTATTTTTTTAATAACTAACATCTAACTATAAACAACAAAATTCTCTTCGTTTGTATGACTGATGAATTTTAAAAAGAATTACTTGAAGAAAAATTATGACAGGTTTATTCGTTAAATTATGTTACCAACTTAAGTAATATTTATTCGTTTATACATTGAGCTAATATTCCATCCTAAATGAAACTTCTACTCAATAAAAAGTAGAAAATTCTAATAAATTTTAGAATGAAAAAAAATTGAAATGTAAAATTTGCCATGACAGATGTTTCATCGTATATATTAAAATGTCTAAAATAATTGTATTTGTTTAAAATTCAGTTTTACTAAAAGGATTACGCTGTATGTTTCCATCATGTAAGGATTATATATTTTAAAACGTAAAACTATATTTATAACTAAATGAGCTTAAATCATGTTTCAATTTATTCATGAATTTGATTGCAATTTGTTAGAAAAACATTTTCAAAAATTCTACAAAATATATCTGCTTATAGATATTATGAGTGGTTCTTTAAAAAAAAAAACAAAATGCTAACTCGTTTCTTGTTAATTTTACTAATTTTCTAATTCGTATATTTTGAGTATTTTAATTCTTGATTTTTTGGAAGACATGTAGTTAAAGAATCCCAAATGTTTGTCACCTTTTACAAAACGATGATTTCTTTTTCATCTAAATGTAAACCCATTTGTTAGATATATTCCTGAAACATGGGGAAAAATTGTTTTCCCAAATCTATGTCTTATATATCCGAATTGTTTCCAAATATATGTTTTTTGTGCTTTATTATTTTAGCAGATTTTCGCATACTTTAAAAAAGACTATTACAATATAATTTGCGAAATATGTTTGCATTATTTATAATTTTCCATTATAATAAACATAAAAAATCTCTGGATTTTGTTTTTATTTTCTATCATAGCTTTTCTTATTATATTTCGACTATAATCGAAAACGTTGATAAAGATTTCCAAGTTTCCACGTTGATTAACTCGCAAAATGTTTCTAACTACAAAACTCGTTCCTTATTAATTTGCTCCGTTAACTCATTTTCCTTTATAACCAAATCAAATTTTACAAAATATAAATATTTAAATTCTAAGTACGCAAATTCTAAAGATTTAGCACTTAAAATATGTAGGCAAAATATTTTAATTATGAAATGATGAGGTAGCATGTGTTATCAAAATTAACATAAATCCTTTTCTGTATACATTTTCGTAGTATCATTTTTCAAAGAATCATAATAAACGTGTCTTCAGACCATATGTCAAAATCTGTTAAAATAATTGAAAATTTGTAATGAATAGAGATTATTTTCGTATAATAAAGATTTTTCCATCCAAAATAAAATCCTCTCTTTTTACGCAATACATGCACTGTGTCAAGTTCAACAGAAAATAGATAATCTGTAATACAACAATCGCTATAACTGTGGCTTTTATCCACGATCGGTTGTGTTTTGTCATAAAATATACAAAGTTTTCCGTCATCGAATACAACAAACAAAGCTGCCGCTTTATTATACTTATTATATTGCATTAATTTCAGTCAATCGATGTATTTAAATTATTATAGCAAGTGCTCTATGTATATGGAAAATTTTAAAGATATTTAATAGTTAGATTTCCCAATTGGCGAATATCCTAATAGGGTCATTCCATGTCAGTTCAGGCAGGCATGTAACCCACCATCACAGATTTTGATGAAACTGCGTGTGTTTGTTCCTTTTATTAAGATATGATTCCCAGTATTTTTTTTTACTTCTTGGTCAAATAGTTTCTGAGAAAAAAACTGTCAAAATTTTGAAAAACTGCCATCAGTTGGCATTCTTGACTGCTCGATTTTCAAATGTAGCATGACATAAATATGATCTTATTTCAATATCTATTCCACGAATCATCTTCAAATAATTTATGCATAATATATAGGGTACGTATTTTATGAAAAAAAAATACTGTTACGCTTATATAACATTTTAAGTGCGTCTAAAAAAATGTTTAATCTTTGAAGTCGTGATTTTTTTATGAAAAATAATGCATTAACTAAAATAGCATTATTAACAAAAGGCGGTATTTTTATTAAATTTATTTTTTGTGGGAGATATACTTAAAGGTGTCCTTTACCTGATTCTGAAATAAAAGTAGTGGGATTTTGGGTGTTTTTAGTAGTATTTCATATTTAAAAATATTTTGAGGCGTATTTCAAATCAAATCAAGCAGAGTCATTCCATGTCAGTTCGCCTAAGACATTTAATTCAGTGTCACAAATTTCAATGAAACTGGGTATGTTTATAGCTCATTTTAAGACAGGATCAAGGAAATTAAAGGTGATTACAAGTAAAATATTTTTTAAGATAAAAAAAAATATCTAAATTTTGCAATTTTTTAAAAATGTTTTTAATGACAGATCTATATTCAAAGACTGCATAAAGAAAAAGTCATTTCAATATAAAATCACTAAATAAGTTTCAAATAATGTATATGTGACAAATAATGTAGGCAGATTATTATTTATTGTTGTTTGTCATGTTTAAATGCTAAGAGTGTGTTTAATCTTGTGAATTCTTAAAATCAAGAATTTTGTGAAAAATAATGTGTTAATCAAAAATTTATTATTAACCGAAGGCAGGCTGTTATTACTTTTTTTAATTGTACGTAAAAATATCTTTTCAATAGTTATAAAATAAAAATAGTGAAAATATGAGCAATTTTAACAAAATTTTCATAAAATGTCAATGTTTAATGATAAATATTGAAGCTTTTCATGCTAAGATGTACTAAAAGGACTACGATATCGTGTATTTCTACTCTTGCTTAAATATAATACATACAATAATAAAATAACAAATATTATTTACAGCAATAAAAATTAAATTAAATAGTACCAGTTCCTTTACCAACACTACATTGCTCAACAGCCGACTTAAAATCAACAGCCCACTCTTATTGAAAAATACTTTCAACTGTTCAAATAATAAATAAACTGCATTTAAAAATTTTAATATAAACTTATTATCTTAAGACGATAATAATAACTAAACAACATGATGAATTTATAAATCAGCTTTTAATTGAAAAGTCATGAAATAGTCCCTTTAAATATTGTTGTTCATCGAGTCAATCAAAACAAATTATATATAAAAAAAATAGTGAGCCTAATATGCTGACTGCAATGACACTTCTAACAAAACTAATTAATTCATTACCATCTGAAATCAAACCCGAAAGATCAAAAAGAAAAAAAATCATCTGTAGTGTGAATGTGACATACTCAGTGGTTGTTGAGGTAGGAATGTCTTTGTGGCATTTTCACCTGTGCATCAATAAAATATAAACATGTAAGCTTTTTTTCATTCATCCAAATTAAGTAAAACAATTATAAAATTTTGTTGTCATTACACCAGATGTTAAATTTTTCGTTACATACTATTAGATAAGTTCTTTACTTTTAGACATTATTGACATAATATCATAAAATTTACTATATGTATTTTCTATAAGTGTATAAACAATATATATATGCTTTATTAAACATAAAGGAATAATTTTTAAATAATTTGTTTGAGAACAGGGATATATATACACACATATATATGTTGAAAATCCATCTTTCAGCAATATTGTGATGAAATAAATCAAATTACCGTAATTTCCGGTGTATAGCCCGCGGATCAAACAATCGTGTTTCGACCCAGAAATTTTTAAAAATAAAATGTAACTTTTTAGATCACAGTAAATATTGGTCTTCAAATACTGAATAAAATTTCTGGGTCCAAACTGAATTGTTTGATCTGCGGGCTATACACCGGAAATTACGGTACATATCATTAGAAACTGAATAAAGTTACAAAAGGGCAACTCATTAAGTTTTAAATATTTTTTTAGATATAGTTATTTGAAAGATATAAATATAACGGATTATGCATTTTTTGCATATATTTAAAGCACAATACGTCAAAATTTTCTTCAAAAGAGTGAAATTTGGTATTTTTTTCCAATATTAGCAGCTCAATGCTAAATTTTCAATATTAACAGCCAAATATGAGTTTAAAGATTAGGACTGTCATTTTGAAAATTTCTATTGGGCGGTGAGGAGCTAGTGATTTTTCTCTTTTTTGGAAAGGGATAATTGCTCTTCGCGCTAGAAGTTTTACTAAAAAACAATATTGCTTATTTTTTTCCTTAAGAAACGAACATAAAAGATAATTTGGAAAATAAAATAAATGTATAAATAAAAATATTTCCAGGGATGATACATTGGATAGGTTTTACATTTGAAAATATTGATAATTTTAAATATGATTTAAATACTACTAAAACCAACCAAAATCCCACTATTTTTATTTCAGATCCAGTTATAATGTAGTATTATGTACAATGTAAAATTAAAAAATTAGTCATAGAAACTCCGCCTCTGATTGATAAAGATTTTTTAATAATTTCATTATTTTTTGTAAAATATTTTTGATTTCAAAGATTGTACAATTTTTTAGACACATTTAAATATTTTTTAACATTACAGCAATATTTTTTTCATAATCTACATACTTTATTTACCTTGCTTAAATTATTCGAAGAAGATTTTTTTATTAGTTATTGAAATATGATTTTATATATAAAATGAGGCCTTTGAAAATTGAACAATCATTAATGGCAACTCGTGGCATTTTTCCAAAATTTTGATAATTTTTTCTCATATGTTCACTATTTTTATTTTATAACCATTTAAAAGATATTTTTACGTACAATTAAAAAAAAAAAAAGCAATAACACCCTGCCTTCGGTTAATAATAAATTTTTGATTATCACATTATTTTTGACAAAATTCTTGATTTTAGAAATTCATAAGATAAAAGACGCTCTTAGTGTTTAAACATGATAAAAAACAAGAAATAATAATCAGCCTACATTATTTGTCACATATACATTATTTGAAACCTATTTAGTGATTTTATATTCAAATGACTTTTTTTTTTTTTTTTAATGCAGTCTTTGAATATCGAACTGTCATTAAAAAAAATTAAAACAATTTTTCAAAATTTTGATATTTTTTATCTTAAAAAATATTTTACTTAGGATCAAGAAAATTAAAGGTGATTACATCTTAAAATAAGCTATAAACAAACCCAATTTCATTGAAATTTGTGACAGTGATTAAATGGCTTAGGGGAACTGACATGGAATGACTCTGCTTGATTTGATATGAAATGCACCTCAAAATATTTTTAAATAGGAAATACTACCAAAAACACCCAAAATCCCACTATTTTTATTTCAGAATCAGGTAAAGGACACCTTTAAGTATATCTCCCACAAAAAATAAATTTAATAAAAATACCGCCTTTTGTTAATAATGCTATTTTAGTTAATGCATTATTTTTCATAAAAAAATCACGACTTCAAAGATTAAACATTTTTTTAGACGCACTTAAAATGTTATATAAGCGTAACAGTATTTTTTTTCATAAAATACGTACCCTATATATTATGCATAAATTATTTGAAGATGATTTGTGGAATAGATATTGAAATATGATCATATTTATGTCATGCTACATTTGAAAATCGAGCAGTCAAGAATGCCAACTGATGGCAGTTTTTCAAAATGTTGACAATTTTTTTCTCAGAAACTATTTCCCCAAGGAGCAAAAAAAATTACTGGTGATCATATCTTAATAGTAAGAACAAACACACGCAGTTTCATTAAAATCTGTGATGGTGGGTTACATATTTATATTTTACTGCCTGATTTGACGTGGAATGCCCCAATAGTAAATCTTATTATAAATTTATGTTGCTTTTAAAAAAACAATACTAAACATGAAACAAGAAGAATTACTCATGAGTCAATTTTTATTGAAATTTTGCCAGTGAATTAAGCGATAAAGAGATTCTTTGTTGATATCGTTCCAACGAAGGCACTCAAAAAAGATAAGCAAAGATGAAAGATGCATTTCAAAGATTAATAGTTGTTTAAAAATTTAAATTTTATGTTTTACATTTAAAAGGAAAAGAAAGTGATAAAAAACTTCTCAGGAAAATAGACGATAGTTAGTTAAGTATATATTTAAAGTATTGTGAAACACATCATAAAAAACGATCTTGTGCTCTTTTGAACATCTTGGATGTAAAAATGCATCACAAATATTTTCGAATTAAGAAGATACATTTTTTTTCCATTAGTCTATATCCTGCTAAAAGAATGTTGGAAAGAGTTAATAAAGTTTTTTAATATATTTGATTTTTATGCATAATTGTCATTTTAAGAGCTGTCTGAATCAGAATTCCATTCGTATCCAAATAAATATATTGAAATATTAAATAATTATATTACAATTAGAACTTGTAAAAAAGGAACAGATCGTATATAAGCAGTATTGTTATACAAAATAAAAGAAAGAATAAAAACCTCAAGCGTTCACACGTTTTGTTTTAGGATAGAAGTATAATTATTATAAAAACTATGCATTTTTTTTTTTATTATGTACTAGAATCAGTGACAGAAACCCATCAGAGGAATTTATTTTTTACAAGAAATTATAATTTAGATTTAGATTTCTTTGCGATTTAAATGAAAATTAACTGTTCTTTTTTAAATAGTGTTTAAAGAAATATCATTTATGAAGTATTGTCAAAGTTCGGAAGTGAAATAGTTTCTTCTCAATCCGTGTAAAGCTTGCACATGTCGTTTTATTAGTCTTGGCGTTCAATGATGGAATCTGGAAGAATGTGACTCCTGTGCATGCATTGGCAATGTGGTTTCACAAAATAAATATACTTTTAAAAAGAAAATTATGATTATAAATTACTCATATTCTTCTACTGAAAATCAAACGGCATTCCTCAGTATAATATTATTATATCATAATATAATACTATTATATTATGCTACATATTTTCATGATTTATGCAAAATGTTTAAAAAAATCTTTCTAATAATATTTCAGTTAATCTAATTATTCATTTTTTATACAAATTAAAATAATATAGTTTTTGCTATCCTGGTGTGCCTAAATTCTGATTCATTCATGTTAAAAATACATAAACAATTAAAGAATTGTAATTTAAGGAAAGAAGTTTGAACCATAAGATTGTCATAAATTCTGAATTTTTAGGAAACAAAATACTTCAAAGAGACCTATATTTAAGTTTGGATTTAAATTTTCAATAAAAATACAATACTTTGTCACATTGTAGTCGAGTTTGTAACATAATTCCTGTCAAAGAATGAGATTTTAGGATCTAAAAGAAAAAAGAATAATTCAAGTCTGCTTACTTCTCAAAAATTACTAAGAAAATAAGAAATTGCCGTATCGGGAGCTGTTTGAGTCATAAGACTGGTCAAAAAAGTTAGAATTATTGTGAAGAAAGAAAAGAATAGTTCAAAAAGACCTATAAGTAAGATCAGATTTCAAAATTTCATAAAAGTAAGCACTTTGTTATACTGGTCCGGTTCGAATAAGTCAGATATTAGGATCTTATCGTGGTTAAGAAAACAAATAGTTTAAATACCCCCATAAGTGTGCTCAGTTTTAAAAAAATAACAAAAAAAAAATTATAACGGTAAGTAGGGTGGATGGTAAGACTCACCAAAAAGCTGGAACTTTTGTTAAGAAAGAAAAAAAACTTCAACGAGATTCGAGTACATATTTAAAATTTTTAGAAAAATACATATTTTGTCATATTCGAGTCTGGTTTGGATCGGAGGTCAATCGGAAAGATCTTCTCATGGTTGAGAAGCAAACAAAAGAACAAAAAGTAGTTTAAAAGTAAGTCATTCTACTTAAAAAAAAATCCCTAATAAATGAATGAAGTGGCGTACAGGAGAGTGGTTAGGATGATAAGACTCATCAAAAAGTTGTAATTTTTGTGAAGAAAGAAAAAATAATTCAAACCTTTAAATTAGACATTTTTATTTTTTTTTAGTAAATGTAAATACTTTGTCATACTGAAGTTCGGTTTGAATCACAAGAGTGGGATCTAGTCGTGGCAAAGAAAAACAAATTATGTAAAGATCCACACAATCATTCTCACATTTCAAAATTTAATACGAAGTGCCATCCGAGAGCTGTTTGAACAAGAAGATAAGTCAAAAATTTAGAATTTTTGTGAAGAAAGAAAAACATAGTTCAAAGAGACCTATAAATGTATTCAGATTTCAATTTTAGATAATAGGATTACAGGTTGCAATACTGCAGTCCAGTTTGGAACAACTTATCAGAGATTGAGATCTTTTGTTTTAAAAGAAAGGCAAATATATCAGAGTTCCATTAGTCTGCTCACATAAAAAAAAATCATAAAAAATTAACAAATTGCCTCATTGGAGAGCAGTTTCAAATATAAGACTCGTCAAAAAGTTGAAATTTTTGTGAAAAAAGAAATAAACATCCCAAAAAGGTCTATAAGTGAGTTCAGATTTCAAATTTCCGTAAAAAATAAAATATTTTGTCATACTCAAGTCGGTTTGAATAACAAGACTTGTCATAAAGTGTTATCCTGTGGTGGCTAAGAAAAACATGTAAGTCCACTTTTCAAAAATTCATAAAAAATGAAGCAACTGACTTTTCTGAAAACGGTTTGGACCATAACACCTTCGAAAAATCGGAAGGTGACTGATGAAATAAAAAATAGTTGAAAGAGACGTATCAGTACGTTCCGACTTCTATATATATTTTAAATATTTACACATTGTCTTACAAGAGTTTGGTTTGCATGACAAGAACTGTCAGAGAACGGGATCTGTCGTTCCAAAATGAACAGAAATAGTACAAAGAGTAAGTCCGCTAACATTTCTAAACACGAGTAAAACTAAATTGTCAAATTTTTGTATCGGAGTTAGTTTTGCAACACACAAGACTTCTCAAATGGTCGGACTTTTTGGTAAAAAAATATCTCGAAGAAAATGTAACGATATTTTATTTTTTAGAAAAACTCCGACAATTTAGCAAGTTATATGATGAAAATAGCACTCCGATGCAACATAATTTGTTTGATTCTTCTTTATTTTGAAGTGCTTATTATGATTTGATAAACTTCAAAAAATTAAATATTTCTTAATATAGAGAAATATACTACAACACCTGACGAAAATATACAATTGACTCCTCCGAGTTACCTAAAAAATTCGAAAAGTAGTTTTCATCTTTAGACACATTGGAAACCAATATTAATTTCGAGATTTAAAGATGAATTTATAAAAACAAAGTTTCTTTAACTGCCACTCATTTTCTGAAATGCTTTCAAGTAAGTTTTATTGTGTGCCCGGTGTTCTCAACCACAAATAATTGATTTTAATTTTCAAGTACACAATTTCACGTTCAACACACGTGTTTTACAGAAAAAAAACATGAGAAATTAACAACATTAACATTAATCTTATTTTATTTTGTTATTCTTGCATATAGAAATACAAGTACGCTGCTGAAAATGTTTAATTAAGAATAGATAGCATTCCAAAAAACAATATTTCTGTTTTAGAAAACTGATTAATACACTGTAAAATATACTCGGAAACACATCCGAAAATAATTGGCAACAAAAGAAATTTTGTCCTTATAAATGCTTCTTTAAGCCTCGAAAATATATTGGTTTTCAGGTCCCTAAAGATAAAGAACGCTTTTTGGAATGATGAGTGAGTGGTTATTGTATAATTTCGTTCGCGTTGCATAATATTTTCGTAGATTGCAAAATATTTGTCTTTTTTTTACAGTGTATACTACATTTTTAGTGAACATTTGGAATGCGAACGGATTTATGGGACACTCAGTGTATGTACTTTTATCATTTCATTTCCCTTCTTTTACTATAGAAAAGAAATTTGCTTCGTGTAAGAAGAAAAAGAAAAGGAAGTTGAATTCAACCGTTTATGTCGTCGTGGGAACAGAATTATAGAATGCACTTACTTATATTCCTTAAAATATTCCCCAATGCGCTATTGCTTCACTTGTATTTAAATAAATACCGACAATTTGATAAAAATTTCTCATAACATTTATGTTTATCTTAGTAACATTTTTAGAAGTTTTTGAGCTCCGTAAACTGAATTATGGAAACATAAATGTATATATTAAGCAGTAAGAAACCTTTAAAAGTTTCAATAAAACGAAAAACTCTATGTTAACTTGCTGAATATATTTATACGGAAAGTAAATATGCTTAAAAATATGTATCTAAAATGTAAACAAAATGATTTTATATTAAATTATCGTTTAAATTGTCTAACTGATACGCACTTGCAAAAACATATGCAGTATTTAAACTATTTCTTTTTATAGACTATTTCAAAATGAGTTTTGTATGTTGAAGAGAGAACGTCTATTATGGCAAGAATATACTTACATTATAATGTAGAATTGTTACTTTGTACTAGACTAAAATATGCTCTCTTTTCCGATATCTTTGGTTACATTTTTGTGACCTTTTTTAGTGAATTATAAGCGCGGTGGGACACATTTAATGTATTATTTTATGTATATGTAAAGGAAACTCTGAATTGTGAACATCGTTACAAAGATTACTAATGGTATTTTCAAACATTACTGATACTAAATAAAATTATGATGGCAAGTAGCACATAAAGAAGAAAGAGCTTAATTACTTACAATATTACCTTATATAATAAATAGAAAACGCATATATAATTTTATTTATTTCAAAAAATGATTGTATGAGAAAACTGTAACAAAAACACTTAATTTTTTGACCCAAAAGAATAATTTAGTTCATATTTTCAGAGTACTAAAGGATAAGTACTATTATATAAGAATTTAGTAATTTTTAAACATTTCAAATATATTTCTATATGCATTGTTGCCCCATTGTCTTGAATAAAAAAGTACACTATTTAAATAAAAATTGTCGAATAAAACTAATAAAAATTTACTGCATCTTCTGTCTTTCCATATCTTATCTTTCAATAGAACGCATGGCGACCATGTTATAACATTTCTCTAAAATTAATTTGTCGTTTTCCACCAAGTCTTCCAATAATGAAAACACTGAATGACTCTAGAGGATTACTTTATTTTTAATGTTTCAAAAATACGCTATTCTATCTATTTTAAACATGATATCTCTCCTGTCATTCTCCTGTCATTTTCTTTTTATTTTCATAAGTGCCTTATTCTATCTTTCTCTAAAGAATATACATCTCTGTCAGTCTTCTGCCACTTTATTCTTCTCTCCAAGAAGACAAGGAAATTACCCTTTTTTTAAAAGAAAAATGTGCAGTCAGTATTTAAATCGTGATATCATTTTCTCTAAAAAATTAAAATGCTGACGATTAAATTCCAAAAAGTATGTTTTTGATTTTAATATATTTTGCATTTCATAAAAATGTTGCATACTGATACAAATGATTGTCTCGCATATTTAAAATCTCATCTAAGTAACCAATTTTAATATATTTTTTTAATTTTTTTTAATTAGCAGTTAATAAAAAAAACCTAATACATGATTGATTACGCATAATTAATTACTACCATTATTAAATAAAAAGATACTTATTATCCGTGCTCCTAAGATATAACAGCACCAATAATAACAATTACAGAGACTTTTAAACTATTACAACCGCTTATTTTATTTCTGACTAGCTGACCCGTCCGGCGTTGACCGGAACTGTGATAATATTCTTAAACTTGTAGGATTTTATATCTTTAACGCGATTTTGCCCGCTGACTGTATGAAAAATCGTAAAAAAAAAAAAAACTGACATTTTGCTGTAAAAACGCTCGAAATAACTGCAACGGGAAACGAAGGGGGCGATTTGTTTCCGACGACTTCAAAATTTTCGCGGTAAAATATTGAAATTCAACTAAAAAATCACAGTAATACACGTAACTGTTTACTTACTTATTTTTTCATATCGAAAATCCAGGGTGATTTTTTTTATTTTCAAACTAATTTTGTCACCCTTAAATCCGACTATAATTGAATAAAATCGTTATTCGATCATTACTTAAAAGGTCTGTAAATAATATTAAAATTTCAAAACTATTAAATTATAAAATTAAGTATATTATTTTAGTCTAAACATGCCTAATGTTCATTCTGTGGCAAAAAAGAAGAATAAATACGGAACCAAATTTTACGTAGCCAAAATCTAACCCCCCCCCCCCCAAAAAAAAAAAAAAAAAAAAAAAAAAACAAAACTGAAACGAATTGTAACGTAACGGAAATCTAACCATAACCTAACTGCAACCTCGACCTAGCGAAGAAGGCCACACAGAAAGAAACAATAGACACACCCCTCCCAATGCCCCAGTCATTCGTCAAAAGGGTCCATAGAGCAAGGATACTGACGAGATGGCAGGAACACTGGGATGCTTCAGTCATAGGCAGGCACACATATAAGCTAATTCCTAAAGTTTCTCTCACACTTTATAACTTAACACCCTACACCACCAGCTTCTTAACAGGACATGGCCCTTTCATGGCATATCGGGACCGCTTCAAGATAAGATCCACTGCCACTTGCGTCTGCGGTGAACTTGGCATTCCTAGTCACCTGTACTACAGTTGTACTCTCACGCAACGCTGGTACTTGAGGCGTCCAGACATACTGCCGGTCAATTGGCTCCAAAACGTCCTTTCACGCACCCTCCTACTGAACAAATTGAAACACATTCACAATTTTCTTACTTACCAAACAAACCTAACTTAAGTCCTGGTTCTGCTTATCCAATCCCGTCTCACTGCCACCACATCAAGCTTCAAACAACAACCAGAATCCAGTCCTCTTTGTAGGCTCCACTAAATTCTCCTACCCATCAAATGTGTGGTCTAATACGAACGCAAGAGCCTCTGCTCGTGCTTCCCACCATTCCATCAAGAGATACATCTCCAATGGACGCTTGAGTATCTGCTTGTGCCATCTTGCTTGTGCCCCGCAAATATTTTTTTTCCCTTCTTGCCGCCTCTCGTTGCGAGAGGGGCTCGTACCCTAGCCAGGAGCAGTGATGTATTTTTTTTAGGTAGCTTTCATTACAAAAAGCTACCTATTGCAGCCGTTCGGAGGAAAGCGATTTCAAAAAATTTTGGTATATTTTCATCGATCATGAACCCCCAGTCCCCGAAACTACCCTCCGTTCAAAATTGACATATATATATATATATATGACCTTTGTCCCACTGTAACTCTCGTATTTATAAACCGATTTGGATGTAATTCAGTGTGTACATAGTACATACCAATGTCTCGACCGAGTTCGTTGGCCAGCTTCATCCGCCATTTTGTTTAAAAAAGGCGGCCTTTTAAATTTTTTTTTATACTTAAAATTTGAAATGTGGTACCAAAAAATTGAAAATGGAAAAATATTTTTTTCTTATGTATTTGACCTTTATACAAAGATTCCGGAGCAGTTTTTGTTTCGTCTATATCTTAAAAAATGGCTGAGTTACAGCATTTTGAATTTCTAGCGTGGCTGACATTTTGAAACGTCCTGAATTTTGTCACGCGACAAAGGGCGTATTTATGAACCGATTTGGATGTAACTTCGTTTATACATAGTACATACCAATGTCTCGACCGAGTTCGTTGGCCAGCTTCATCCGTTATCTTGTTTAAAAATGCGGCCATTTAAATTTTCAAGAAAAGTTTAAATTTGAAATGTGCTACCAAAAAATTGAAAATTGAAAAAATATTTTCTGCTTATGTGTTTGACCTTGATAAAAATATTCGGGGGCAGTTTTTGTTTCGTCTATATCTTAAAAAATGGCTGAGTTATAGCATTTGAATTTCTAGCATTTTGAAACGTCCTGATTTTTGTCACGTGATAACGGGCGTATTTATGAACCGATTTGGATGTACCTTGTTGTGTACATAGTACATACATATATCTCGACCGAGTTCGTTGTCCAGCTTCATCCGCCATCTTGTTTCAAAATAGCGGCCAATTACAAATTAAAAAAAAATTTAAATTTAAAATGAGATACCAAAAAATTGGAAAATGAAAAAGATGTTTTTCGTATGTGTTTGTCCTTCATACAAAGATTCCGGAACAGATTTTGTTTCGTCTATATCTAAAAAATGTCTGAGTTATAGCATTTTGAATTTTTATTGTGGTTGAGATTTTAAAACGACCTGATTTTTGTCACACGATATCAGGCGTATTTATGAACCGATTTGGATGTAACTTGGTCTGCACGTAGTACATACCAATGTCTCGACCAAGTTCGTTGGCCAGCTTCATTCGCCATCTTGTTTCAAAAGGGTTGCCATTTAAATAAACATTTAAATTTAAAATTCAAAATGAGGTATTAAAAAATTGGAAAATGAAAAAGATTTTTTTTATGTGTTTGGCCTTGATACAAAGATTCCGGATCAGTTTTTGTTTCTGAAAATTTGTTCTTTCGTTTATATCTTAAAAAATGGTTGAATTATAGCACTTTGAATATCTAGCATGGCTAACATTTTGAAACGATCTTGTATTTGTCACGCGATAACACATGTATTCGCCTATTTCGATGTAAGAAGGCAAGTGGATAGTATACATCAATATCTCGACCATGTTCGCTTGCCAGCTTCATCAGCCATCTTTTTTCAAAATGGCGGCCATTAAATAAAAAAAAATATATATATTTAAAGTGAGGTGAAAAAAATTTAGAAATTGAAAAAGGTTTCTTTCTTAAGTGTGTGACCTTGGTATAAGGATTCAGGAGCATTTTTTGTTTGTCTTTATCTTAAAAAAGGCTCAGATATAGCAATTTCAATATCTAATGTGGGTGACATTTTGAAAAATCTGATTTTTTGCCTGCGAAAGCACCCGTGTATATCAATCGATTCCGATGTGAGTGAGCATGTGCACAGCAATTACTAAGGTCTCGACCAAGTTCACTGGTTAGCCTCATCCACCATGTTGTCTTCAAATGGCAGGAACTTTAAAAAATCTCCGAATTTGGCCGCCAAATATAAGTTACTTTAAATAAAAGCAGCTTGGATAAAGCTGACTAATTTCGCGAAATTCTCATTCATAATGATTTAATATTGATAAAAATTAGTATTGGTAAAATACTAAGGATTAAAATTAGTATTGTATTCTCCTGTATTCGGTTTCCACTAAATTGAGCTTCGTGTGTTTGAATAATATAAGTTGGCTTTTTTAAAATAAGGAATATGAAAGCTACCTCTTCCTCCCGGCACTGGCCGGAAGGACTTTTTTACTTTAAATATTCTTATATCCCCGCACTCTGTCTCGAGTATGCGTTTTCCTGGTGGGCAGACATTCGCCTTATTTTTGTAAACTCACTTTGTTTCTTCAAATAAATTCTGGGTTCTGTGGTCGGTGGTGCGTAGGCACGCATAGCGGCCCACGCCCCTTGCGCCTCTTGAGTAAGTCCGTCTGCATGCGGCCAGACAGGCCTGGGCTCACTAACGAGCCCCAATGTGTCGGGGAACTTACCGGGAGAGACGTTAAGCTGTAAGGGGCAGGCCTTCCCGGCCCTGAGCAGTCTCTATTAGTCTGCCTAAACGAACTGTAACCTAACAGCAACCTAACTGCAACGTAACCGTAACTTAAGTTTGATCTAAATGTATCCTAAACATAACTGTAACTTAACACTAACCGTAACCTAACTGCAACGTAACCTTAACCTAGCCTAGCATAAATGAAACTTAACCCTAGCCGTAACCTAACTGTATCCCAATCGTGCACGCGCTGCTGCAAATTACTTTAATTTTACTTTCCACAGCTGGGGAGCGCAACATGTTTTATATGGACATCCAACACGTGTCACAGTTTCCTGCGGCCGCGTATAGTGGTACTTACGCTCTGCGAAATCTTTTAGTTCCACTTTCCATTGCTGGATGCGCACTCATTTGTAAACAAACCTATATCCGAACGAAGCACCGATTTTCAACATATCCCTATATAATTACTCGACGGGGTGGGGACTCAAATCAGAATATATGTAATTTTCTGAAATTACTATTCAGAAGTAATGGTAACCACCACTCAATTAAGGGCCCAATATGATCTATAAGAACCTCCTGCAGGGGTTGCTGCTGTTTGCGGCACCGTATAGCGGACGTGCCGTGAACACTTTGTGAAATATATTAGTTCAACTGTCCATCGCTAGAGGCTCAATTTGTTCTAAGCAAGCCTATATCTGAACGAAACTCCGTTATTCAACCAATCCGTATATATGTTATTCTAGTATGGTGTGTGGTACTGAAATAAGAATTTAAGAAATTTGCTGAATTTACCTTGCGCAAATAGCCATTTCTCATAAATTTTGGGCAAATTTGTTCTGTACTAGCATCCCACTCGTGTCCCCACTGCCTGCAGTACTGTATAGCAGGCGTGTGATATATTCGAAACATTTTTCTGTATTTAAAAAACAAAAAAAGAGCAATGAAAAAAAATGTATTTAAAAATGTCTTTACCCCTTCCTGCATTCTGTGACATATATGGCACATACTGAATTTACTATAGTTCTGCAGTTGTTTTTAATCGCAGAAGTTCCATTCTTCTTTGTTTAATACATCAGTGGACGAGGCATGTTATGCCAACAGGTGCTGCCTACTTTCGAGCGGATTTTTGCACCAAAAAAGAGGCGAACGCTGAGAATTTATAGTTGTTACTTTGTGTTGCTCGATAGTGAATATTTTTGTTGTTTTTGTGTGGAAAAATGAAGAAGAATGGACTGCAACAAATACAGCTGTATTTGTAAGTATCCTCTGAATAATATATCATGATGGTAACACATTGTAGAAATGCTAGCGTATATAGTACATAAAAATCGGTACGTGCCACGTATGTCACACCATGCATTGACGGTTTGTATTTTTCCATAGTGGCTGAAATATGTATTTGTTTATTCACCATCAAAAATGCAAACTGCCACTTTGTCTGAACAATGACCGAAATTTCTTTGCCAAGTTTCACACTGGGTGAAGGGTCCAGGGCCAGAACTAAGGAGGGGCAGAGGGGGTATGTGCCCCGTGCGCCAGGACCAAGGGATGCCAAATGAAGATTTTGTTTGTCGATTTTTCTCACATCTATATTTAGCACGGTTTTGATAAAGTCATCCTGCCTGGAGTATGCCAAAGCATAGAAGAATCTAAAGATAATATGGCATAAGGATCCTGTATAAAGCGGAATTTGTTTTCGATTCTTGTTGATTCCGTTTTCAAGATTTTAATGAATATATATTTTGCAAAGCAGATTGTTCAGTATTACATAGTTTAAAATAAGTCGACTATTAGAAAATTAGTGGAATTCTCTTTGTAAATATATTTTTGCAGAGGAGGGGGCGGAGGCGCCAAAATCCATGTTTGCCCCGGGTGCAAGGCTAGTTTTGGCCCTGGGTCATTGAGTGACTGTAGTTTTCAACAGCATCGTGTGAGTTACTGCAGATTGTAGTTCTCGGCCAAAAATATGTATCAGTTACTGTACCCTGTAGTTTTAAACCAAACATGTATCAGGTACTGTAGAATGTAGCTTTTCAATAAACGATACATGTATCAATTTCTGTAACTTCATTTTTCAATAAACGATATACGTATCAATTACTGTAGGCTGAAACACACATACACAAATAGATTTCATATGTTATTTCTCTATATATTTTGAAGTTTTAAGAGTTGCATGCAAGTTTTAATGCTAATTTGACTGCTATGGAAAAGTAGTCGCTAATGCATGGTGTGACATATATGGCAAGAACTTAAATCGGCCTTAAATTAAGGTGGATTTGAAAATTTCGAATTTTGAGTGATTTTTGATAATGTTACATTAATATATAGCAAACTTTTAAATTTTTCTGAATGCAGGAAAAAAATCATGCAGGAAGGGGTTAAAAACAAATCAAAACACTTCTGAAATTAAAAAAAAAGTATCATTAATAGTATCAAAAATGAGAATTTCATTTCTATTTAAAATATTGCTACTCGTTACATGAACATAAGCATTGAATGCAGGGATATACTGCTGCCAAATGTTTAGATCTAAAACAGCCAGTAGGGAGTGTTCTAATCTTTTCTTTAACGTTTAAAAATATATTTCTTTTTATCTAAATAGACCATTTTCAACCATGTGCCTCCAAATTTTCCACTAACAAACCAGAATCACCGATTATTTAGCAGATATTATCGCTCAACAAATCAAAGTAGAGAAAAACCAGAAAACCGATGGGAAACAAAATGCCCGTCAGGTTGTCAAGTTGATTGTTAGGGTGTGACGTCATTTGAAACTGATCTATTGTTTTAAATTTTTTTAATTATTAAATATGTTTCCAAAGCTTATATTTCCCCTTCGTACTAAAATTTAATGTTTTGTTGAAAATACTTGTTCAGTCACTCTTGAACCATCAAACAAACAAATTGGTTTATTTAATTCTATCCCGATTTATTTAATTATTTCTTTGAAAGCTTTATACATCCATCCAACCGAAAGTAAGCGGAAAGAACGAAAAGTATTTTTGATGAGCGAACCTTTCTGAACTAACCAAGCGGATGAAAAAAGTGTACTTTTGATGAGAATGAGTTCCGATTTTTAATTAATGACTCAACTAATTATTAGAATTTCAAAATTCTGATTCTCAGATGCATTAGCAGAGGCCTTGATAATCTTCACAAAAAGCTTTAGATTCGTACGTGCTGTAGATTTCGCTAGCCATCGCAGACAGACAAGGCGAAACTTTCTTTTATTAGTATAGATGATTTACTCATTTATTATTGTACATAATTTTTATTTTTATGTAATTTATTTATTATGGATTATAATTTTTTTAATTTATTTATTATAATTTATTTATTGTGGTGGGTTTATTTATTATGCTTTATTTATTTAATTTATTTCACAGTTTATTTTCTTATTGTAGCTTATATTTTGTAATTTTTCATTATCTCTTTAATATAGTTTACAATTTAAAGTTTTATTGTTTTTTATTTATTATATTTTATTGATTTGATTATTTACAATTTTTAACAATGTTATGTATTTATTAATGTGAAATTACTGTTCCTAAACATGTGGTTGGCAATGATAAACAAATTGGCAATCGGCACTCTCTTTTGGCACGGGTAATAACTAATAAGTAAGTACTAATAAATGCATTCAAAATATCGACTTTCATATACTGTACTGAAGTATAAAATTATCACAGAATAATACAAATTTTTGCATTTCTTATGGAAGATTTAAGTTTAATAAAGATTTTGACATTTTAATTTTTCTAGAATGCAGATTAATATTATATTTAGCAATAAACAGAGAGTTTTTTAAAAAATTTTCCAGTATATTGGGAATTGGTCCTCGTAAAATGTTTCCTCTAGAGTATTTAAAATTCCTTATGTACCAGAATGTATAACACAAATATTTTTTTATCTTTATCATTTTTCATACATGAAGTATTTAAAAAAGGCTCTTTTAATAGCGTTTCATAAATTACTTATGAGTTTTATATTAGTTTTTTTTTTCTTTAAAAAAAAGAAAAAAAAAGATTAGTTTTTTCCCTTTTATAATTATTGGATGATTGTGAAGATGATCTAATTCTATTCTTCATTTTTTTTCACTTTCCTATATAAAGAGAAGTGAAGAAAAAACATTTCTTAGGAAAGGAATTGAAGAAAAAGCAATCCATATTTAAATCAGAAAAGCACCGACTGAAAGGAATTTGGTGAATGCAATTACATACATTCTTAAAAGTATTTCAGCGTGCTTTATTATGTTATGATTTTTATAATATGCTTTAATTTTTGATAGAAAAAGTACCAGCATTTTAAAATTCTCTAAAGAATATTTAAATTTTTTCTTCTTTAAAAAATGCTTTAAATAAAGATTTTTTTCCCTCTTCAGACATTTTAAATAAAATATCTTTACAAATCGATTTTTGCACCTTACTAAATATTAAAGTAATCGCTGATAAATCACGATTGAAACCATTATTTATCTAATACGAACTAATATTTACCGTACCATTAATCCATATAATACATACTATTATTTTATATGCCTATTAATTTTATTTAATTTGCTAAAAATATCATTATTTAAAAACTGCAAATTTCTAGTAGAGTAATACGTAATAATAATAACGGATAAGGCGAAAATACCATTTAATTTTAAAATAACAATAATAATAATAATAATAATAATATAAATAAAAATAAAAATAAAATAAATAAAATATTTTAAATAAATAACAAAACGCTATATAACAAATAAATTACAAAAACATCAACAATTATAAACATCGATAAATAAATAATCAATAAAAATAAACTATAAATAATCTATGACACGTAATTTGAAAACCTATAAATTATAAACTGTAACAAACGCAGTAGAACCTCGATTATCCGAAGTAATTGGGGCCGACCATCTTCCGGAAAATCGAAATTTTCGGATAATCGAGAATTCTTCAATTTTAAGATTAAGGACAAATACACGCGGTATTTCTTATTAGGGTAACAAGTGCAAATGTTTAATTACGTAAAAGAAAATTATTAAAATAGTTTAAAAGATGTTACAAAAAACAAGTACTTTCGGTTACGTAGCTAGACTTCTTCGGGATTTAAGATTTAAATTGCTGTTGTGAACGCCATTTGTCATATTAGATAGACGATGTTAAATATTAATTAATGATCTAAAACCAAGAAACGTACTCTTTCCATTCCTTAAATATGGGACATAAATATTTTCAAAATGCACAACATAAAAACGTTGTTGTAAAATGAATTTGGCAACAAGCTACTTTCACTTACACGTCTTATAAATTAATAATATTAATTTAGTTTCTTACTTAAATGAATGGGCGTGTCTTAAGTTATAATAGTAATTATAATAGTAATAAAAATTCTCTCTCCCCCCCCCCTCCAACGAAAAAATATATTTAAAAGTTTATGTGTGATTACTTTTACAAACACTATTGGACTTGTTTAAAACAAATTGCAACTTTTCCCTTAATTATCGTGAAATTTTGGATTTGTTTAAGTAGAAATGGCTGCATTTTATACCCTCATAGCATGCATGGTCACGGTGACGTCGTTGTGACGTCACTGTAAGTCACTGTGGTCACGTCACATCTGTGACCAAAATGCCACCCCTCAGTGATGTCACATTGTGACTGAGATGTGAACTTCTTAGAAAACTTTAAAAAATTACGAAAATTCTTCAAAACATGTTATTTACTGTAAAATTATGTTTTCCTGGCAATTAAAAAAAAATTGTGAGGTCACTGTTATATCACTGCTATGTAACGTTCGTCACGTCACATATGTGACAAAAAAACCACCATATTGTAAGTCACAGTGTGACAAAAATATGAACTTCAAAAATCTTTGAAAATGAAGAGAAATCTTTTAAACAGTCACGAGTTACATGGCATAAGGAATAAAATATATTAGTGGATAGCAAATGGCAAATTCTCTCACTAAAGGGGAGAGGGGGGGGGGGGCATAATAAATAAAGTGCACGATACAATCATTAATAAACTAAATTTTCAGGCTATATTTTATCAATTTGATATCTAAGATAGTGAATGTATACTTTTTCATGATTTCAATTTTATCTAGCATTTGGATAATATAATTAGAATTAGGAATATTAAATTTATACACTTTACATATTTAGTTTGCTGGGAGGAAATTTATTTATTTATTTCTTTTTTTACCGACCTGGATTATTCGAAACACTTCTGTGGTTTCAAAATAAAAATTTTCTATTACAGTTAAATCTGCACCTTTTAATGAGCACGTAGAAAGAGTCTTCAGAGTTTAGTCATCTATGCATTTATTGCTTTAGAATATTTTTATAATTTGTATTCAAGTCATAAATTCTACTTCTTTCAGACTTTTTAAATAAAATTAGCATTTTCCGAAAATAAAAGAAATATACAAAATTTGTGCAAAACAAACTTTACTTAAAAAAAAGGGGGGGGGGGCTCGTTATTACCATTAAATTTATTTTTACACCTTTTGAAAATTTAAACAATGGTATATCTAATAAACTCTAATTATGAATATTATTATTATAATTATTTAGAAAAAATGAACTTTACAATACATTTTAACTTGTATTATTTGGTACGGATAAAAAGAAAAGGTTAAATACATTGGACATTTCTTCAAATACAAAATTTTAATTAACCATACTTTCAGAAAATTACTGCGCATTCAAGTTTCATATCTCTTGCATGCAAAAACAAATAATCTGTACCAGACCATCTGCTTGAAAATCGTCTGCCCACAAAAAAATAAACATGAGAAGACACGGGAAATAAATAGTTCACTGTTTTTAGAACATCACCTTCACCACGTCTACAACACTTTAAGATAAGGAAATGACCATTTTTGGATACACGGATATTAATAGAACGTATATGTAAGTTTTATTTAATTTAAATATTTTATTCCTGATTTGTACATATGAGTTAAATAGTTTTATGTTATATTTGTAAGAGACTGATCTTTAAACTGTTAGAAGCGATATTTTAAAATTCGATAACTGTAAAGAAAAATATCTTAATCTGCCATCGCTTGAAAAAAAAAACTGCGCAGAGACTGTGCATGCCTACATTCATACTGGAATTAATATAAACATTAATTTACTCTTACTTGAGATTGAAAATGTATGGAACGACAATGATTTGGAATTATTTTATCGGCTTCTTACTATTTTTTGATTACTAACACTTATAGTTATTATTATTTTGGGGTTAAATATGATGTTCGATTATCATAAGATTACGAAACTGTTTCAGATTAGAAATTAACATTATACTGGGAAAATGTATCTTTACATATTACAGTAGTGAAACATTTGAAAGAATTTTCTTTTAGTGCTAATAATATTTTAAATTATCTTTCAAAATCCTAAATCTTCAAACCAATGTTTTCAGATTTAACATTTGCCGAAATTATAAAATAATAGGAATTCCTTATACCATATCGAAATATTTTTGAGATATTGTTAAATCTAATAAGGCATTTAATTTATCTATTGAGTTTGCTGTTGTTTAATAGTACAATTATAAATCCTAATTATTATTTTTAGTATTTTTCAAATTGGTATATTTATTTTTTTAAATTGTATGTAAGCATTTTTTCTTTTCTGTTTGTGATTTTAATCAAACATTTAATTATAGACATTCTGAATCGGTTATTAAATTTTCTTCTATTGTAAATTCATTTTCTACGTTTATGATACGCGCAATTATTGGCACTAAAAAATAAAATATGATACTTAAGCATTGAAACAAAGTGTTTTTCATGCCTGATGGGAAGTTATAGATTAAACTGCTTTAGTATATATTTTTTAAAAGTTCATATAATACAGGATACATATTATAGGACACAAGTTGAAAAGTGCTTATGACTTCGGTTTGTCTGTCCGTCTAGCAGTCTGTCCGCACTCTAACTCTCGAAAATATACTCGGATTGCCCTGAAATTTTTGGATGTTATTGACGTTTACCATAGCACGGTACCTATTTGTAATGAAGTTTGTAGCATGCTTTGTTCATTTACAGGGACAGCTAAAAGTTTTCCGTTACATTACAGCCTATGGAAAAAAATCGTTTCAAATGATTTTTTATGATTTTACGCACGCTTTCAAACAGAATAAAATTTATATGCATTTATGAAGTGCACTAAAATATGCATTCTGTTGACTATGCGATGCAAAGAATAGTTATTGTTCATTTACAGGGCTAAAAAAGGAATTCAAATACATAATGATATAGGGGTGGAGGGAATTGTTTGCGGCATACTTTAATTATGTTAATCTATTTTATATATAATGAAATTGATATATGTCGCTGAGGTTTACATACTATAAATTATTTCATGTATAATACGAATAATACGTATATAGCATTTACAGGGACAAACAAAATATTTCAGATACTATATTGTATCCGAAGTACTGTTCATTAGCGATGATTGCTGGAAATGTATTTTTAATTATGATATGCGCTTTTATGATTCACTATATTTATGCATAGTATATGGTGTATATAAATGCTATAATTCCTATACAAGGCTACACAAAAGTATTCGTAAGGATTACTGGGTATGGGCGCAAATTGCTTAAAGGTGGTTTTTAAATGAGTTATGCTCTTTTTTGCTGAACTGCATTTAATTTACCAAGAAATGTTTGTAGAATATAGATAAAACGATATACAGGATCACGTAAAGAATTGGATACATGACCGTCTATAAATTATAATTTCTGGAAATGTGATTTCAGCAGTTTTAAGAGTGTCTTAGTTTGAATTAAATTTTAACTAAATAGTGGCGTGTAATAAAGATTCTAAGTAAACTACAGGGTTGTACAAAAGTATTCAAGTATGTTTCCATACATTAGTATAAATTGCTGAAAAAGAATTTCAACCTGTTAGGCGTTTTCTTGCTAAACTAAATTTTCCCATTATATAGTATATATGCACTTAAAAAAATGGGAAGTCAAAATTGAGTAAAAAGTACTCAAATTTAAATGCGTCACATACTCAAAATAGCTCCGATCCAAATGTACTCAAAGTTGAGAAACACATGTACTCATTTTTTATTCATTGGTTGTGATCAAATATGAATCATTATGTACTGCCCCCTCCCCCCCCAAAAAAAGAAAAACCTAAAATTTAAAGTAAAAATGTACTGACATTTATTTCCCGTTCAAAGTTCTTAACAAGAAATGTTTAATTGATTATTTATTAAGAAAAATAGCAAAATTCTTAACAAGATACTCAAATCGAATATTTTTATGACAAGAGCATTATTTCCAATCACTTTTAAATTATTTTTAAAATGCTGTGCATAATTTAATATTTACATTAATAAACATCATTTATGCCGCCATAAATGAAATGAACCATTACAGGGTACAAAACTATTCGTTTGTTTGGGTTTGATAACATGTGATGTTTCAAAATAGAGAAAGCATGGGTTCATTTTTGATCCAAAAATATTCAATTCGATATGAGTACGTCGGTTTACTTATTTTTGAGTACTTCATTTTTCTCAGTGTATCAACCTACAGATCAAATACAGGGTTGTTCAAAAGAATTGGAAAACATATTTGGCTATGGACGGTAACTGCTGAAATCAATTTTTCAAATGTTTACTTAGTTATCTTATTTACGCCATTTCCCTAAATTACGATGTCTTGTTAAAGCATTCAGAAAGTGTTGGAAAGTATTTTATAATCTATGATTAACGCATGATTTTTCTTACTCGTTTTTTTTCTATTTCCCAGATCAGTCTTTTCCTATAAAGCATACCAAATCTATTTAGCTCATATTCACAAAATACAATATACACGGGAATAAAAAATTTAAATAAATATCGCTTATCATGCCGCTCTATAAATAATAGTTGTATTAATATCCGTGAGTCTCCATGTTCGTATTTAATAAAGCAATGACAAATCACAACAAATTAAAAAATTTACACATTCTAAATATCAAGCTTGAACTCAATATCAAGCATAGAACTTAATATCAAGCATAGAACTGAATAAAAAAATATGTCAGTTGATAAGCATTGTTTTTTAAGTGGAAAAATTTAAAATGATTTAGAAGAATAGGACTCCAAAATAGCGATATTTTGCTAAAAAGTACGGTAAAAAGATAAGATTTTATATTTACAGCAAAAGGTTATTTCAAAATTCATCGCTGTATTAATACTTAGAAATTTTTCCAGAGAGAATCCTTCGCCTTATATACAATATTTCAAATGAAAATCAAATATCAAATTAATTGCTTAAAAGGCGCAAATAGTGAAAAAGATTCCAAGCCGGGACTCGAACCCGGGCCATCAGTATAGCACACTGATATTCTACCGACTAAACCACATGGAACGACGCCCAGTCTGTAAAATTTCTCACTATTACAGGTTGGCAAGGCTACAAACGCAGCACAAGATGGAATATTTATCGTGAGCCACCGACATGCGGTAAACACGAAACTTAATGAAATCCAGCATCGAAACTATATTAATAATTGGAAATTTTTCCAGGGAGAAACATTCGCCTTCCATACAACATTTCAAATTAAAATTGCCTTTTAAGCAATTAATTTGAAATTTGATTTTCATTTGAAATATTGTATGCAAGGCGAATGGTTCTCTCTGGAAAAATTTCCAAGTATTAATATAATTTCAATCGATACTGCATTTAATTAAGTTTCGTGTTTGCATCATGTTGGTGGCTCACGCTAAATATTCCATCTTGTGCCGAGTTTGTAGCCTCGCCATCATGTAATAGTGAGAAATTTTCCAGCCTGGGTATCGTTCCATGTGATTTAGTCGGTAGAATGTCAGTGCGCTGTACTAATGGCCCGGGTTCGAGTCCCAGCAAGGAATCTTTTTCACTATTTGCGTCTTTTAAGCAATTAATTTGAAATTTGATTTTCATTTGAAATCACGGTGTTTATGACAAGTTCGTCACAAATGACCCATATTTCACAAATTGGTCACAGTGTGACGTCAAAGCATTGTCGCTTTCGTCACAGGTTCGTCACAAAGTTAATGCCAAAATAGTCACAAATGACACACTTTTCACAAATTTGTCACACCGTGACTTCACAGAGTGGTCACAATGTGACGTCACAAACGACCTCTAAAACGGCCATAACGACCTCGCATTCTAGTCACTGTGACGTCACATCGACGTCACGTGACGTCACATCGACGGTCACAAAATCACAGTGTGACTTCACAACGACGTCGCCGTGACGTCACCATGCCTTACGGGTATGTTATGGAAAAAAAAATTATTGTAGAAAAGAAAAAAAAAATTGTTTTATTTTCTTTATTAATTCAAAGAAAATGTTTATAAAAATAATAATAAAACTAATAATTATTTTAATAAGTAATAATTAATAAAGTGATAATTAATTTTTATGAATATACTCACTAATTAGTAATATGTTATTGAATTATGAGCATTGTGTATTGAAAATATTCATTACCATAAAATAAAGTATGCAATATTATGAACTTATTTTTCTTCAAACTATCAGAATATTGCTTTTTTTAACCCTTTAACTGGCTGGCCCGGATTTTTCAGTTTCTAGGAGTTATGTCAAAGTGGCTGTAAACAAAAATATTTTAAATCGAATTTTATTTTGAACCATATGTATAAAGAAGTGATAATAAAGATATTATAGCATCAAACTGCGATTAATAAATATATATATCCTGAAATTTACAAGCATTCTTATAAAAATACAGAAAATTCCTCGGACGATGAAAGGGAATACTTATACATATTTACTTTCTTGGATTAACTGAGCTTTCAATTTACCTTTCAAATGTTAAAAATTTGTGTATTGATATACAAACTTAATTATGTATAGATTTAAACAGTTGTTTGTAGTGTATAGATAAATATTAGAAAAAAAAATTGAAACATAAACAATTTTTTATGCATAAATTTGTTTCTGGAATACTTTAAAAATTAGCTTCTACATTATCTGTCTATTTTTTGCTTTATTAAGTGTAAGATTCAATCACTTAACATCTTTTATTCATCCGTTTCAAATTCGAAAAACTATATGGCCCATATTCAGTATCTAGATGTTATCAGTTTCAATATGAGTAGTGGGGAAAAGGGTGTTCGATTCCGGCGGAGGGTGGAACTGAAAATCGTACTATAGTACGAGAGTGTTTGAGAGATATGTGTGTTAAGTTCTTATCAGTCGGAAAGGAGATAAGATAGGATAATCTGATAAGATAATCTGATAGTGAGATAAGAGAAAAGTGTTGAAAGATCATGCTATAGTAGGAGAGTATTAGTTTAGGAAGAAAATTATAGATTGTTTTCGAACGTAAGGAGTCGATCTAGATCATACTATAGTATGATAGGGTAGGTGGGGAGTTAAATTTTAGACGGGGCTTAATTTTTCGTAGCATCTTAGGGTTTAGATGAATGTCCATATAAGGTAATGTTATACTGTAACATAAGAGTTTAGGTCTTTTTGAGAGGAAGCTTATTTTTTGGAATCGACTTAGAATTTGGACATGAAAATGCTAGGTGGCGCCCTCTACCGGCAGGAATTCGAAACTATTGTAATTAGGTTTTTTCATAAAAATTTCACTTGGAATCGAGCCTGTAACAAAATAGTCTCTTGACTTGATAATTTGAAGTAGGTTTAACTGATCAAGCCAAGAAACTATACCTGTAAGTCGAGATTTTAGATGTTTCAAGGCAGAAATTGTGGCCTTCTCCTTTATGTGCGTTGGTTTGTCGGTTACTTAAGATAAGTCAACAGTACCTATTTTAACTACTACTACACTTTGAGAATTACTTTAATGTATAAGATTTTATCGATTTTGCATGCGAGAGTAGGGTCATTCTACCATACCTTAGTTTCGAACTTCATAACAAATTTCATTTTTTGTAACTGATATGCTATGCACTATTTGAGAATTACTTTAATGTATACGATTTTCATTTTTAGCTCTAATATATTTTATCGATTCTGCGCGTGAGAGTAGGTTCATTTTACCAAACCCTGGTTTCGAACCTATGAACTATGAGTCAAAATTCATTTTTTGTGGGTGATACGCTATCCACTGGGCAAAGCGTGCCCAGACATTTACTAACATATTTTTGAACACTATCTTTTCTAAATACTTATCATTTTATTATGCTTTCGTTTAATATTAATTTAACTTAACGGGACTTATAATTACATCACAACATTTAACATTCTGATAGTTATTAATTTTCAATTTTAATGTCCTTGTAGCGCAATTGGATAGCGCATATGACTGTTAACCATGGGGTTACCGGTTCGAGTCCGGTCAAGGGCGAACTATTATTTTTTCTTAATAAGTTTGAAGATTTGAAGGATCCATTTTGAAAGAAAGTTATACAATAAGCAATTATTATAAATTAAATCATCTGCTAGTTCGTTATTGCAATAGATAATTATTTAATGATTCTACATTAATTCTAATGAATTTTAAAACTAATGCTACACTTCAACTCATTCTTTTGTAGAGTTTAATAAAATTTAGTATCAGTTTAAGCATTGGTTTAACATATATTTCACTGAAATAATAAAATTAACTTGTAAAACTTTAGAACGATGAATTGAAATTTGTAAATCGAATAATCACATACTGTACAGACATTACAAAAGCACCTTTTGATATTTGATTGATACACTTCCCGTGAACTTTACACTTTATGTCACGTGTTATTCTGACATGTATGCACCAATCATTACATTTTTTTTAACATGCGCCCCCTATGATTATATGAAATTGAATGGAAAGAGACATTTTTTTCATTAGTGTTTGCTTTTCTTTGAATGTGTGAAGACGTTTTTACACTTAAGACAATATGGCTGGTTCTCAAGATGGATATTCTACTATGTTAAACGATGATGTATCAAGATTAAATGATCAAGACATGATATTAACAGTACAACCTAAAGTAGATCCCGTTTCAGATAATGAAGTGGAATCCTCTGTATCAAAACTGAAGTCACATTTTTTATGTACTATTTGCAGCAAGTCTTTTTTACGAAAAGGTAATTTAAAACCAACATTTGATCATACATTCAGGAGAAAGACCATTTGTATGTGACATCTGTCAAAAGACATTCTCTAGAAAGACTGTTTTGAATCGTCATAAATTATCTCATTTAAAGATACCTTCGCAACATAAATGTAATTCATGTGATGAAGCCTTCTCAAGAAAGTCTGACTTATTAAAACACAAGAACATCCACAACTCCTCCAAGCAGGATAAATGTAGCGAAATGAAACCAGCTTTATACGACCAAGAGGCACATGTTTCGGATATTGGGATACCTCCTTTAAAGATAAAATCCTTTGAATGTGGAATTTGTCATAAAACATTCATGCAAAGAACTGATTTAAAACGTCATAGTATAACTCATTCCAAGACAGCCACTGGATATAAATGTGATCAATGTGGAAAAGACTATTTCAGCAAGTTTTTGTTAAAAAGTCATACGTTAATCGCACATCAAACACCCCATTTGAAGAAAAAGTCCTTTGAATGTGAAATTTGTCATTAAACATTCATGCAAAGAACTTATTTAAAAGAGCACAGTATAACTCATTCTAAGACAACCACTTCATATAAATGTGAACAGTGTGGATAAGACAATTTAAGCAGGTTTTTGCTAAAAATTCATATGAAGTCTCACGAGAAGACTCTCAACTCATACAATTGTGATAAGTGTTCCAATTCATTTTCATCAAAGTCTATTTTAACTAAACATAAAAAATTCATTCTAAGAAATATAAATGTAATCACTGTAACATTATCTTTTATCTCGACTTTGAGTTTATACATCATCTTATCAAAATGCATAAATGAAAACTTTGTCTAAACATATAAATTGATTTGAATATCTACAACTTTCTAAAATTATTTGTCTTTCTATAATTATTGAAAATGATTAATAAATATTATGTAAGTGAAACATATTTTGTCTTTTTATTTTTTTTTTTTTGTTCTAAAACCATTTCAAATTTTATCTAAGAAATTGTATTCAATTAAGAAATTAGTTACTATATATTCATATAATATTTTACTAAATAGAAAATTCTCATGGATTATTAAACAGCATTTTATGCATATCCATACTAAAAAGAGGGTTGCAACCAAAATTATTCAGCGAAAGTGACGCCAACTTGGCGATATCTCTAATATTTCGCCAAATTCCTGTAGACATTCGTGTGAACCAATAGGGATTACTTGCTTACTAGGTAAATATTTACTAAGTATTTATATAATATTATACTAAAAAGGAAAAACAAATATCATATTTCAAATTTTGTTTAAGTAATTCAAAAACATTTAATAATATTTCTACATAATATTCACTAAGTATTCAACTAATATTTCACTAAAAAAATATTCAACTATTATTATACTAAAAAGAAAATAAATATCATACTTCAAAATTTTGTTTAATTGTATTCAATTAAGTAAATATTTATTAAGTATTCATATAATATTATACTAAATAGAATAAAATATATAATATTTCAAATTTTGTCTAAGTAATTGTGTTCAATTAAATAATATTTACTAAGTATTCACATAACATTTTACTAAAAATTGTATTCAAATAAATAAATAGTTACCAAGTACTCATATAATATTATACTAAAAAGAAAAAATATATATAATATTTCAAATTTTGTCTAAGTAATTGTGTTCAATTAAATAATATTTACTAAGTATTCACATGACATTTTACTAAAAATTGTATTCAATTAAATAAATAGTTACTAAGTATTCATATAATATTATACTAAAAAGAAAAAAATACATACAATATTTCAAATTTTGTCTAAGAAATTGTATTCAATTAAATAAATATTTATTAAGTATTCATATAATATTATACTAAAAAGAAAAAATATATATATAATATTTCGAATTTTGTCTAAGTAATTGTGTTCAATTAAATAATATTTACTAAGTATTCACATAACATTTTACTAAAAATTGTATTCAATTAAATAAATAGTTACTAAATATTCATATAATATCTCTCTATTCTAAAAAAAAGTAACTACCGCTGTCACCGCCGCCGCCGCCGCCGCCGGTTTTGAATTTTTTGTGACCGGAGGTCTTTCTTCGTTCATATTAAGAAAAATAAAGCATATAAAAAATATGAAAATCGGTAGTATAATACAAAAATGTTTGATAAACACGCTGATGCAGACAGTTTTCAAATCGAAGAATTATTTTAAGAGATATTTAATGCTAAAGTTGGACAAAATCGTTCCACTAAAAAAGTTTTATAGGAGCAAAAACTATACATCGGAATTTAATAATTTTTAGATCAGTTTATACGTTATAATTTTCCGGTGTGCAGAATCAATTTATTTTTTTAATTTGACTCATTTTTCGAGGTTTCATTTCTATTTTAAATTCAAACTTTCAGCATTTCGAGAGATATTTTTTTCTTATTTCAGAAAATTGTACTAATTTAACCTGTTGCCAACTTTATAAACAACGGAAACAATAATGTTTGCTTCAAATTAAAAATTTATTTACACGTGACTATTATAAACAGAAAAATTAAATAATTACTTATAAAAAGCAGGAACTTATTGAAAATTACTTCATCTATAATTACACATGAATTTTAACAGAGAAAGGATATTGTAAAATAATAAATTTATTAATATGCGTTAGAAGTCTTAAATAGGAGAAATTACATCACATTTACGTCACATTACAGTTATTACATAAAATGAACACAAAATAATATTGCAAAACAGTATAAATTTAAAAATAGCGCGAGACATTTACTTGATATTTTGAGATGAATTTTTCAACTATTTTTTTTTTTTTTTTTTTTTTTTTTTGGACTGCGCAAATAATATTTCATTTCTAATAAAAGCATTTTCACGTGAATATTAAAAAGGGAAAGAAAAGTTTGGGGAAAATTACGTCAGATTAAAAACGATATATTTAAAATGTCTTATTTAAAAGGACTTTCTTTTCGCTTTGTTAAAAAAGACCGGGAGACAAAGACTCTGTTTACTTAATTCATTTTATATTAGATGATTTTGAAATGCCATTGTATCTTTTAACAGCAGCTGATTTTTCCGTAAAATTCCCCAATCAAAGAGAAATGAATAGAAACCCGTTTATAGGGAGATCGCTTTTGTTTTTTTTAATTATAATTCAATCTTCCAAAATCTTTTTAAAGCCGATCAAATTAGCGTGCTTTTAGAGACTGCAGTGTCTGAACGGGGGTTGGCGAGCGTAGCTCGTAGGGGGCCGAGCCCCCTAGTTTTACTAAAAAGAAAAAAAATAGATACAATATTTCACATTTTGTCTAAGAAATTGTATTCAATTAAGTAAATAGTTACTAAGTATTCATATAATATTATACTAAAAAGAAAAAATAAATATCATATTTCAAATTTTGTGTAAGTAATTATGTCAATTAAATAATATTTAATAAATATTCAACTAATATTACACTAAAAAGAAAAAATAAATATCATATTTCAAATTTTGTCTAAATAATGATATGCAATTAAATAATAGTTACTAAGTATTCAACAAATATTGTCTAAGCATTCAACTAATATTGTACTAAAAAGGGAAAAAATATATAATACTTCAAATTTTATCTAAGTAATGGTGTTCAATTAAATAATATTTACTAAGTATTCATATTTTACTAAAAGAAATCACACAATAGTGAAGACATCAGTCAAAGTGTTTAAACACGTAGTTTAATTAAATTACTCTTGAATAAACTTCACTTAAATTTATTTTTTTTTTCAATTTCTTATCAAATGAATCCTGAGTTAACTTTATTTTATTAATTTCATATTAAATTCCTGAAGTTATCCATTAAATAAGTTAATTTTCAGTACTTTTAATATATTAGAACGTTTAATATATCACCCACCGTTTGTATAAACAACTCTCATTCCCCTATTAATAATGAAAATTATCATATGTTACCAAACAATTCTTCAAAAAAGGATAAAACCATTAACGTAATATATATAATTCACCCTGTATATAAAAACTATTACCTTGAGTTACCATACTATTCTTCAAAAAACGATAAAACCATTCACATAATATATATCATTCAAACTGTATATAAAAACTGTTACCACACAATTCTTCAAAAATGATAAAACCACCATTCAAAATGAATTGTTTAAAACAAAACGTATTCCTATCCTCTTTAATCTGTGTATTTATTTTTTCAAAGTGTTCGAGTATAGTACTTCTATTACAACTTTTTTAAAGGAAAGTTATAATTTGTACATGTATAACTAAAGAAATAAACAATCCCATAACAATTAAAAATGTATAACATATCTATAAAATATCCTACTAAATACCTTAATACTATCATTCATACCTTTCAAGAATTAAAAAAGTTGATACTATTCTACGAAAAAGAATAAAACCGTTAACATACTACATATCATATCAATCAATTAATCAATCAGTCATATCAATCAATGAATCAATCATATCATTACTAATATGTATGTTTATTTTGCTACCTTTTAGAACTTTTAATAGAGTGTTAGAGTATAATTTGCATATGTATAACTTAAGAAAACAACAATTCTTTAATAAATAAAAAATATAACATAAGTTTAAAACATTAAACTAATAATCTTAATATTATAATTTATACTTTTTAAAATTAAAAAGTTTAAAAAATTTAAAAATTAAAACTTTTATAAAATTTAAAAATTAAAACTTTGAAAAAAAAACATTATAAAATTTAAAAAATTAAAACTTTGAAAAAAAAAAAACTTTATAAAATTTAAAATTAAAACTTTGAAAAAAAACTTTATAAAATTTTAAAAATTTAAACTTTGAAAAAAAAATCTTTATAATATTTAAAAAAATTAAACTTTAAAAAAAAACTTTATAAAATTTAAAATTAAAACTTTGAAAAAATTATAGAGTTTAAAAAATTAAAAAAATTAAAACGTTTTTAAATTTTATAAAGTTTTTTTTTCAAAGTTTTAATTTTTTAAATTTTATAATGTTTTTTTTTCAAAGTTTTAATTTTTAATTTTATAAAGTTTTTTTTTCAAAGTTTTAATTTTTTAAATTTTATAAAGTTTTAATTTTTAAATTTTATAAAAGTTTAAATTTTTAAATTTTTTAAACTTTTTAATTTTAAAAAGTATAAATTTTAATATTAAGATTATTAGTTTAATGTTTTAAACTTATGTTACATTTTTTATTTATTAAAGAATTGTTGTTTTCTTAAGTTATACATATGCAAATTATACTCTAACACTCTATTAAAAGTTCTAAAAGGTAGCAAAATAAACATACATATTAGTAATGATATGATTGATTCATTGATTAATATGACTGTTTGATTAATTGATTGATATGATATGTAGTATGTTAAAGGTTTTATTCTTTTTCGAAGAATAGTATAAACTTTTTTAATTCTTGAAAGGTATGAATCATAGTATTAAGGTTTTTAGTAGGATATTTTATAGATAAGTTATACATTTTTAATTGTTATGGGATTGTTTATTTCTTTAGTTATACATGTACAAATTATAACATTACTTTAAAATAATTGTAATAGGAGTACCATACTCGAACACTTTGAAAAAATAAACACACAGATTAAAGAGGATAGGAATACGTTTTGTTTAAAACAATTCATTTTGGATGGTGGTTTTATCATTTTTGAAGAATTGTGTGGTAACAGTTTTTATATACAGGGTGAATGATATATATTATGTGAATGGTTTTATCCTTTTTTGAAGAATAGTATGGTAACACAAGGTAATAGTTTTTAGATACAGGGTGAATTATATATATTACGTTAATGGTTTATCCTTTTTTGAAGAATTGTATGGTAACATATGATAATATTCATTATTAATAGGGGAATGAGAGTTGATTATACAAACGGTGGGCGATATATTAAACGTTCTAATATATTAAAAGTATTGAAAATTAACTTATTTAATGGATAACTTCAGGAATTTAATATGAAATTAATAATATAAAGTTAAATCAGGATTCATTTGATAAGAAATTGAAAAAAAAATTAAATTTAAGTGAAGTTGATTCGAGAGTAATTTAATTAAACTACGTGTTTAAACACTTTGACTGATGTCTTCACTGTTGTGTGATTTCTTTTAGTAAAATATGAATACTTAGTAAATATTATTTAATTGAACACCATTACTTAGATAAAATTTGAAATATTATATATTTTTTTCCCTTTTTAGTACAATATTAGTAGAATGCTTAGACAATATATGTTGAATACTTAGTAACTATTATTTAATTGCATATAATTACTTAGACAAAATTTGAAATATGATATTTATTTTTTCTTTTTAGTGAGTTTTCTTCTATTCTTTTTAATTAGTTGAATATTTAGTAAATATTATTTAATTGGGCATAATTACTTACACAAAATTTGAAATATGATATTTATTTTTTCTTTTTCGTATAATATTATATGAATAATTAGTAACTATTTGCTTAATTGAATACAATTTCTTAGACAAAATTTGAAATATTGTATTTATTTTTTCTCTTTAGTATAATATTATATGAATACTTAGTAACTACTTATTTAATTGAATACAATTTGTAGTAAAATGTTATATGAAAACTTAGTAAATATTATTTAATTGGATACAATTACATAAACAAAATTTGAAATATGATATTTATTTTTTCTTTTAATATAATATTATATGAATACTTAGTAACTATTTACTTAATTGAATACAATTTCTTTGACAAAATTTGATATATTGTACTTTTTTTTCTTTTTAGTATAATATTATATGAATATTTAGTAACTATTTATTTAATTGAATACAATTTTTAGTAAAATGTTATGTGAATACTTAGTAAATATTATTTAATTGAACACAATTACTTAGACAAAATTCGAAATATTATATATTTTTTTCTTTTTAGTATAATATCATATGGATACTTAATAAATATTTACTTAATTGAATACAATTACTTAAACAAAATTTTGAAGTATGATATTTATTTTTCTTTTTAGTATAATATCAGTTGAAAATTTTTTTAGTGAAATATTAGTTGAATACTTAGTCAATATTATGTAGAAATATTATTAAATGTTTTTGAATTACTTAAACAAAATTTGAAATATGATATTTAGTTTTTCTTTTTAGTATAATATTATATAAATACTTAGTAAATATTTACCTAGTAAGCAAGTAATCCCTATTGGTTCACAATGAATGTCTACAGGAATTTGGCGAAATATTAGAGATATCGCCAAGTTGGCGTCACTTTCGCTGACTAATTTTGGTTGCAACCCTCTTTTTAGTATGGTTATGCATAAAATGCTGTTTAATAACCCATGAGTTTTGCCAAAAACCATGTCTATTTAGTAAAATATTACGTGAATATATAGTAACTAATTTCTTAATTGAATACAATTTCTTAGTTAAAATTTGAAATGGTTTTAGGACAAAAAAATAAAAAGAAAAAATATGTTTCACTTACATAATATTTATTAATCATTTTCAATAATTATAGAAAGACAAATAATTTTAGAAAGGTGTAGATATTCAAATCAATTTATATGTTTAGACAAAGTTTTCATTTATGCATTTTGATAAGATGATGTATAAACTCAAAGTCGAGATAAAAGATAATGTTACAGTGATTACATTTATATTTCTTAGAATGAATTTTTTTATGTTTAGTTAAAATAGACTTTGATGAAAATGAATTGGAACATTTATCACACTTGTATGAGTTGAGAGTCTTCTCGTGAGACTTCATATGAATTTTTAGCAAAAACCTGCTTAAATAGTCTTTTCCACACTGTTCACATTTATATGAAGTGGTTGTCTTAGAATGAGTTATACTGTGCTCTTTTAAATATGTTTTTTGCATGAATGTTTAATGACAAATTTCACATTCAAAGGACTTTTTCTTCAAATGGGGTGTTTGATGTTCGGTTAACGAATGACTTTCTAACAAAAACTTGCTGAAATAGTCTTTTCCACATTGATCACATTTATATGCAGTGGCTGTCTTGGAATGAGTTATACTATGACGTTTTAAATCAGTTCTTTGCATGAATGTTTTAT
This sequence comes from Maratus speciosus, assembly GCA_963932465.1. NCBI lineage: Eukaryota > Metazoa > Arthropoda > Arachnida > Araneae > Salticidae > Maratus > Maratus speciosus. The sequence goes on from OZ010799.1 coordinate 288,196,831, forward strand.
GACAAATTCCACATTCAAAGGACTTTATCTTTAAAGGAAGTATCCCAATATCTGAAACCTGTGTCTCTTGGTCGTATAAAGCTGGTTTCATTTCGCTACATTTATCCTGCTTGGAGGAGTTGTGAATGTTCTTGTGTTTTAATAAGTCAGACATTCTTGAGAAGGCTTCATCACATGAATCCAATTTATGTTGCGAAGGTATATTTAAATGAGATAATTTATGACGATTCAAAACAGTCTTTTTAGTGAATGTCTTTTGACAGATGTCACATACAAATGGTCTTTCTCCTGAATGTGTGATCAAATGTTGGTTTAAATTACCTTTTCGTAAAAAAGACTTGCTGTAAATAGTACATAAAAAAGGTGACTTCAGTTTTGATACTTAGGATTCACTTCATTATCTGAAACGGGTTCTACTTTAGGTTGTACTGTTAATATCATGTCTTGGTCATTTAATCTTGATACATCATCGTTTCACATAGTAGAATATCCATCTTGAGAACCAGCTATATTATCTTAAGTGTAAAAATGTCTTCACACATTCAAAGAAAAGCAAACACTAATGAAAAAATGTATCGTTCCATTCAATTTCATATAATCATAGGGGGCGCATGTTAAATAAATTTAATGATTGGTTCATAAATGTGAGAATAACACGTGACATAAAGTATAAAGTTCACGGGAAGTGTATCAATCAAATATCAAAAGGTGCTTTTGTAATGTCTGAAAAGTATATGATTATTCGAATTACGAGTTTGAATTCATCGTTCTAACGTTTTACAAGTTAATTTTATTATTTCAGTGAAATATATGTTAAACCAATGCTTAAACTGATACTAAATTTTATTAAACTCTACAAAAGAATGAGTTGAAGTGTAGCATTAGTTTTAAAATTCATTAGAATTAATGTAGAATCATTAAATAATTATATTTTGCAATAACGAACTACGAGATGATTTAATTTATAATAATTGCTTATTGTATAACTTTCTCTCAAAATGGGTCCTTGAAATCTCTAAACTTATTAAGAAAAAATAATAGTTCGCCCTTGACCGGACTCGAACCGGTAACCCCATGGTTAACAGTCATATGCGCTATCCAATTGTGCTACAAGGACATTAAAATAGAAAATTAAGAACTATCAGAATGTTAAATGTTGTGATGCAGTTATAACTCCCGTTAAGTTAAATTAATATTAAACGAAAGCATAATAAAATGATAAGTATTTAGAAAAGATAGTGTTCAAAAATATGTTAGTAAATGTTTGGGAACGGTTAGCCCTGTGGATAGCGTATCACCCACAAAAAATGAAATTTGACTCATAGTTCATAGAAAATGAACCAACTCTCACGCGCAGAATCGATAAAATACGTTAAAACTAAAAATGAAAATCGTATACATTAAAGTAATTCTCAAATATTGCATAGCATATCAGTTACAAAAATGAAATTTGTTATGAAGTTCGAAAGTAAGGTATGGTAGAATGACCCTACTCTCGCATGCAAAATCGATAAAATCTTATACATTAAAGTAATTCTCAAAGTGTAGTAGTAGTTAAAATAGGTACTGTTGACTTATCTTAAGTAACCGACAAACCAACGCACATAAATGAGAGGGCCGCAATTTGTGCCTTGAAACATCTAAAATCTCGACTTACAGGTATAGTTTCTTGGCTTGATCAGTTAAACCTACTTCAAATTATCAAGTCAAGAGACTATTTTGTTACAGGTTCGATTCCAAGTGAAATTTTTATGAAAAAACCTAATTACAATAGTTCCCAATTCCTGCCGGTAGAGGGCGCCACCTAGCATTTTCATGTTCAAATTCTAAGTCGATTCCAAAAAATAAGCTTCCTCTCAAAAAGACCTAATGTTACAGTATAACATTACCTTATATGGACATTCATTCAAACCCTAAGATGCTACGAAAAATTAAGCCCCGTCGAAAATGTAGCTCCCCACTTACCCTATCATACTATAGTATGAACTAGATCGACTCCTTACGTTCGAAAACTATCTATAATTTTCTTCCTAAACCAATACTCTCCTACTATAGCATGATCTTTCCACACTTTACTCTTATCTCACTATCACATTATCTTATCCTATCTTATCTCCTTTCCGACTGATAAGAACTTAACACACATATCTCTCAAACCCTCTCATACTATAGTACGATTTTCAGTTCCACCCACCACACTCCACCCTCCGCCGAAATCGAACACCCTTTTCCCCACTACTAATATGTTTAACAGTATTTCAGGACATGTTCCCGTAATCGCTTTGTTGCTGCATTAAACATTGTAAATAACAGCTAAATTTCAATGAAGATAGAGTTTTATTCATAAAATTTAAAGCAAAGTTTTATGGAAAAAAAGAATAACCAATGTATTATAAATGTAGCATTACGATCTTTGTACTATTTAATACATTTAAATTTAGTTTCGAGCGTTTGTAAATTCTTTTTTGCATATAAAAATGTAGTACCTTTCATTAAACTATTTTTACGAAGACATTACTGCACCTTACAAGGTATAGTATAAAACTCTCATTTATTTTTCCTTTTCGCCTTAAAAAAAAAAAAAAAAAAAAAAAAAAAAAAAAAATCATTGAAATGCTACATAATGAGGTAGGAAGAATATACTTTTTGAAAGGAAAAAAAATGAGGCTATGCTTAAATCATATGGTTGCACTTACAACTAAATTCTGGAATGCAGTTATTCGCACTCATAAAAATATTTCCTCTAGTTTTATTACTTTGTGCCTTTCATAATAAATTACTGAAGTTTGATAAAAACATATTTCGTAACATTTTATGTACATATAAGCAATATTTCTACTATTTTATGTATTCCGAGAAGAACAAATATGAGAAAACGAAAGTATTTTAAGGAGAAAAATAATATGTTTGCAAAAATGAATATGAAAATGTGGCAAAAACTTTAGAAAACAGATATACAGAAAGTTATTAGGCTCACCATATTTGTATATAAATGAAAGTATCCGTGTATAAATTTTCTCTTAAAAAATATGATGTTTGGATTTTAAATCATATTTTTGATTATTCCTTTAAATCCTATCTTTTTAAAGTTGAGTATTACTTTTAAGGTGAAAGAAATTATCTTTGAACAAGTGAAAACAAAATTAATAAATATATAGGCTGGTCCAAAATTAGACCGACAAATTACAAGGTGTAATAGTAATTATCAAGAGGATCAAAAATAGCCATAGAACATGGAGTCGCAAACCACTTATTTAGTCATAAACACAGTGTGTTTCATCATAACAGAACTTGTGTTGACAGTAATAATTTTCATAAAAAAATATATATATATGAAAACACAACGATGTGTACAATGTTTTGTGTGAAATGATTTACCATCACGAAAAGTTCTGGAGAAACAGAGTGTTGAAGCAATCGATGATACTGTAAGAATTCTTAATTGCAGTTCAAAATGTGGAGCGCCAAGTGCATGCAGCTGGCGCGTATAATGGAAACTTCTACTACTTTTTTTCATATTATCACATTTAAAACAAAGGTGAGAATGTCTGTTAAAAGTTTTATTATAATATATTTCAGTTTTCTGAAATTTATCAACGTCAACCCAAATTGAATTTGGGTAGAACGCCCTGTATTTTTGATTAAATAGCGACCGCATGTTCAGTGGTAAGTTTTCATCATCTTGATGCCTTTTATCACCCTCTTAACGTGTCAGTCAAATTTTGGAACAACCTGTATATACATTGAAAATATGTTATATTTTTACTTCTAGAATTTAAAGCAGGTGCACTCGAATTTCTAAACTGGGGTGGTCCATGAAGTTTACCAAAACGAGATAATGCCTTTAATTATATTTAATTATAATAGCGTTTGTGTTTTCTTGCAATCAAATACAACATATAACCAGTGTTTTCGCTGGTTATATGTTTTAACAAATATGGTACAAATAATTCGAATATTATTTAATCAAAATTGAATATTATTTTTGTGTTCTCTTTTTTTTTATTAAAGAACAAGTGGAAATGAGAAAGATGCATTTGCAAAAGGTGTTTTACAATGCTACGAAAACATTCGTGTAAAAGATAACACACCATCTATTAACCATTTTCAAAATGAAAAACCATTCATAAAAAATAGCAGTTTATTGAATAATTACAAAAACAACAACAAAAAAACAGTAGGCATTAAAAAGCTTGAAGTTCCTACTCTATCTAAATCTCCACCAGAAATCTTTGCAAGGTATTGAGACCTCTTTTATAAAAACCCTTCAATTTGAACCCATGCAACTACTTAAAATAATCAACGCAATAAAATGCAATGCATATTAATTTTTTTTTTAATCTGGGGATTAGATGTTTTTGTGGAAAAATAGCTCTAAAATATACAAAGAATCAGAGTAAATGAGAAAAATCATGGTGTCGGACGTCTAAGTTTTCAATCGGATATGATGTAAATAAAGTTTTAATTTTATTATTACCGAATAAATTTTATCTAATAATTATTACTTTTTTTACAGGCATCTCTATTATAATAGCCTAAGTCATGTGACTGTCATCAATAATTCCGGGCTGACCGCTTCACTTTTTAAATACCAAACGGCCATTCCTCTGCTTTTATGTTAGTTGGGCTCAGGTGATACATTGCCAAACATTCTAGCATCGCCATCATTTCATTTAAAATATAAAGCTATCACTCATTTCATTTAAAATACATAACTTTCATTTCAAACACATATATTTAAAATACATATATCGGGCACATTTAAAATACACATATTCCATTCACCTCATTTAAAATGCAATAAATAAATAGACAAATAAATAAAGGTATTTTTCCAGGATAGGTCCTTGGTGAGAAACAAAAATTGACATCGTATTTTCCGTCTATATCCTATTTCATATACATAAGCAATTTTTTCGATGTGTGTACAATTATTTAATCTAAAGAACCAATATTATTTTTATATAGAAACAGAAGTAATTTGGATACTGCTTAGTTATCCTGTCGACCAATTTCGCCAAATTATATAAATCGCCAAACCACTCGCCAAATTATACAAATTGACATAATTTTTATTTTAAGTAACGGGAGAACAAATAAATTAGTATAACATTAATAGAAATACAAATAAAACGTCAAAATAAAGATCACTTGATGATGTAAACACGTGTAACTTGCTTAAAGTCAAGTGAATGTGACATTTACGATCATCCATTATTGGCATTTAATCTTGCAGTTTGGCGATAGAGTTTTGGTCGACGGGATAACTAAGTAGTACCCATTTAATCTTATAGTTCGGCGATGGATTTTTGGTCGACGGGATAACCAAGTAGTATCGTATTTTGTATATACACAAATATTGTACATCTATGTATAAATAAAATGTTTATATGCAAATAAATACATATAAACAAAAATAAAATTCACCAGATTCGTTTCCATAGCTATTTATATATTTTGCCAACGTATTTCACTTTTTGAAGACCGAATTTAAAAAAATAAAAAATAAAAGAATTTTTAAGATTAAAAAAAAATGCAATGACCCCTGTAGTAGAAAAGTACTTAAATAAATAATTAATCGCAATAATCATAACATAAACTAAAATATTTCATTTCAACATCAAAGTATAGTTTCTAATTTACATTCAAATAAATATATATTCTAAGATAACTTCAATTGAAATTTGGTTGGCATCTTACTATCTCACTTCATAAGGTAAACAAACACAAGAGATTCATTCAACATGAACAATAGAAAATATTAAACCATGAAGGTAATCATTCGCAAAGCAGGTTCGCCAACAATGAATGGACAATTTTCTTATGATGTCATAGTATGTAAATTGGCGGCTCTAACGTTTGTTTACGGTTTACATTCATTAGGGTTTTATTTTGCTATTTCTCTTATTTACCTTATTTTAGTGTCATATTTATGAACTCGGAAATCAAATTTATAAAAACAAAAGTATATATATTCATTATTTAATTATTAAGTAGTGAAAAAAAATTATAAATGCATGATTTGAAAATTTTAAATTAATTTATTAATACTAAATATAACATTGAAGTAACAACATGTTTAAGTGAAATTAATTTAATTTAGATAATTTATGAACAAATCTAAGTTTAAACATTTCCATTTTCACTCATTTTTACAGCTACAGAAATTAAGTAGCATTTGTCAAAAAACGAAATACGCATAAAAAAGAAGTATGAAATGTTATCAAGATCACAAAGAATTCTTGATTTCTATATCAGAATCGTTGGATTTGGGGAAGGATTAAGCAAGTAAATTAGTTTTAGAATGAAAGAAATATGATGCAATGCTTAGCGTATATTTAAGGGGGATGAAACTGGTGGCCAGAGTCGGCTACTCTCTATAGTAATAGCCTAAGTCATGTGACTGTCATCAACAGTTCCGGGTTGACCGTTTCACTTTTTAATTCCAAACAGCCAATTTGGTAATTTAATGTTAGCCGGGCACAGGTGATAAATCGCCAAATATTGTTCCATCGCTATCATATCATCAGTATTATGATATTCCATCTCATGCGACTGTCATAAACAATTTTTCGCGAGGTAAATTAAAACAAAGCTTTGATGAATTAATTAAATCATAGTTTACAGAATTATTTATTACTTTTTCTTTTCATTTCATTCTTTTCTTTTTCTTGTTTTTTTCCCTTTTTTTTTTTTTAAGAAATAAGAGAAAATTGAGAGCCATAAATTTTAAGTATTTCAGTTTTAAATTAAAGTTATGCATTTTAAATAAAAGGTGTGGAAGTATTATACTCGAAATGAAATTAATGAATAAGAAAAAATACGACGGGTACAATGTTTGGCGATTTATCACCTGCACTCGGCTAACATAAAAATACCGAGTTCATGATTTCTGTATCAGAATCTTCCGATTTGGCGAAAGATTGAGCAAGTAAATTAAATTCTGAATAAAAGTAACATGATACAATGCTTAGCATAGATTTAAAGGAGACCAAACTGGTCGCCAAGGGCGGCTAGTTTTAAACATAATTGTTTTCTAATACAACAATGCTTTTCTTCCTTTTGAAAACTGTAAAGGGTCGTTGCATTTTTTCTTCCAACAATGGTTTCCAGGTTTGAAAATGCTTCGCTTTATTTTCGACTTGTATTTTAAAACAAAGAGAAAATACAAAATATGCTGTATTACCAATTATTGATTATCTGATTCAATTCAATTGAATCACCTGAAAAGGAAAGTAATAAGCATAATACGTAATTAGTTTTGGAACAATAAATTTAAATCTTTAGTAACCTAACTTCTTGTTTGATTCTAAAATGCTGCAAACAGATAGAATATTATTTAGGAGCTTTTATAACAATATAGTCTTCAATTCCCACTCGAAAATACAAAATTTTAATAAAAAAAAAACCTTTATTTTTAAAAAGATAGTTGCATTTTAGTTCGTAAAACGTAAAGACTTGATATGATTAATTCAAAGTAATACAGTTTCCCTCCTGAAATTGTATTGAAATTAAGGCTCGAGTGCTTAGATGATATTGGTACAATCGAGACACGTTTGCAAGTCGTAGTTTTGTAAACGAATTTTATTTCCACATTTCTTTTAGCAGCAAAAGAGTAAAAACATGTTGTGATTTTAAAAAAATAGCATATTTTATATGTTTATATATATATATATATATATATATATATATATATATATATTACGAAACAATTTAATGCGTGTAGTTGAAATATCACGTCGTGCTTATTACGACATATTACTTGATTCGTACCACATATTAATCAGCCGCTGGTGATGTTGTATAGCAATTATATCACTTAGCACAAGCATCGCTAGTGGAGGTATCAACTCTGTGAAAATTTAGCAGCTGTAGAGCAATGATAATATTGGTATAGTCCAATCAAACTCTTATTTAATCATGATGAAAACAAGGCAGCGTGAGTGGTGAAAAAATGCGTATGAAGAAATATGGGGTTTTCCCAATTAAACACATGGAAACGTAGTCATAGGAAACTGTTTATTCCATCAGAACATAACAACACTAAACAATTCCCACAAGATGAGAAATCAGCATTTCAGTCGAGCATAAACTAGTTACTCATGCGAAATAGATGTTAATTCACGAAATGATTATTCTACATGGCTTAGGGCACCGTGTAACATGTTATGTAAACAATCAAACAGCACAAAAAACTTGTTCTGAGCTCATGCTCGAACTATTTATTAGGATGCGCGGAGGAAATCCGATTGAAATGGAAACTTCAGGCTAACCCAACCAAAATCACGAACGAACTTCGAAGTGAAACTGGGATCCGCCACTCAGCTAATGGAGAGCGATCAAGAAACGTCACAGGAAAGAATCCCGACGCCGCTAATGGAAGAATTTCGATGTGAAAAAGCTGTCTCCTAGCGGGCGGGAAAATGAGATGAAATAGAATAAAAATGTAAAAATGGCTTTGATAAATATTCTAAAAATAAGTAACTGCGTTCAGAACTTTACAGTTTGGCAGACGATAAAAATTAATGAACGGATTAAAAGTTTAGATTACGTTTTGGAATAAATCTATTATTAAGATACGCGTTTTAAAACTATAGGAATTTAATTAGAAATAAATAAAAAGGAAATAATGAATAGACTGGCAATTTAGACTAATTTAAATGAATAGTAAAAGTTAAATTTTTTATATAACATATATATATAAAGTGTTATAGGATGCAACGCATACATATACAAAATTTGAACTATTTACGACCTAAAATTCACTGTTGTAGTAGAATTCCCCCAGTGTTCTTTCTTTAGTTTAAGAAGACAGTTTCGTCAATTTTTATGATTTAGCTTAGGCCCCTTTTTTCATTAGTAGCAGCTTCAATTTCGCGATTGTTTATATTATTTGGCACAAAATTGCACTGTTTTGTGACTGCGTTGTCTCAAGATGCTTATAAATAAGAAATACCGTATTGTCTACTATAAAATGTGATAAAGACTTGGTTAAATATATATGTTTTAATTATCAGGAGTTAAATGTTTTGCTTAATTAATGCATTTATCTTTCTTATATTCTACATAAACGATGTCAGGAATAACAGCTAGTAGTGAATATACTAAAATAAAAAGAATGAACTATTACGTATGAGATACAAACTGGAAAAATAGCTTAAAATTAAAGATAATACAGAAAATAGTGATTTTTGAGGACACATAAATTATCTAATTCTTTCTTTATGTCGCTAAATCCTTTTGCTCATCTCTACAACGCGTTTTTAAAAGATTAGTATATAACTTTAATAATTTTTAGAATTTTTTCATTTTAAATTCGTTCTGTAAACTCACATATGTAAGGATGATACGTTGTTCTCATTTATTTTTCATCTCTACAAAAGGAAAAATCTATCTACGATAAAGTGAAAAAGAATGTGTACATATGTTTTACGATTGCACATAGAATAGGAATATGGAATGCTGTTTCTTGTCTACTTGTAACTGTTTCCGCTTGTTTTATGACCGTATGTGTTCCATAAAAATCTTTCATGGTTTGATAAAAAACAACAACAACAACGAAAAAAAAAACTCATAACGATTTAAGCTCATCTGGATAACATTTCTCTAAATTTACGCGTTCCGAGGAAAAAAATTCTGAGAAAATGAAAATATTCCAAGGAAACAAGTGAAAGTACTCCTACAAAAATAGAAAAAGATCAAAGTTACTGAATGTAGTTATACAAAAGTAAAAGAAAATGTTTTATATATATATATATATATATATATTTATGCTAATATTCTAACCTTTTTCATTATTGTGATTTATGTTTGAACCAAACTTAAAAGTAAACATGCATACAAGATTTTTTTTTCTTCTTTGGTAAGTGGCAGTAAATATAAAAAATAAATTTTATTTTCAAAAAGTTTATTTCATCTAACACTTCTTCAAGCAACATATTTTTCAAAATCTGAATTTGTTTCCTGTGTCAAATAATTTAATTAGATTATTTTGCTAACTCATTAAAAATAAATACTTTGTAATTATATCGTGATAAAAGTAACTGTTTTCATTAATATCCTTCAATGTAATTTTGTGATATTAGGAGAGAGTAGCCAAATTTGGACCACATTACTTATTTTCAGGTGTAACTCATCTAATTTTTGGAGTATCTGCAAAACATCACTACACTGGATCAATATATTGCCCTACTAACTAAATAAATATTTAGATCAATTTCTTTTCGAAAATCTTAAGTTTTATTTTAATTTGAAAAATTTGCATAGCTGCCAACTTTTACGCTTTTTTGCTACAACTAAAATTTAGTAGAGATTTTCACCTTATTTAATAGTTAGATTTCGACGATTAGATAAGGCTATATTTACTGTAAAATTTTAGTGGTATGAAGAAAGCGTAAAAGTTGGCAGCTATGAATTTGTCATAAGTGGTCGAAATTCAGCAACTGGTCGCCTAAGTTGGAACCCCAGTCTCCTATATTGGACCGAACAATACCAGGTTGTTTTAATGACTATGGAATATAACTAATTTTATTAAAAGCAAAGTTTGCGATTAATCAAACAATGGAACAAAATAACAGCAATCAAATATAATGAAATCAAATGTGCGAAAATAAGAGTAATTGTTTTAAATCAAAATATATTCAAAATATAAATCAAAGCTATTAGTAATAAAGAATAGAAATTATGGAACTAATTGCCTGTTACTTGAATATCGTGTAAGGAGTGGTGTAAAGCTTACACATGTATTTCGTTTATTCATTTTTTTTGTTCCAGCGCACACAACTTGGAACAGTATTTGACAATCTGAACACTGAATAATTTCTGCTGTTTTATTTTACAGATTAGCAAAACCAATTATCAGTGTCTAGATTTTTCTTTTTAGATTCTGAATCATTAGACTTTTTTTGCAGCAGAAGTTTACTTTGCCTTATGTTTGTATTTCTTCCCTTCCTTCATTTTCTTTCCAATTACATTACGCCCATTTTTTAAAACTTGATGTTTCAATTTCTTTTCTGCCTTCAGAGATTCCTTTTTGCGTTTCTTTTTTTAATTTAAGGTATTTTTATATGGCAAAGATGTTCACACAGCTGTTTCATGGCTCCATCTAGGCGTTGATTTAACTGATTTTAGGAAGGGAGATAACATTTCTAATGACTCTTTGCTTTTTGGATGGATTTGTAGCTGCAGTCTTCTTTCTTCACAAATTACTCTCTCTATTTCGTTTCCTATATCTTTAACAGCTTTTGTGTCACTGGTGTTTTTCTTCCAGATAGTTTGTCTGTGACGTTTTCAACATTTTACAATTATATATCAAAAGTGTTTAAGAAATATGCTATATTGAAAAAAAAGACTACGATTAATCAAAAGCAAAACATTATATATTCAAGCAGCATTGAATTCAGGGGAACCCCCCGCCGGAACCTTGAAATAACCACTCCCCCGGAAGGTCTGTGATTTTATTCGTATTAAAGGCAAAAAAGTAAAATTCCACCCTCTAGAACTGTAAAAGTCTGCCCCCTCATTGTACCCTATTACATCGCCGCACTATTATTATTACTATTTACTAAGCAAGGAAGCATAACTATAAAATTACTTATAGTTTATTTACATATTTACAACAGCTGCCAAACGCAGCTACTCAGCACAACTAATTTCTTACAACTACATCGATACCACTGGTTGCATTCAAAACCTTACAATCTCAGACTCTCTGTGTATGTTGCTGCCATCTCTTAATAACGATTGTTATTATTATTGTTGGGTTGGGATATGACACTACTCCTCTCATAGTTCAAACGAACTACAGGCAATCTTGCTCTTTGACTTCTTCAAACTGGAGCACTTTCCTTAGAGTCCTCGTCATTAGTTTTAGTCAAATTGTCTTTCACAGATTTATCTATTGTATTATCATTTTTATTATTCACAACTCTACCTGTTACAATATCATAAGTAGGCTGAGATTGGCTTGGTTCTATAGTATTTTCAATATTAAGCTGTTCTTTTATTTATCCATTAATTCCAGAAAAACAGTTTTGATTAACCCTTTATACCTATCATAATTACTGCAATTTTTACCACTATGTCCTATATTTTCAACTTTGTCTGACATTAGTTTATCATTTCGATTCATCTATACAATTATCTCTGGTGTTTCATAACTTATCTCTTTATTACATCTCAACTGATCAACGTGACGCTTACACATTATTTCGTCACATCTATTTACTAAAACTCCCAATTAATTTCATAATTTTTCCTTTTACCCATTTTTCCCCTTTTCCAAAATTTTTAGCAAAAACTAAATCAGGAAGCTTATATTTTTGCAGGGATTGCTGTATTTTAGATTTTGATGGTAATACCAAGTGGAGGGCTCTTCGAACTAGCCTTTCAAACAGGAGTTTTACCAGTCACCGAATGAGGAGGGGAATGATTTTCTAACAAAAATCGTGAAATTGACAATGTTATGTCACTTTTATCTAGTTTTTTAAGAAAATTTTTCACAATTTGCACATATCTTTCTGCTTGTCGGTTCGAAGACGGATGATATGGTAGAATAGGCGTATGATTAATTCCATTATTTTTAAGAAATTCCTCAAATTCATGGCTTGTGAACGCGGGACCATTATCACTGAACAATTCAACAGGTAATCCAAATATAGCAAAAATTCCCCTCAATACTTTAATTCTAGTTTTGCTATCAGACCTGGGTACTACCTCTACTTCCAACCATTTAGTATAAGAATCGACTACTATTAAAAATATTTTACCTTCGAAAGGACCAGCACGGTCTATATGGATCCTTTCCTAGGGCAGTTCAGGTTTTCATTTCAAGGGTTCCATTTTGGGACAATCCATCGCAAACATCTGACATCTATTACAAGGATTTACCATTTGTTCAATTTCTTTATCCATATTTGGCCACCAAACTGTCCCCCTAGCTTTCGCTTTTATGCTCGATATAACCTGATGAACGGAATGCAGTAATTTTAATATATATTCACGGCCTTCCTCTGGTACGATCACTCTATGTCCCCACAATAGACAATTTTCTAGGCAGGAAATTTCCTCCCTTCTACGAAAATATGGCTGATTTTCTTCTGGTTTAACCTTTCGCGACCACCGATGTATCACCGACTCTAAAATTTGTTTTGTTACAGGATTTTCGGTTGTCCACTTTGCAATAGTTTTAAAAGTAACAGGCCAATTATCATTAGTTGAAACGAACATTATTTCCGCAGGATTACTTACTATATTTACAGTGTCTGGGAAAGGTAATCTATTTTTATTATTTTTACCCTTGCGATACTCAACTGTATAATGATACCCAGCTAACATTAACGACCATCTCAGGATTCTAGGTGATAATGTATCAAGTAACTTTTTAACAGGATCAAACAATCTAATTAAAGGTTTATGATCTGTTATAATTTTAAAATGTTTTCCAGCTAAATATTGCTGAAATTTAGTGACACCAAACATTACAGATCAAGCTCCTTTATGTATTATTTCATACTTTCTTTCAGTTCTATTTAAAGTTCTAGTAGCATACGTTTCTCTTTACCCTCAACAATGTTGCTTAAAACTGACCCTATACCATATTCAGAAGCATCACAGTTTAAAACTATATCTTTTTTAACATCATATAATTCTAAAACAGGAGATGTAAATAATAATTTTTTAACTTTTTGAAACGCTTTTTCATGCATTTTCTGACCATGTCCACTTTACATTATTATCTAATAATCTATGTAAAGATTCTCAAATATCTGAAATATTAGGCAGGAAGTTTCTATAATAAGAAATTAAGTCTGAAAATGAACGCAATTGTGACACATTATTTGGAATAAGAGCATCCAAAATAGCATTAACTTTTTCTGGAATAGGTCTAATTCCTTCCTGAGATATTGAATGTCCTAAATAAGAAACTTCCCAAACCAAAAATTTTAATTTTTCTTTATTTAATCTTATCCCATGCTCAGAAAAGCATTTCAGAACACTTTCAACTCTTTCAGAATCTTCTGATGCATTAATTGCATCATCTAAAAATACACGAACGTATTCATACTTTTAAAAAAATATTCTCAATTTTTCTTTGGAACATTCCAGGAGCACATTTTACCGCAAATGCTAATCGTAATACATTAAATAATGTTTTATGTGTGTTTATAGTCAAAATTTTACTAATTTCGTTATCTACAGGTTGTTGTAAATACGCATCTTTTAACTCAAAAACAGTAAAAAATTTTCCACTTGCTAATTTAGAAAATAATTCTTCCATTCTAGGAAGAGAATAATTATCATTTCCAGTATTGGCATTAACTGTTGCTCTATAATCACCACATATTGTAACAGAACCATTAGGCATAGGAACAATTACTATAGGACTAGCCCATTCTGAATAATCAATAGGTTTTAAAATATCCTCATTAGTTAATCGTTCCAATTCTAAATCAGTAGCTTTCCTTAAAGCAAAAGGAACATGTCGAGACTTACGAAAAACTGGTTTTGCATCTTTTTTCAAATTTATTGACACGGGAGTACCCTTGATTGTCCCGATTCCGTCAGAAAAAAACATTACGAAAATTTCTAATTAAATCACCTTTCGAAATGCTTTTAATCATATTTGCATTAAGCCAAAATAATTTTTATGCTTTTAACCAAGTTTTTCCAATTAGACTCGGACCCTCCTCTTTAATAACTAATATTATTAAATCAGGAATACAATATTCATCAACAACAGCATTTACTTTTAATTCCCCCAAAACAGTTAAAGAATCTTTACTATAAGTGTGTAACTTTATTTTAGATTTAATTGAAGGCAGCTTACCTGAGAACAATTTGATTGCAACACTTTACCTTACAATAGCATGAGCCGCACCAGTATCTATTTCAAATTTTACTTTTACTCCCTTTATTTTAACCGATTTTACCTACGACACACATTGTCGTCATGAAGTTTAAACAATATTCTTCCTGAACAGTTTTAATTTTTCTGTTCTTATACTGTTTAACATATTTCATTCCAAATTTTCGATTTCGACAACAAATTTTTAGGTGACCTAATTGATGGCAGAAATGGCATTCTGAAAATTTAAAAGGGCAAAACTTGGTACTATGATTTTTAGAACATCTGTAACACGGTTTCACAGGCGCGAATTTATCTTCTTTAGGCTTAGGTGCATGAGCGAACTTCTCTACTTTTGGTTTCTCAACTTTCGAAACACGCACTTGATTTACAGTCGTACTTTCTCGAATATTTAGGGATTTTAAACCGGCCTCAGCTAATTCAAACGATTCAGCTATTTCCACCGCTGCACGATGTAAGATTTCGCGAATCTAGCGGGTCAAAATTCAATTTATGAAAATTACCGATATTAAAGTAATAAAATCGATCTTACTAGAGATAAAATGGTTATGTATTATGAAAAATACAGTGAAACATCCCTGTGCAACCACCTCCATTAAGCGACCACCTCCCTGAATGACCATTTATTCCCGTACGCTCAATATTAATTTTACCTGCATTCAGAGACCATTCTATTTGGACTCCCTC
This sequence comes from Maratus speciosus, assembly GCA_963932465.1. Taxonomy (NCBI): domain Eukaryota; kingdom Metazoa; phylum Arthropoda; class Arachnida; order Araneae; family Salticidae; genus Maratus; species Maratus speciosus. The sequence goes on from OZ010799.1 coordinate 288,212,384, forward strand.
CGGGAGCGACCAATTTCTTTGAAGAGAATGAAACAAATTCCGTTTTTTCCTGGTCGCTTGAAGAAGGTTTTATTACAAAAATAATTCCGGAAAGCGCATTATTCATCAAACTTCTAAACTAAGTTAAGGATTTTTTTTCGGTAACTTTTATGTGTTTAAACCTTTTTGTGCTTTTTATTGAGATGTTAATGTCAGGATTTTTAATGCTTAAAGGCAGATATATTGCTAGCGACTACTGCAGCATCCTTAAAAAATCTTCCTTTTTCTATTTCCTACATTAATATTATCTTCTCCTTGTTTTCGAGTTTTTAATAATAATTCTCTTTTAAGTCTAAATCTTTCAATTATACTTTTTATTTTTCTTCAGGTTTTCGGAACTGCTATTTCTTTACATCAAATCTATATCAATATGTAAGAGGCATTACATAAATCTTAATTGTGCATGTTGTGCCGATAAGCCCCAAGAAAATTTCTGAGAATTATTCGTATATTATCGGATCATTTTTAAGTTATTCACCACCTTGAATTTTCCGTTGCAGACATTGCAATTTTAAGTTGCTTTATTTGAAGATAGAATGCTGCCACATTGTGCTATCTACCACCGTGTCTTCAAATTTGTGCTCTATGTCATACGTCGGAACATTGAATTCTACTACAGTTAGTGGAAGAGCTGTAAAGATTTAATTTCTGACAATTTCAAATTCTTCTGTTATTGTCTGATCAGTTTCCATGATGAATTTAAACTTTATAGATCTAGAGTAAGAAGTAGATGACGGCTGTGGATTTAGCCATTATAAAATTTTGATTTTCTTCATTATAGCCCTTTTTTATATGACGAGTATCCTGTTTTTTGAACGATTTTTTAAAATGCCATTGCTCTTTAGAAGCTTTCAGATATATTTTTAACACATCCATGGCATCCTTTTTACCTAGATTGTCTCAGTTTTAAACACATGGCGCGTGGTTATTCATTTGTGTTCCGGGAATAACGAATGCACCTTTTGTCTTTTGATTTCGGTCCACTTAAATTAAAAAATTTGTTTGGTTGACCAACATTTTTATGGTATTAATTATTACTTCTGCCCTGTAAATATATTTATTGTTAATATTCGAATCTGTCCATCTCTTATTTTACTTCAAAAAACGTTCTTTAAGAGATGTCAGTTTCTCCATCTTTGATTAGTGTCAATTATAAATGAATGGATCAGCCTCTTAATCTGGTCTAACATGACATATGAACAATTTTGAAGTTTATATTTGTGTAATAAATAGTCTATCAGGATATTTTTAGAATTAATGGGGGATGATTCATGTCTAGTAACATAATTTTTTAAAATCTCATATAATTCTCTTTTCAAAATTTACACTTCCGTACCTGATAAAAATTTACTTATATTCAAGAGTTGCAAATAGTGGCAGCTGAAATTGATTTATTCTATATCTATATGCATACATAATTACAAAAAAATTATATTACAATGTACAATCGTGTACCAAATTTTTGGCAGCTTTTTAAAATTTATCATATGCTATTAAATTTTCAAATAATTTTATATTGACTTAAAAAATTATTTTTTAAATATATTACTTCTAAATAACTATTGTAACAGAAAGATACAAAGTATCTAGATTTTTGCAAAGATTCCATACTATCATTAAAAAATATTTACAAAATAGTTATGTGTTTAGCCAAAAAATATCAATGGCAATTACAACTACAGAATTGCCATTCTAAAAAGGTTGAAAAAAAATTTGGTTTTTGAGCCGATTTTTGATGCTATTGTTGGGGAGTTAGGTTGCTATCACTGTACATTTTTTCCTCTAATGTATTAGATGTTATTCGAAGCATCTAAAAGTCTTTTTATTGGAAGTCGATTTTTGGACTTTTTTCCCGCTAGATTTGCAAAATCTTACACTGTGCACTATTTGGAACGTTAAGTCTTTAGAATCCAGTAATTTCTGTTGTATCTTCTCTTCCTGAATCCGAAACACCAATTGATCACGCAGGCGGTCATTAAGAGTATTTCCGAAGTAGCAATACTCGGAAAACCGACGCAAATCTCTTATGAAATCTGCTACATTTTCTCCTTGCTTCCTTAGTCGTTTCCGGAACTTAAATAGTTCAACTATTTCACTAGAGCACGGTGAAAAATGCTCCTTTGCTTTCTTTAAAAGATCTTCGTAACTAATTTCTTTCAGAGATTAGGGACTATAATATCTCGTAAAATGGCAAATGTTGATGTTCCAACCGAACTTAGCAAAATATTTTTTTTCATCTCTTCACTTTTGATGCTATTCGCTGAGAAATAAAAGCCAGTTTTTTCGACGTAAATAGTCCAAGGAACATTCGCATTATATTCTTCTAAGGGTCCCAGAGAAATTATTTCTTTATCGGCCATTTTTCGTTCTCTTTTTCTTTTTTTTTTCAATTTTTTTTCCACAACATTTTAATTTGGGTTAAATCCCTTAACGTCGCCAATATTACAGCGCCGCACTCTTATTATTACTATTTACTAAGCAAGGAAGCATAACTATAAGATTACTTATAGTTTATTTACATATTTACAACAGCTGCCAAACGCAGCTACTCAGAACAATTCATTTTTTACAACTGCATCGATACCACTGGTTGCATGCAAAACCTTACAATCTCAGACTCTCTGTGTATGGTGCTGGCATCTATTAATAAAGATCGCCACTATTCTTGTTGGGTTGGGATATGACAAACCCCAAATATCCTCAAGGGGGAAATGTTTGAATTCAACCCTTTGACTTAAATACGCCGTAGGAATAAATAATTCAAAGAAAATAAATACAAATACATGCAAGATAAAAGAAATAAAAAAAAAAATTGCATAAACACGTAAAAATATTTTTATGTTTATATAGGCCTAAACTGTATAAAGGAAATAATCTAGATATACAAATATATATATATATATATTCGAAAACTTGCATAGAGATATCCATTTTAAAATATTTAAAAGAAAAAATAGTGTTCAAAATGTACAGTCTTCGAAATTCTTTACTTACTTTACAAATTTATGATCGTATATCTGGTCCAATTTAACAATTTAAGTAACTTAAATTTGCCCAAGTAAAAGCACTGCGCCATTCTTTCAAACAGATAATCTCAAGACTAATAACAAAAACGAAATCAAACAAATTCGCGTGAAAAATATGAGCAATAAACAGATTAATTTACATTTGCATGTGAAAACATAACAACTTACCGTAGTTTTAAAGTATTCACTTACATTTAGTATTTAGGAAAAACATAGACTAAAACTGCTCATTTTAGGTTTTTAAAAATTGTGTGAAAACAGCACGTGGTAGGCGGGTGCTTCTTCTAATCATAAATAACGTCATCCTGAGGAGTAGGATTTTATCGGTAGATGACGTCTCTTTCTGTAATTAACGGCAGAATGGCAACGGCCCAGTTAAAGTGGCGGTCCAACTAAAACTACCACCTCCTAACTGTATTTATATTGCACCTTTCTAATTAAATGGAATTACTGTCAAAGTCAGTTTAAACCTTAAAAAAAAGACTTTTGAAACAAAAAATCTTAACAAAAATTGATTTTTTGTTTCCCATGCGTAAAGAATGAATAATCGACAAATATGAATCGAACATAAAAACAAAAACAGCGATCATATTCATAGTAGAACCAGGTTTATTTGAATTTGAAAATGATAACTGACTTCTCGCATACTACGATTCTTTCTTACCCTATCATGCACTTTACACAGAACTGTATATTTGCTACTTTCCCGTGCTACGAAATAAAAAAAAATAATCCTGTTTCCAAGTATTTTATACTTTGCAACAATCTCAGATTTTTTTTAAATCCCATCACTAACATCACATAAAATCTTCTGCTTAGTTTCCAAACTAAGAGCTTTCTCATTCATTTTCCCAACTAGAGCTCCAATACGATTAAAATGAAATCAAAAGAATATTTCTAGCAAAGAACTTTATTCACATCAAGTGTTCATCCACGTGCTAGCAACGAAATGAATCGCTCACAAAAGAATTTAAACATAAAGAATGCAATTTTTTTCTCATCCCCCACAATCACCACTACACCCACGTCTCTTCGCCTACCTCAGTCCCAAGAACAATCGCATATCCTACTTCGTCGAGTTCAGGAACAGCGATAGTTTCAAGATGGAAAATCGCCGCAAAGGTCGCAACGAGATTTTTATTTTATTAGGTGTAATGTTTACTTCGTCTTAAACGCGGAAAGTTTGTCTTCATGTTCGTATTAAACGATGCAATTATTATTGTTTCTAAGATAACGTGTTTCTAAGAAACTATTTTCCTCCGTCTTAAGCGAAATTTCGTGTTAAGCGTTTTTGTCTTAACGAGGTTCGACTGTATATATATATATATATATATATATATATATTTAAAAAATCACTATTTCCAGATAATATCTTTTTTACAGATATGAATAAAATGATCATATCCACAATCTCCACTTTCTGTTATATAATTTTACCGATGCAACTTTTATTTGCTGCGATTAGAATCTTTTTTATAGTGTTATATAAAAATTAACTCATCTAGGAATTTTAAAGTGACCCGCATTTAATAAAATAAAAAAAAATACATAAAAATACTCATACAAATGTAACTTCAACGTATTGCTATGTAATTCAATAACATTAAAATGAAAACTTTTTTGTTTTTTGCGTTTTCTTTTTTAAAGAAAAGTTTATCCCTAGGATCACAGGAGATATTCGGAAAGAATTTATTTTCCGAAATTTAAAGATTTACTTGCAAAGCCTTTTTTTTATTTACTTATTTATGGCACTTTTTTTCAATTGCAACATATGTAAACGTAAAAAGTCAGAATGTATTAGAATATTTTAGAAACACAAAAAATATTTATTGCTTTCATAAATATATATATATATTTATTCATATTTACATATTTTAGAATATACTAGAGGTCCCATTTCAAAGAAATATGGCTTCTTTTTCATTGGCGAAAACAGAAATGAATATTTTCTTTTATGTAAAATAAATAAATTCAGAAAAGCGTTTCTTTAAGGATTTTAATTTTATAAGGCATTAGCCTAAGAACCTTTAAAATTCATTTTATTTTTTAAAAAAATTATCTTTTGAAAAATTTGATTATATTTTAGAGGAATGCGTGTTATGAATGAATCTTTTATATTTAAATATTTTCCGGTTATTAAATTTAACTAAAAATTAGTTTTGTGTAATTTCCTTTTTTAAAAGAAGATAAATTTAAAATACTAAGTATATAAATTAAATGTGTTTCCTAAACGCGTTAATGTGTATTTTTCAGTTTAATCATCGCGTTTTTAATCCCTTAGCTGATTATCTCAAACTAAGTTCGGAAAATAAATTTGCGCTGATTATTGAGAGGAAATTTGATTCCTGAAATATTTAATTATGACTTCTGGAGACAAAATTCCGTGCGTATTCCTTCGAATAGACAAATATATAATTTACAATTGCATTATAACTATTAATAAACTTGAAGAATGGCTTTAGACTATCGACAGAGACAAGCGATTAGATGCATTATATAGAAAGAGATTATAAGAAAGATGAATGAAAAAAAATATTGTAAAATATAATTTCAACTTTATAGATTGAAAATTGGGTATTTTGTTTCCTCGAACATGAGGAAAGATTTTAGAATTATAAAAATATTCCCATTGACATTTTGTTTGCATTAAAACTGATTTTTGGAATTTGTCGTTGAAGTAATTTTCTTTTATTTGTGTACATAGATCAGCACAAACAATAGCTATTCCTCCTTCTGTTGAATGTAGTTTTTCAGATCATTTAAAAAAATATATATTTAGGATGGATATCGGATAAATATTTTTCTCCAAAATGTTTATATATTTCAGATACCGTGTATAGAAAAACAATAACTGAATATATATAAATTTATATTCACATATTTTCTGTTTTATTAAATATAATCCTTTTCTTGAGTGAAAATAAAAATAAATAATTCATAAGAAAGAATCAATTTTTGATTTAAATTTTTAAGCAAATTGTGTAGATTATTTCTCTAACAGATGTAGCTAGATTATAGATAAACATTATGTACATAACATAGCTACTTATTAGTTCGCTTTTAATTGAATTAATTTAAACATAGATGAATGTGGAAAAATGCAGGCCAATTTAAATAAGAAACATATTATGACAGGTGAATTTGCTACTACAGAATGATAATATATTAAAAAGAAATAATTAAAAAAAAAAATCTTCCTGTACGTTTTAAACTATTTCATTGGGAAAAAAAAGATATTGATTTTTAATTCTTCTTTAAAAAATTTTCTACGACTCTGGAATAAATTTAGTATCTTTTGAAATACTCTTCCTAAAATTCAGCCTGCGGCACATGCAATTTTCGGAACAAATTACACTCATTTTTCATGAAATATCTTTTGACAAATGATCGCATTACCATAATTTGTCCATTGTGTCTAGCTTAGATGAATAAATTGATACGTGAATAGTTTTTGGTTAAGTTTTCTTTGTTTCTTTGTAGTTAATACTTTATTTTCAACTTTATATTTCTTCAATATAAATATATATTTACAGTTCATACATCGAATTATTTTATTTTTCAATAATATATTTAAAAACAGTGCATATTTTGAATTTATACTTTAAGAATAAATAATGAATAATTATGAAATAATTATACTACATGTATTTTGACCCAAAAGCTTCGTCTAAAGTTATTCGAAAGATTTGATGATAAAATGCATCTTTCACGATACCACAACACTAAAAACTGAAGCGGATATTTTTAGGTAGCTTTCTTTACAAAAAAGCTACCTATTGCAGCCGTTCGGAGGAAAGCGATTTCAAAAAATTTTGGTATATTTTCATCGATCATGACCCCCAGACCCCGAAACCACCCTCCGTTCAAAATTGATATATATATATATATATATATATATATATATATCTGACCTATGTCACACTGTAACTCCCGTAATTATGAACCGATTTCGATGAAATTCGGTGTGTACATAGTACATACCAATGTCTCGACCGAGTTCGTTGGCCAGCTTCATCCGCCGTTTTGTTTCAAAATGGCGGCCATTTAAAATTTTTAAAAAATTTTAAAACTTGAAATTTGGTACCAAAAAATTAAAAATGGAAAAATATTTTTTTCTTATGTATTTTACCTTTATACAAAGATTCCGGAGCAGTTTTTGTTTCGTCTATATCTTAAAAAATGGCTGAGTTATAGCATTTTGAATTTCTAGCGTGGCTGACATTTTGAAACGTCCTGAATTTTGTCACGCGATAAAAGGCGTATTTATGAACCGATTTGGATGTAATTCAGTGTGTATATAGTACATAACAATCTCTCGACCGAGTTCGTTGGCCAGCTTCATCCGCCCTTTTGTTTCAAAATGGCGGCCATTAAAAATTTTTAAAAATTTTTAAAACTTGAAATGTGGTACCAAAAAATTAAAAATGGAAAAATATTTTTTTCTTATGTATTTGACCTTTATACAAAGATTTCGGAGCAGTTTTTGTTTCGTCTATATCTTAAAAAATGGCTGAGTTATAGCATTTTGAATTTCTAGCGTGGCTGACATTTTGAAACGTCCTTAATTTTGTCACGCGATAAAAGGCGTATTTATGAACCGATTTGGATGTAATTCAGTGTGTGCATAGTACATACCAATCTCTCGACCGAGTTCGTTGGCCAGCTTCATCCGCCATCTTGTTTCAAAATGGCGGCCATTTAAAAAAAATAAAAAAATAAAAAAATTTAAATGAGATACCAAAAAATTGGAAAGTGAAAAAGATTTTTTTTGTATGTGTTTGACCTTAATACAAAGATTCTGGAACAGTTTTTCTTTCGTCTATATCTAAAAAAAATGGCTGAGTAATAGCATTTTGAATTTCTCTTGTGGCTGACATTTTAAAACGACCTGATTTTTGTCACGCGATAACAGGCGTAATTATGAACCTATTTGGATGTAACTTGGTCTGTACATAGTACATACCAATGTCTCGACCGAGTTCGATGGCCAGCTTCATTCGCCATCTTGTTTCAAAAGGGTTGCCATTAAAATAAATTAAATTTAAAATTCAAAATGAGGTATTAAACAATTGGAAAATGAAAAAGTCCTTCCGGCCAGTGCCGGGAGGAAGAGGTAGCTTTCATAATCCTTATTTAAAAAACTCGGTCGAGCTATTTGTATGTACTATGTACACACCAAGGTACATCCAAGTCGGTTCATAAATACGCCTGTTATTACGTGAGAAAAATCAGGACGTTTCAAAATGTCAGCCACGCTAGAAATTCAAAATGCTATAACTCAGCCATTTTTAAGATATAGACGAAACAAAAACTGCTCCCGAATCTTTTTATCAAGGTCAAACACATAAGAAGAAAATATTTTTTCAATTTTCAATTTTTGGTACCACATTTCAAATTTAAATTTTTCTTAAAAATTTAAATGGCCGTCATTTTTAAACAAGATGGCGGGTGAAGCTGGCCAACGAACCCGGTCGAGACATTGGTCTGTACTATGTATAAACGAAGTTACATCCAAATCGGTTCATAAATACGCCTTTTATCGCGTGACAAAATTCAGGACGTTTCAAAATGTCAGCCACGCTAGAAATTCAAAATGCTATAACTCAGCCATTTTTAAGATATAGACGAAACAAAAACTGCTCCGAAATCTTTGTATAAAGGTCAAATACATAAGAAAAAAATATTTTTCCATTTTCAATTTTTTGGTACCACATTTCAAATTTTAAAATTTAAAAAAAAATTTAAATGGCCGCCATTTTGAAACAAAATGGCGGATGAAGCTGGCCAACGAACTCGGTCGAGAGATTGGTATGTACTATGTACACACCGAATTACATCCAAATCGGTTCATAAATACGCCTTTTATCGCGTGACAAAATTCAGGACGTTTCAAACTGTCAGCCACGCTAGAAATTCAAAATGCTATAACTCAGCCATTTTTTAAGATATAGACGAAACAAAAACTGCTCCGGAATCTTTGTATAAAGGTCAAATACATAAGAAAAAAATATTTTTCCATTTTTAATTTTTTGGTACCACATTTCAAGTTTTAAATTTTTTGAAAAATTTTAAATGGCCGCCATTTTGAAACAAAACGGCGGATGAAGCTGGCCAACGAACTCGGTCGAGACATTGCTATGTACTATGTACACACCGAATTACATCGAAATCGGTTCATAATTACGGGAGTTACAGTGTGACATAGGTCAGATATATATATATATATATATATAGATATATATATATATATATAGATATATATATATATATATATCAATTTTGAACGGAGGGTGGTTTCGGGGTCTGGGGATCATGATCGATGAAAATATACCAAAATTTTTTGAAATCGCTTTCCTCCGAACGGCTGCAATAGGTAGCTTTTTTGTAAAGAAAGCTACCTAAAAGATTTTTTTATGTATTTGGCCTTAATACAAAGATTCCGGAGCAGTTTTTGTTTCTGAAAATTTGTTCTTTTGTTTATATCTTAAAAAATGGTTGATTTATAGCACTTTGAATGTCTAGCATGGCTAACATTTTGAAACGATCTTGTATTTGTCACGCGATAACACACGTATTCGCCTATTTCGATGTAAGAAGGCATGTGGATAGTATATATCAACACCTCGACCAAGTTCGCTGGCCAGATTCATCAGCCATCTTGTTTCAAAATGGTGACCATTAAATTAAAAAATATATATATAGTTAAAGTGAGGTGCAAAAAAATTAGAATTTGAAAAAGGTTTCTTTCTTAAGTATTTGACCTTGATATAAGGATTCAGGAGCATTTTTTGTTTGTCTTTTCCTTAAAAAATGGCTCAGATATAGCAGTTTCAATTTCTATTGTGGGTGACATTTTGAAAAATCTGATTTTTTGCATGCGACAGCACTCCTATATATTAACCGATTCCGATGTGAGTGAGCATGTGCACAGCAATTACTAAGGTCTCGACCAAGTTCACTGCTTAGCCTCATCCACCATGTTGTCTTAAAATGACAGGCACTTTAAGAAATTGCCGAATTTGGCAGCCAAATATATGTTACTTTAAAGAAAAGCAGCTTGGATAAAGCTGACTAATTTCGCGAAATTCTCATTCATTATATTGATAAAAATTAGTATTGAATCTCCTATATTCGGTTTCCATTAAATTGAGCTTCGTGTGTTTGAATGATATAATTTGGCTTTTTTTAAATAAAGATTATGAAAGCTACCTCTTCCTCCCGGCACTGGCCGGAAGGACTTTTTTAAACTACTGTTTCTTGAAAACATTTCGAAAAGAATACAAATCTTCTAATTTATTTGATATACAATTTACAAAAATATCTATCAAACTAAATGTGTTAGCTAAGACGAAAAAAACAAAATCCTCAAGAAAGAGAATTAGAAGTTCTTTAGCAATAAATAATAAAAGATTTTATTCAAGTCGAATATGTCCTTCAATTTGTAAAATTTAACTTCTTTTTAACACCATAATAATTTATTCTATAAGTTTAAAAGAATAAAAAATCTAGACATTAAATTATATGTCATTGATATTAAAATGATTAGAGATGAAATATATATAGAAAAAGAACTCTTTTCTGCAGATACTGAATACAAAATACGCAAAACACTACTAGAGGTTTTTTTACTAGAGGTTTTTATAGTTGTTCATTATTATTATTGTTATTTTGGTTGAGAGAGCAATTAATTTTCAGCTCTTTTCATCAACAGATGATAGTATTAAACCGAAAAAGGGTAAAGTATCTCTTGTCACATTCATACATCCTTTTGGCAAAATATATTATGTTCATGTTGAAAGAGCTTGATTAACACAGAGGTAGATCATCATTATTTCTGAACAGTTATTTTCGAGTGATTTAAGACAGAATTTCTGCTATTAAATAAATCAAAGATTCGGAAATAATGGTGAACGTGTAGCTCTGCGGTAATGAAGTAGCCTGTGCAGCAGATCTGGATGTGTTACCATATTTTTGTTATTAGTCAAATGATAAAAAGTGCTGCTAGTTAATTCCTGCCGAAAGCATAATGCTTATTGTTTTTTTATGTAACATCTGAACCAAAAATACAAGATCAACTTCTATCCTAAATATATCATTACATGCAACTGAGTGATTTAGATTTATTTTTGCTAGAGGTTTTTATAGTTGTTCATTTTTATTATTGTTATTTTGGTTGAGAGGGAGGGGGGTATCGGTAATTTGAAATTGTCATATCATTGCGTTTTTCTTCACTCACACTTTCAACATTTTAATGTAAATTATAAATAAAGAGTAGGGTAAATCTGGGATAGATGGCCATATAGGAGAGATGACCAGTCCAAATATCTCCAAAACTTTATCATAGATTGCAACATAAACTTTATTCTTACGAAATAGTTCAACGAGTTTATTTATTCTGTCGTGCAGTTGTGTTTTTCGATTATAAAAAGTAAGTGTAATTTTAATGTTTATTTAATTAGGTGGTTGAATATTTTTTTTTGACTTAGGTATCTGAAAGTTTTGCAGTACGTATGCTATATATATTTTTTACTTTGAGGACTTTTAATGCACGTGTATAATCTAATATTTACTTATAAGACTAAAACAAATACGTACAATGGTTATTCACTGTAAAAAAAACAAAAAAACGGAAATACTACTGGCAATCTAGACGCCAGTACTATTTCCGTTTTTTTACGAATTTTTACCCATAAATTGCAGAAAAATTTCCGTTTTTAATCAGAAAAACGGAAAATTTTATGTAATTTATGGGTAAAAATTCCGTAAAAGAAAACGGAAATAGTACTGGCGTCTAGATTGCCAGTAGTATTTCCGTATTTTAGTCCGGATTTTTTTTTTACAGTGTTGATGCTTTAAATTGGGCGACCATCAGTCCTTTAATTTCAGGAGAGATGGCAACATGAAATCGAGGAGAGATGGCCACCTTTTATCAACATTTCAAAATTATATGATTTTATCTAAATATAATTAAATTTAAAATAAATATATAACGTTTACGTTTATTGCCGAAACGTCAGTGAAGGCTTACTGTGGAGACACGAAATGTTTTGGTTTCCGTTTGTCTGTCTGTCTGTCTGTCTGTCTGTTCCGCGATAACTGCCGTAAAAAGCATCTGATTAGCTTAAAATTAAGTATGCATGTTGGTAAAATCCCCGGAATTAGCTGTATAGTTTTTGGTTAAATTTGGTTCATGCGTTCGGAATATATAGAACATTTTATTTTGCGACTTAATGCTTTCCTATAGCAATTCAGACGATTTTTCCATTTTTATTTGTTGAAAGGAAATGGCTCATATGATTCAAGGATTTAAATAGTAAATTATGGATGATGTAATTTCTAATTAGAACCATACATTATTCATATTAGTTTGAAATTTTGTGTATACATTTGTCAGAGTTTTTAAATTCGGTGTTTAACTTATGGAGGTATTTTATATATGTGTTCCAATAATATATCTTTTTATAAATTTACTTTTTTTCAAAGCACATATTTCATTGTTTTATTTTCTTTTAACTGTTGCCTAGCGACGGAACTACACCTAAAAATATCGTAAATGTGAAAGTATTTGTAATTGTTTGAAGTCAATCAAAGTCAAAAGGGACGAATTAATGCCTTTGTGACTTTACATATAGATGAAATTTACCCCAGAAATAAAGAAAGACTATGTTCTGCTTATTTTGTTCAAATATTTCTTCTTTTAAATTAAGAAGTTCATTATTTTCATAAGGAATAAATTGACATTTTGCTATAAATTTAACAATCATTTTTTTTTTTTTTACCGTTGCCAAGAAAATCCTATCCAGGAATAATAATTTATCCTAAACAGTTAATTTTGATTTGAAAGATTTTCATGAGCAAGAGAAAAATGAAATAAAAAATAGACATGAATACGTCTTCATATTGGAAATAAAACTAAAATAAGAAAAGAAGGTGAATTTGATCTCATATATCAAAAATAAAACTAATATGATTTGAGGTTGAAATAAAAAGGGCTTGTGTTATGATATTAATTCTTATTATTAAAAGAAATGTTACTAATATCTCATGGTTTATCGTCTGCACACAGCTAACAGAAATGTTAATTTTTAATCGAAAATTTCAATGAGAAAAAAAAAAAACTTTTGAAAATCAAATATATAGTAAATGTCAAAATTTTACACCGCAAAATTATCGCTGTCGAAAATGACGTAATTGTATTGGGAAATAAATATTATCATTCTTAAAAACCAAGCATTAACTAGATTACCTAAAAAAATATTTTATGACGTGTGTTACTTCTTAATGCCGTCTCATTTCAGAAAATATGAATGAAAATTATTTTATTTTTAAAAGGAAATTATATTTTCATTCATAAAACCTAAACTTTTAATATAATTGCGTCAATGTGAATCATTTTCTGTCCACCAGTATTGAAAATTAAGGCTCGGAAGTATAAAAAGAAATTTAAGATTTGCGATAACCATTAGTGCAATAAATTAAAAGTTACATATGTAAATTAATGAAACCACGGGGAGTTCAGGAGGCGGAGCCCCCCCCCCCCTGAAGAAATCTGTTTTATTATTTAAAAAAATATCAGAATTAGTAGCTCATGAAAATTATTTCAAAATATCCTTCCATAACAACGTTTTTAATTTAATGCTTCTAATGTCTGAAAACTTCGTATTTTTTATTCTTATAAATAATTACATAATTTGAAAACTTTAAATTGCGGTTTGCATGAAATTGAATATTACCAAAGTGTGTCTAAAAACAGTGACTTGCAGAGCTGACGTTGAGGCTCCTGATCTGCAGATTTACTAGTAAATATATTAATTGATATAACTATTTAAATTTTAACTAATACGAATATTTTAATAATAATAATGTAATAAGATGTAACGATTTATTTGTTTCAGAAAATACTGAAAATCGTCTGAAACTTTCATAACGGAAACTAATAATGTTGATAAACAAACTAAATTAACGTAATAAACCTACAATTAACGTGAGAAAAAAAAAGACACTTCCAGTAGCGAAGAAAACGAAATACATTTAAATTATTAGATTCTACAGAATCCGAGTAAATAGAATTTAATTAAGATCACTGTATTGCCTGTGCAAAACAATATAATATCACATCCAAAAAGAATGTCTGATACAATGCATAATGTACCTGAAGTGGTTCCGCGAAGCGTGCATAAATTATCAAGACCTTTGGCAAACATGTGTTAAGATTTTGCGAAAAGTGAAGTATTGGAATTATACTTCAAATTTTGTTTATTCGTATTTTATTCACTCATTTTCTATCATTTAACTGCATCTTTACAAATTGCATGATGAAATGTGTTACTTGTTTTGCTATTTAAATTAACCTTTTCTTTCTTGTATTGGATGGCCATCTCTCATTGGCCTTAAGGAGAGATGGCCATCTGCCATTTTAATTTCAATTTTGTTTAGCACTTTTTGTTTTCAATATTTAATTATTTTTTGCATAAAATATTATGAGTATATGTATAAGAATTTTAAATATGCATAAATAGTTCTTGTATTTACATTCTAAGAATTTTTATTTCAATCTTTAAAAACTATGGCCATTTATCCTAGAGTTACAAAAACTGCTCAAGTTTTATTTAGCAGTTTTAAACTATATAAGTTACTAATGAATATAATGTATGCATGCATTTCAGTGCATTTTCATGATTGTAGTAAAACCTTTAAATTTTTAAATCTTAAATCTCTTTCTTAAAAATATTTAAGAATTAAAATATCCTCTTTAATATTTACTGCTTAAAACTACATACATTTCACCCTTTTTAAAAATAATTTGTTCGTTTCTATAATTTAAATTTTGATAAAAAAAAATATGAATATACTAAATGAAATGACTAGAACAGGATAAATTTATAATTGTTTGCGAACATTTATTGTTTAGGAAAGTCTTTACTACGTGAAATGTGAATATACTGAAATTTGCATTTGCATGATATCAATTATGACTAAGAAGAAATTTTGCACTTCAGAACGCCCTTTATACATGTTACAAAATCTATATCTAAACCCGGATATTTTCAAATGATTTTTTTTTTAGAAATTAGGTACTTCTTTTCGTAATTATTATTTCAAGCTGAAATATTGACTAATTATTAAAGTAATTATTTTTAACATAATTTCCTACTTAGCGTAGCAATTAAAAATTAAGGAATATGTTTTTGTACCATTTATAAAATGAAATAATTAAAAATTCAAATTTACCATCATTACAATATGTATACAATATTTACAAACGACACATAAATACATTCTTATAATTTAACGTTAAATCGAACTTTCTTCTGCCATTTTCTTCTCCTATATCTCTGGAAGATCTAGAAAAATGCAAAAATAATTCTTTGTAGGAAAGAAAAAAAAATCTCAAATTTACACTTTCTAATGAATATGTATTGTTCGCCGAAATCTTTTACTTTACGCCATGTGAATACAGTGAAATTTGCATATTCATTTTCTTAGATCAGGCAGCAGAAAAATTTTGCTTAACTTTATCCAACAATAAAACTTTACGACTCTGGCACAAATTTCAAATCCTTTTACATTCAAAATCCCGTAATAACTTGATCACGTGCTATTTCCTCAACAAATGACGATATTATTTCATGGAATGTCTTTTGTTGAAATGAACGCTTTAACATAATTCCGCAAGTGTTAGTTACTTCAATAAATCAAGATTATAAAAATAATTCTCTCTCAGCATTTTTGAACGGATTATGAGATCATTTTATAGCTGGAGTTATACTTATTTGTTGTCGTTGTTGCTTTCTATTTTTTCTTAAGTCATTTGTGCGGTACATGTGTTTGTGTAATCCTTTGTAGTACATGTTTATCTGGATATGCATTAAGCATAGAATATCATTAGTATATTTGATTATTAAATTTTATAACATTTTAGTTTTCTATATTCTATCTAATTTAATATTTTTTTGGATGAAGAATATTAAGAAAACTTCATCTTTTTTAAACAATGATTAATTCAATTTAGGTGAAAAAATACCTATTTAATCTACCGATGTTTTTTTACCAATTTTGCCGACGTGCATAATTCTTTTTAGTGAAAGTTTTACTTTGAAACATATTTATTTGCATCATATATTATTAGTATTTTTGTTAAAAATTTAGTAGAAGGTTTGAATTTAGCAAATTCATTTTATGAAGAACTTTATTAGCTTTAGAATTTACGAACAATTGCAATTGTCTGTCTTTAAATGTCTCTGATAATTTTCCAACTAAAGTAATCACCTTTTTCCTTTTTATAATATTTATAAGGAGAAAAGGGAAGATTTATTTCAGTAATCTCTTTTGTTAATTAAAGAAGATTTTCCGATAACTTTACGTAAGCTAGTTTTCACTGAGCAAACAATTCGCTCATACAAGCCCCCCCCCCCCCCCACCAGGCTGCACGCTCTACAATACACTTCCACACTGTAAATAAAATCTGTAAAGTTACTAAAGATTTTCTAGGAAACTGGTATTCCAAGAACTTTTCATGTAACGGCAACAACAAAAATTCCTGTAACAGCGTCTGTTACAGGAATTTTTCTTGTTGCCGTTACATAAAAAGTTCTAGGAATTCCAGGTTCCTAGAAAAAAGTTTAGTAACTTTACAGATTTTTTTTTTTTTTTACAGTGCAGGAAATTCCGTGATTGGCGTAAAATTTTTTAACATCAGGATGGTGAATTACTTTCCACATTTTTTTTAGGGAGCTATAATTTTCCTGATTAAAAATTGGAATTTTATAAGTGGTATTTGTTTGAACAACACAAGAAATGGTTGCTGCTTTTCGAGACTTCTCTTCAGAAACACCAGGTAATCGTCATGCTGCAATTTTAACCCTAGGCCACTGATCTTCGGTCAAGAAAATAAATTCAGAACCATACACATTAGGGTTAGCCTCGGTTGAAATATGCAATTAGAGATGCTCCTTTTACATGATCATGTTGCTAAAGTACTGCTTGGGAATTTTCAAGCGTGCGAGAGCTGGGATTTCTGAAAGACAATTTTGGCAATCATTTTTTAATTCACCAGAAAAACTTTCATCCCATGATATTCTCATTACCCACAAATATTGTAAAAGGCATTGGATATGAATAATAAAATTGGCAATAAATCTGACTGGATCAAACAACATAGTTGAAAATTTCCAAACGTTCCGATTTGTACAAGAATCATTGCTTAAATTTGCTAACAATGGTCGTAATTCTAGTCCCAAATTATCTTCTGTATCGTTCCAGATAAGTCCTAAAACTTTTAGTGAAGTATTTGGGAGGTCGAAACTCGAAATAGGTATGTTTTCATCAAGCCATTTCCTCAGAATTACTTTCAAATTTTCTTAACTTCATTCCCCATTCATTCACAATATCAACAGCTTCTTTAGACAAGTTAAAAGCTTCTAGAACATCGTTTTCTTCTGAAAACAAATCATCTACATAAAGAAAATAATTTAGGATTTCAAATGTTTTGTTATGAGAGTTTTTATGTTTATTAATGTGGTGATTAATAGTACAAGCGAAGATAAAGGGACTGCAGGTTACACCAAAAGTAGCTCTGGTCATTCTACAGGGTACTACGTTTTTATTCTTATCAAAAGCTTCACAATACAAGTATCTAAGATAATTGTGATCTTCTTCGGCCACAGATATTTGTAAAAAGGCTTTTTCAATATCAGCCGAAAAAGCAATTTTATGTAAACGGAATTTCAAAATTATATCTAAAACATTAGGATTCAAGTTAGGGCCATGATTCAAACATTCGTTTAATGATAGAGAATCACCATATTTGGAAGAAGCATGATAGACTATACGCATTTTTGTTGTAGTCTTGTCGTCACTGATAACAGGCCTGTGTGGCATGTAATAGGAATTATTGGAATGTTGCTCGGTGCACAATTCTATTACACCCTCTGTGAAGGCGCTTACCTTCATATATTAATATTAAGACCTTTTCTCTTTCCTCCCTTTAAAATTACATTTTTTTAATTCTTAAATTTAATTATCTGTATGCATTCGGATTCAATCTGTTTTTAGCGCTCTTTTCCCTTCATAAATTAAGCATTCAATTCTCAGTCTCTTTAATATTTTAACCGCAGCGCACTGCATTTAAAAGAAAAGAAAGAAATTACTCTTTTCGCATAGCAACTGGATTCTAATTTTCATCCTTCTGCTTAAATTTTGATGATATTCAGAAATTAGTCAGACAAATTACTTCTACATTTTTATCCGTTGGTCCAGGCGCAAGAGATATTAGTCAGTTCAGTTATTAATCCTGTCTTTAATTTGTTTTATTTTATTAACGTTCTTTAGCTGGCATTTCAGTCCCGTGGGATTTCTGGTAAACCCCTATACAATCTTTGGTCGCGGTTTATGAGCTATATTTTCTATGTAATCATTTGACGTTAAATATTTCTTATCACTCTGTTACATCCCCCATTCAATTTCAATTATCGTACTTTAACCGCATGTCTTTCTCTCTTTAATCTCGCCATATAGTATATGTATTTGGCGAAATTGTGTATGTACGCTTGCCAACACTCGAGATTTCGAGAAAGTGTATTTTGAGTCAGACTCCCTTCTGAACTCGCATGCTCTGAGCAAAAGAATGTAATGAGACTCTCTCTCCAACGCCCGGCTCCGGCCGAGGGCTCGCCTTGCAAAAAAAAAAAAAACTATCCGAACCTGGTGTCCGATTTGGTCAATAAAGAATTAGTTGTAACATTCGGCTTGTCTCTATCTGCAATATGGATTAATTCGTTCTGTTAATATAGTTTCACATCGTTATCAACTCTTACAGCCATCGGAAGAATTCAATACAAATGTACAGAAATCCCAAAGCTTCGCTACAGATAATTGGTGCCGTTCAGTCGCAAGCGAGTTCCAGCTGGAGAGAGGAGAATTTTTTTACGGTATAATAGACTATAATTTATCGATTTTCTTAAAGTATTTGGTGGAAACTTTCGATGCTCATCAATTGACTTGACTTTTCTGCGTCCTGATGTTGTCGTGTACAGGAGTACACAATGCGCAAAAAGAAAATAAAAGTTAAAATTTATCAACTAACATCAATAATCCTGCAAAATTCTGAACTATGCTCAAGCTCATTGCGGTGAATTTCTACACCCTCTCTCGCCTGAAATAACTACAGCTACAACAAATAAATTTCGATCAAAATAATGACTCGAGATTCTCTGCAAAGCATTCCCCAACACAATCTTCACCGAGGTTTTTCTATATCGTCATGCCGTCAGTTTCCGTTACAACTAGCCGATAATCGTCACCCGGTCTACCGGCAAAAAAAGAGGTTACCCATGATACGTCGGCGCCTTGGGGATGAGTCATGGATCTCCATCGCCTCTTGTGTTTTTTTTTCTCTCTTCTGTGCGCTGCTAAGTTGAATTCCGCAGCGGAATCAAAATTTATAAGATCTTTTGGACTGTGTCTTGTGTCGGCCGCAATTAAAATAAAAAGAAGAAACAGAACAGCTTATAAAACTTTTTTTTTAATCAAAGGAATTTTTTCTCCTTCCACCATCTATGAAGAAAGTGAAATAAAAAAAAATAGTTCATGGATTTACATGGATTACGTTTACATTTCAAGAAACGTTTAAAGAAAATACTGGTTGACTTTATTTGTTCAAAGAAAGACAGTTAACAAAAAAAAAACGGTTTATACCAGTGCAGTTTCTGTAGAACGGAAACTAATCAAATATAATATAAGTAGTGAATATTTGGAAGATGTCCACATCAAATTATACGCATATATACCTAAACTTTTTTTTAAGAAAGAGTATTCCTGCTGTTGCACAAAAAAAAAACCCACACATATGCTTTGAATTCAGTTATTATTTTCTTACATTATTGTATCTTTACTTATAACATTTTCTTGTTAGCTCAAGGTAAGTTTTATTTTGCTTTAAGTGTTTGAAGAGTTAACTTTTGAAGAGCCATTTTTCAAATATAGATCATATTGTGTGAGATTACTTTTCTAGACTTTGATAAATATAGAAAAAAATCCAAATCAATTTTAGATTATATTAAAATGTATTGTGCTTTAGTATATAAATTACATATTTGTGTAGAGTTATTTACTCACTAAAAAAAAAAAAAAAAAAAAAAAAAAAAAAAAAAAAAAAAAAAAACATTTTTTTTTTTTTTTTATTTGCCTTTTCATTCTAGTATCTTATGGTAAGTGTTGATTTATACCTTTATGTTATCTACTGAATAATACAGAGTAGACAGTGCTTGTTTTAAAAAAAAATCTACTTTTTTTGTGCAGTAGATATTAAAATGGTATAGTAAGTCAGTTAATGTTGATTTAGTTGTGAGGATTAATTACCATAAATAATGAAATATAAAAAAACCTCATGACTGGATTATATTGCTCTTTTAATATATGTCTATATATATTAGTTTTGATGGCTTCTTACTAAAAATTAAGCACTTATTTTTATTAGTAGCATGCTAAGATTTTGTATGTCTAGCGATGCACTTCATATCCAGTTCAGTTTCAAAGGTTTTTTTTTTTTTTTAATTTAGATAAAAGATTGTCCAAAATATTTTTTTTTTCTTTTCACATTTCCGATTCTTATTTAATTCAATATAATGCTTTCACAATGAAAGTGAAAACTTAGTTATATAAAAAAGGGGCATAGTGTAAAAAATATATAAATAAATAAATAAAATAAATAAGGTAATATAAAGATTTCTCTCACAGAGCATAATGTAATGTTTATCCGACATATAAAAAAAAAGAGGTAAAAAAAGAGAAATGTGAAGGCTTAATTTTATACTGGACTGATATTATTGTTATTGATTTTTTTTTCTTACTTGTTGTACTTAATATGTTTCTTGTTGTAGCACTTCCTACTGGTAATTTCTATATATAACATTTTATATGTTTTTTTTTATGTGTATATTATATGTTTTGTCAGCCATCCATATCAATAAGATATGAAACTTTTAATACTCTAGATTACTATAAATATAGGTCTTGCAACTTTTATACTTAAGAATAAGCACTAGTGAGATATAAAAAAAAAAGAGAGAGGAAGTAACCAGTAATGTCAGTTAAATTTGCTGAGTATTTAATCTTTTTCAGTTCGTTGCTACTAATTTGAGAAAATTCCATTTGCGATCTATACAGTACACTGTTCTGTTTATATACATCTTTCATATTCCAGTTTGCACGGATTTTATACATTTATTCACGTCGCATTAATTTATTTCTATAGCATAAATTAGGCTCCATAGTTTTAAAATATAGCGCGAGTCATCATATCTTAATTTTTTTCATTATTTCATAAAAAATTCTCTTTTTCCTCTTGATTTCTATTTCTATTTTATAAAATTTTATAATATGAGTCGTAAACATTTTATGCATGTGTTAGATATCAGTATGCTTGTTACTGCATACACACACAATTTACACGCACACTACATTTTACATGTGATTATATTACTTGAGTTTAATTTTTAATTATTGTTTCCTGTGTTGTGTAAGTACTTTTTTTTTTCATTGCGCTATGATCCGGAAATAGCCCAATGATTAAAGGTGTATGTTTCAGTTTTGGCTAAGTGGATCAGCCGTCCACTTTCTCAAAAGTGGAATATATTACTTAAATGATACAAATGTTTAATACCTCACATTAATTTACAAGGCGTGCGCGCTCTCTTTTTTTTAAATGCATAATGATGTATCTCTCAAACACATTTGATACTCCGTACATGATTTTTTTTCTCACTCTAGCTTACTATGGGCAGATAGTGAAGTTAGATGTTTGTCTGCATCATTTTTTTTTAATCTCATGTACACATTGTTAAAGCACCCTAGATTAGTGATACGGGATTTTAGAATAAGAAATAAACAAATGATAGTACGCTAAAATAGGAAAATTTCAGATCTTCACTAAAAGCCAGGTGCTCGATTTTTGTAAGGATTGTGAAGAAGTTGAATAGATATTTTGGTTACGTTTATTTTCGGCCAGGCAAATTCAAAAGATATCGCAAAGGTTATTGCACTGGAAAAGCTTCAGCGTCTATTTGTCGCTTTATTAAACGTATTTTACAGCACAAGCTTTTGGAGTCAGAAATTCTACGATATTTTATGGCCATGTTGTGAAACTTTTAACTTAGCTATCGGTCCAGATGGCTACAGACAGAAAACTCATAAAATTCAGACATAATACTTTCGGAATTTTATATAAGAATGGACAGGATATAATTTTGTTCAGGCGGACTCATGTTTATTTCGAAAGTGTGAGAACGTACAAGAAATCGAAAACAAGTTGTAAATTTTGAAAAGAGAAAAAGGGTGAATAAGGGGTGATTTTTGTTGCGCAAGAAGTAAATAAAAATAAAAATATTCTCCCGTACCAAGGACCGAAAAGGTGTTTTCCCACGCAAGAAATATTAAAGGAATATACTGCATCTGAGAGAAAACCAATGGGGTTATAGTTATTATGTACAGGAGAGCCACTGAGCATTTGAATTTCCAGGGGCGTAGATGTTCAGGGGGTAGAAGTGTTCTCTATTGGCCGCGGAAGAAGGGAGCATTGAAATGTATAGAATTTAGAAACCTATATACACGAGAACACAGAGTTTTCAGGGGTAATTTTTCCATGTTTACAAATTTGTGATAATACAGCCTTTTAGTAAATAGATGTGGTCTTAAGGATAACGATGTGTCTAAATATAAAAGGTAAGGAATATTTTCTATACCTCTGGGCATTTTTTTAGTTGAAATTGTAAGGATATATAAATCAAAAAATATATTAAATTAATTTAAATATTAATCGAACGTAAAATTTACGGACATTCTCTAATTTTATTATATTGTATCTTGTATTTAGTTTAATAAAAATAATGTATAGAAGAAAATTGAGTATTTGTTTTGGGGGGAATCTGGGTTAACATTATACATGAATAGAAAATAAAATCATTAATTGCATTATTTCTCCTATGCGTTCATCGGCCATCTTAAGTAATAAAGGTAAGGGGAAATCAGTCCCCCAACAATGGTCATCCGTGACCACGTTTTACCTTTTCAGGTAAAATTAAAAGTAATACTCAATTTTAGTCAATGAGATTTAATTTTCTTCTAAATTAAGATTACTTAAATTCATACAACAGAGAACGTCAAATTTCATTACGAATTTTAATACCGTGATTCAAACTATTATACAAAAAAAAATATATTTCTGTAAATTAATTTTTTCCCTAACTGCATGTATATTTCACATTTGTTTGTTTGTTTTTTTCCCTTCAATATATAATCTCGACATTCAGTTACTCTCATTTCTTCGTTTATTCATTTTGTGTTTTATTTTGATATGTTGAATATTATAATTCATTCATTTTAAAACGGAGTATATTTTTTTATATACAAAACTTCTAGTTTGTGCCATTTATGTCATCAAAATTTGCTCGGTTAAATATCTTCTCCAATAATTTTCAAGTTAAATATCTTTTATGGTATCGTGATTGATCTACGAATAATTTATGTCAAAATAATTTTTCGTTTTGAAGTTTTATTCTCATTCTTTGGGTTTGTTTCAAATTTAAAGTTTCATGTCTTTCTTTATTTCGAATTCGTTTTCGTTTCATGTTTTAGCTAAACTTCGAATTTTGTATATTATACTGTCTATGTCTGAATTCTAGTTCAAATTCTTTTTATTAAGTCACTCAATTTCCTTTTCATTTATATATATGTACTAGCAGCCTAACGCCCGCTACGCTGGTCAGTTTTTCTAAAGAAACCTTGAATCAAACTAAATATATCTGTGAATTTGATCATGCGTTTTAAAGCAATATAGACATTTACCTGGAATGCCCAATCTAATTGGTGAAAACATTGTGAACGTTATTACGCTATTATATCTTTTGAGCCATACAAAATTTAGGCTGTTAGGGGCCAACATCTTTCGTTGGTCATTTAGTGTAGTATTCTTTGAAGAACGATAGAACAATATGTACTATACTTAAAAGGGTTCATGAAAAATTATCAATGCAAATCTCATCAGAATCTGTTAACTGGACATACTGAAAAGGATAATCGTTCATAATTTGGTTCGCCTGCTTATAAAACATTCAGCCTTAATTCAATAATCAAGCAACCTGAACCAAACAACACCAAGCGAATGATATGTGCTTTATACTAAAACATTCACTGAAAAATTAACTAACCGAGCAAGTTCCACTGAAATCCACTTAGCAGGATCTTTTAAACTGGAAAATGTACCGAAACATTTCATAAAAATAATCTAATTAGCAGTTTAAATCCCGTGAAAATTCATTCAGCGGAACCTTAAAAAAAAGTCAAACTTTCGAAATTGGGTTCATCTGATTTAGATCTTTAGCCATAATTATTTAATTAAGCAACGTAGAACATTATATTTTATACTAACGTCTTTTGTGTAAATTATCTAACTAACAATGTAAGCCTCATCAAAATCAATTCAGTAGAAGTAAATTTAAAAGCGGCCGGAATGAAATTTCTCTTTGCATTTTACATACAATGAGATAGTTAAATATAGCTATCATAATCGCGTTAACCTGATTATATAAAACTCTCAGGGATGTAGTGGTATGTATACATCGCATCATTTCTGGATTTTTAAAGAAACTCGGCACAAATTCCATAACTATAGCATTCTAGTATACATCCTTTGTCTGTAGCGTATTATCCTCCAATTTTCTTTACTATACCACAGAGAACTTTTTCCGCATAGTTTCCGCATAGCTTCGTAACTAAACAGTTTTGAAAGATATGATAAATATTGAAAAAATTCCTGAAATATTATCTAACTAATATGTCAACTGTCATTAAAATCCATTCAGTAAAACTTGAAATCTTTCCTAATCGAGTTCCCCTAATTTTAGAACTCCCGTAACCATTACTAAGCAATTTGGAACGATGGTTTTTAGATTAAACTATTCATAAACCAAATTTACTATCTAATAGTGTAAGTTCTGCAAAATTATATTCAGTAGAATCTGAGTTATAATCAATCGGAATGAAATAGGAATTTACGCTTTATATATAGTAGTAGAAGGCTTCGCCCGCTACGCTGGTCGGTTTCTCCAAGCGAAACTTTAATCAAACGAAATATTTCGGTGTATTTGATCTTGTGTTTCATAGCAATAAATACATTTATCCCTAATGATCATACGAGTTTCTGAAAACAATATGAACGCCATTACGGTTTTATATCTTCTAATGTCTCAGACAAAATTTGGACTGTTATGAAGCAAATCTTTTAGTTGATTATTTATAATTCAATATAAAAAAGAACGGAAGAACAATATGTAGCATATTAAAATCATCTCTGAAAATTAAAAAACGCAAATCTCATCAAAATCCGTTCAGTAAAACCTTCTAATAAGACTAATTTTTCATAATCGGGTTCACCAGATAATACAACATTCAGCTATAATTCTATAGCAAAGCAATGTAGAACAATATGTGTTATATACTAAAATCTTTCCTGAAAAAATATCTAACAACAGTGCTAATTAACTCAGTAGAACCTTTTAAAAAGGCTAATATTTTAAAATAGGGTTCACTGATTAAAGAACTTTCGCACATAATTCTATAACTTTCCTGAAAATTTATCTAACCTTGCAAATCTTCTCAAAATCCATTGAAAAGTACTCAAGTTATAAGCGGTCGGACCGAACTTGCACTTTTTATTTTATATTTGAAGTTGATAGTTAAATATATCTTTCATAATCAAGTTAACTTGATTTCAGAATTTTTAGGAATGTAGCATAGACTATATGCCGTAGACCTTCTGGTGTTTTTTAGAAACTCTGCACTCCATAGCTATAACATATATACTCTCTAATATATTCCATGACTGTAGATTTTATCCTACTTTTCTTTCAATTACACCACTGAGAACTTTCCTCATAGTTCCATAACTAAAAATGTACAATGACATTTCAAATATTGCAACAATCCCTAATATTACCTAACTGTGCAACTCCAATCAAAATACGTTCAGTAGAACTTTAAATAAAAGGTAATCTTTCACATTCGGGTTCACCTAGTTTTGGAACTTTCTCTTGTAATCTAATTTTCTGCAATCTGATTTGTTGCCAAGTTTGTGCTTCAGAAAAACAATAACCTAGAAGAAAACTTCGCTACAGAGAAGTACCATCCATGCAAGAAGTACCAACCATCCACAAAAAATTATCTAACTAACAGTGTAAGTCCCATCAAAATACATCCAGCAAAACTCAAATTATAAACGGGTGGAAGGAAAAGCAAATTTGCATTTTATATAATTACAGTAGATGTATCTTTCATAATTGCGTTCACCTTTCTGTATAGCTTTTCCAATAGCTCTATAACTAAAACTAAGCAACGTAGAACACTGTGTGGTATGCATGAAAACCATTCCAAAAAGTTTACTTAACTAATAGTGGCATATCCTATCAAAATATTATAAATAATAGGAATAAAATGCAAATTTCCGTTTTAAATATGTAGTAGATGATGATGATACAATTTTCTGTAATATTATTCATCATGAAGTTTTCTCTTCAAACATAAACGATGCTTTCAGCATTGTAATTAATACACCGATTGAAGAAGTATCCGATTACGGAAGATTAACCAGAAATTCCATGAACAACTACCCAAAGAAAGGTGAAAATATGGCTTTTGTGATACTTTTATCTTAGCCGGGCGCAAGTAATATATCAACAAAGATTGTTTCCATATTTTATTCTTATTTTATTGTTTTCATTCAAAATAAGAACATTTCACTCATTTCATTTATAATACATGCTTTACAGTAATGTCATTGAAAAAGATGAAAAGTAAAACAATAGGAAATAATGCCATAACTTAAAACAAAGAATTGTTTTTAATTTACATACGCGAAATGTAACTACTGCTATTGGCAATTTTTAAAATGCTATGGCGATATTTACATACGGATACGGCTGAGATAAAAGTACCCATTTTTTCTTCTTATCCAGGAGCATGTGATAAATCGCGATGTATTATTTCAATTCCAATTTCTTTCATTAAAAAAAATAATACGCATTATTCGGACCATGAGATAGATCGCCAAAAGTGGTTGACAATTGTCAATCTTGTTTATCGTTTGCCAATTACGTTCAAAAAAGTAATTTAACATTCTTAAATACATAACCTTGTTAAAAAAGGCAAATTGTTTTAAGTAAATAAATCAATAAAATGTATAACATAAAACTGCATATTATAAACGATAATAAATAAAAATTATAATAATAAAATTAATTTAAAACTATACTAAATAAACTATCAAATGGACAAAAAATAAGGGTTGCTATAATTAATGTAATTGCCATGCTTGGCGCATTTGTATCTGACATGGCCCGGATGAAAGTACCACAAAATTTTTTAAGTCGTACAAACATTGCTTTCATTTTTTTAAATATTTTCGTTTTATGATGTTAATTTCTAAGTGGATCGCTTCCCTGTATTTTAAATAAATTCAATTTTTTTTCTTTTTTACAAGGCGTTTGTACTTATTTATTTTTTTCAAACTCATATAGCCGGTTCAATTCTTTAACCAAAAGATTTAACAAAAATATTTAATTTGAATTTCTTCCGTTGCTACAGTAACGGATGTATAAGATGAATGAATATGGGTGAATTATCACTTATAATGTTATGTATTTCGAGGTTTTGGTGCCAAAGATAGTGCCAAATTAGAAAAATATGAAATATCTCTCGAACTATTGGGCTTAAAAGAATTTAGTTAGTACCATTTGATTCAGCATACAAAAATACACCAAAATATGCTATCAGTTCAAAAATAACTATAAAATCAGATTTTTAAGGAATTTTTTTAAAGTTCGTTCTCTTTTTTACCACCCTTAGGGGTGGAATTTTGGAAAATCCTTTCTTAGCGGCACTCTATAACATAAGAAGTATTTTTACCCCGATTTTCAAGATTTTAGGTTCAGTAGTTTTGGCTGCGCGTTGATTAATACAAAATCCAGACTTTCTTTTATATATATAGATTTCAACAAGTTATATTTTGTGTTTCAGTATCTTATTAGTGTATCTTACAGTATTGTTTTATGATTTTTTTTATATCAATTTATTTTGATTTTTCATTGTTTTGTGGGAACGAATAACTCTTGAGGTTTAAACTTGTTTATATGACTAGGTATATGAAGGACTTTAACGACGGTACCGAAAATTTTTAAACAGTATTTTTTTGTCTTTAATCTTTAGATTACAAATTATGTTCTTAAGTCTCATTACATAATATTAAAATTTATTTTATATTAAATTTGATTTTATCTTATATTAATTTTGATTTAAACCTTTCACTATGGCGGTAAACGGAGGTGGGTCAGGTGCCCAGGAAAATGGACCAGGAATCAGTCCGCTACAAAAATTAGCTGCGTTACAGAGCATTATACCCCAATTTGATAACTTAAGCGCGGTAACACCTGCATTCTTTATCGAAAACTTTGAAGCCATAGCTACTATGGTACAGTGCTCTGATGAAGAAAAACTAATCATACTTAAATCGAGAATACGTGGTGAGGCTTTATCGCATTTAATTAACAGCCCTGACTTGAATCAGGAAACAAATTATACAAATTTCAAAAAGAAATTCATAGCTTTTTTGATAAAAAGGTTAGTTTAGCTACGAGGCAACAAATGTTCTCCAACTGCAAAATGCAACCGGGAGAATCTGTAAAGTTATATGCGGCTAGGGTTTCGTTAATAACTCAAAAATTCTTCAATAGCCCTGACTTAGAAAACGATTCTGTGAAAAATTTATTTGAGGTGTCAAAACTATCCAAATTTCTGGAGGGTCTACTACCCGAATACAAACATTCAACTTTGATCAAAGACCCACAATCATTTAAAGAAGAGGTCGATTATGTAGAGCTGTTAGAGACAAATAAGGCTTGTTTCCCGCAAAATTCTCAAGACGTAAGCTTTTCGCAAAGAAACAATATTGTCAATGCAGTTTCTAGCAACATTTCTAACAAGGAAATAAAGCAATTATTAGAAACTCACGTGCAAAAGACACATGATACTATTTATACGTTAACAAAAGAATTGGATAAATTACGATTATCGATGCGTAATAATTCTACACGAAATTCTAAACATTTTGAACCAAATTTTAGACAGTCTCATGTTAATAATAATGGCAATGTGTATACTAGTAAATCTTTCCCTCCGTGCGACTTTTGTGGAAAACGAAACCATCTTACAAAATTTTGCTTTTGCAAAACAAATTCCCCAAGACAGCAATCCAATCTTCGAAACTCACCACCTTTCTGGACGCATGGGAATAATAATGGAGGCAGGAGCGGTCAACGACCCGACCGATTCAGGGACAATTCAAATCAAAGACCTTCTTTAAACTTCAAAAGGGGAGGTCGAGATCAATAGACCGAAAATTTCTCCGGTCTCTCCACCGAAATATAGCAGTTGATGTTAGATGTGTTAACGATACAAGGGAGGAAAATAGCTTACAACCCGCTATGCCCTTTAAAGTTGACAGTGGGGATATTTATTACACGAAACAAGTTAACACGCAATTATTAGACGATAATGGCATTCATTTTAATTTACCGCTAATAAAAATTTCCCTTATAGACACGGAATTAATATTTTTGGTCGATTCAGGAGCTCAAATTTCGTTGTTAAATTACGATGCTTTTAGACGCATTAAAATAAAAAAATTAGATATACAGCGTACCAACATAATAGTGAAATCCATTTCTGGTAATACTTTGAATACCACTCATTTCGTAATATTGCCAATCACGATTGATAACAGACAATATTTACATAAATTTTATTTGATAAATAGCCACCTATCCGACCATTACAATGCCATACTCGGGTATGATTTTCTACATAAATTTAAGTTTACACTTTCTCTTAATACAAATTCACTCACAACAGGAAATGTTTCTATGAAATTAGACAACACGTTCAACCATAATGTTAGAGAAACAATGTCGGATCAAGATAAAATAATTAGAAATATAGTCTCAGAACATTTTGATAATAGAGATATAGAAAAAATTAAACTCATCAGGCGTCAAAATTTGCGTGAAACTGATTTTGATTTATCTCATTTGCAACCAACAGTAAAATCACGTCTACTGAAATTACTTTTCGAAATTTCTGATATATTTAGTAAAGATATATATACAATCGGTCGTACCAATGCAGTTAAACCGAATTTACAAGTGGATTTCGAACAATTGCCGTCTTCACGTCCATACAAGCTCGCTCAGATTTTACAATTAGAAATGAAAAAACAATTGGAAGAGATGTTAGAAGCAAATATAATCGAAAAGTCTGAGAGTCATGTAAGTTTTCCTTTGCTTATTGTTAAAAAAAAGAACCCAACTTCGGATCCAACGAAACAAAAGTACAGGGTCGTTACCGATTTTAGAGCTTTAAATAAACACCTTAAATATCCCCGTTACAAATTACCACTGATCAATCAACAATTAGAAAAACTTAGTGGGGGCGATTTATTTACATCTCTAGACTTGTCATCGTCATTTCACCAAATAGCCTTACACCCTTCACATAGAGACATGAAACAATAACTACACCTTTTGGTCAATTTCGTTATGTTTGGCTTGCTCAAGGATTGAGTTGCTCTCCAGAAATTTTTTGTGAGTTAGCTGATAAAATTCTAGCGCCATTAGTTGATTTAAATTTTGCAAATTATATCGACGATTTCGCCTGTGCAGCACATAACGAGGCCGAAATGTTATTTAAACTGCGAAAATTATTTGAACGATTTAGATAATTTAATCTTACTTTAAATCCCGAAAAATGTACTTTTATGAAACCTGAAATCAACTTTTTGGGTCATGAATTGTCAGAAAAAGGTATAAAACCACTCCACGATAACATAGAAAAGATAAAAAAATTTCCAGTTCCAACAACACTAAAAAAGGTAAGACGTTTTCATGGTTTAATCAGCTATTATCGTAAATATGTGAAGAATTTTTCCGAATTAGCGGCTCCTTTGACTAATCTTACGAAGAAAAACCAAAAATTTTCTTGGACCCCAGAAACTCAACGCGCATTTGATATCCTTAAACAGAAATTAATTTCATCACCTATTCTTATTTCTCCAGACTTTGATAAAACTTTCATTCTTTCTTGCGACTCCAGCAAAGCTGCTTTGGGAGGAATGCTTGGACAAAAAGATAACAATGGGATAATAAGACCGATCGCGTATTTTTCAAAAAAATTAAATCCAACACAAATTAGATATTCAATCTTTGACAAAGAACTTATGGCCATCGTCAAAAACATTGAGAGCTTTAAATACTATTTATACGGCAGAAAATTTATCATTCGTTGTGATAATTCTTCATTAACAAAACTAAATAATTTGGAATCAGTAAGTGACAGAGTTGCTCGATGGATGACTTTTCTCGGAGATTACCAGTATCAATTTGAACTAATCAAATCCCAGGAAAATAATGTGGCGGATATCTTG
This sequence comes from Maratus speciosus, assembly GCA_963932465.1. Taxonomy (NCBI): domain Eukaryota; kingdom Metazoa; phylum Arthropoda; class Arachnida; order Araneae; family Salticidae; genus Maratus; species Maratus speciosus. The sequence continues at coordinate 288,243,971 of OZ010799.1, forward strand.
TCGAGAGATTCTTATATAAATGAAGTAACCACAATTAAAAACGCGAAAAAATGTCAGAAATCGTGTGTAAATACTAATTATGTAAATAATTCTACGAACATGTATGATAATGTGAAATATGTCGAAAATAATGGGAATGAGTCTCCCTTACAGTCTTATGCTGCCACTCATCTTGTAAATAATGATTGTAACAAACTCAGTAAAAATTCGAATTGTGTTAATGATAACTCAAACAATCATTTTTACGACTCATCTGCAGAAACTATTAATGTAAATAGTAATCTTGACGAATTGTGCGAAAGTAAAAATGTTGTATATAAAAATTCTAATGAATATTTTACTGATTCGCATACGGAAAATAATAATGCGAATAATAATGTGCATGATTTGAATGTAAATATGAATATTGTAAATGCACAATTAAATGAATCTTATAAATCACATGTAGAACTGCATAGTGATATTAAAAATTGTTCTTATGAAAATGACAGTGATTATAACTTTTGTGAAGGTAGAAAATCTAAACGGATGATTAATAGTATGATTAAATATACTGTTGCCGGATTAGAAAATTTTGGTTCTACCTGTTATATAAATTCTGTGTTACAATGTTTGACAAATTGTTCTCCTCTTCGTGAATTCTTATTAAACGACAAATTAAGTTTATGTTGTGATGATACAAATTTTTGTATGATATGTGCATTACGTAGACACCTAATAAATGTAAAAAACAATCCCGGTGAGGTAATTAATCCCACAGAAATTTACACAAATTTACGTTCTATAGCACCACACTTTAGATATGACTGCCAACAAGATGCACACGAGTTCTTGCGTTATGTAATTGATAGTATGTGGAATCCGAATCCATTACATTGTTTAAATTCAAAACAACAATCTGAAAACAAATTCGCAGAGCCAATAAATTTAATTTTTGGAAGTTAACGTCAAAACTGAAATAACTTGCTTAAACTGTAAAAATAAAAGTTTTACTTATAATCAAATGATGGATTTTATGTTGGATATCATGAAAAATGTCAAAACCCTTGAATCTGCTATTTATAATTTTCTACGGCCAGAAGTTTTGTCTAATGAATATTCGTGTCATTGTAGCAAAATTAAAGTCAATGCGAAAATCGAAAACTCTATTTCTCAACTTCCTAAGGTGATCACGTTTCAATTTAAACGTTTTTCTTTTCAGAACTCTCAAAGTATAAAGATTCATAGTTCAGTTTCTTATCCGGAAATACTAAATCTCAGCCCTTTTCTAGAAGTTCAGACTAGGGAACCCATGCGGTATTCATTGACAGGGGTCATTGTGCATTCGGGTCCCTCAAATGATACGGGACATTGTTATGCGTATGTTAAGGATTCTACGGGAGCGTGGTTTCTTTTAGATGACTCGAGAATAATTGAAATCAGTTTGGGGGAAGTTCTGAATCAGAAAGCATATATACTCTTTTATACTCAAATAGAACATCCGACAATAAAAACTAATTATACTTCTTTGGCAAATACCTCAGATATGAACATTAAAGTGGATGAAGATGGACAGAAATTTTTGGTGGAAGAGTTTGGAGTAAATGCCATTCAAATAGACCTTCCAACTATTGATGAAATTGCTTTGGCTCAAAAATCTGATCCTAAAAATTCTAAAATTATTTCAGAAATAATCACAAACCCACATGCAGCTAAAGAAAAATATCCAAATTATCTAATGAAAGATGGATTGCTTATGCATTCTGCATTTATTCCTAGAGTTCGGAAAACTACAAACATCTTTCGAATAGTCATACCATCGAAATTTAAACCACATATTTTAGCAGCCAAACATATTTCCCATTTTGGCGTATTAAAAACTTATAATTTAATTCGAGAAAGATATTTTTGGGAAAATCTATACACAGATACTAAACACTTCGTAAAATCTTGTTTCCAATGTAATAGTTTTAAAACTCCCCATATCCAGAAACCAGTTCCAATTCAAAGAAATTTCATACCAAATAGACCCATGGAATTCTTATCGACTGATCATTTAGGTCCTTTTACAGAAACAAGCAAGGGAAATAAATACATTCTCACATTCGTAATATAAGATTATACGCAGTTCCAGACGTAACGGCACGAACTACAGCGGAAAGGTTTCTAGATTTCATTAGCATTTTCGGACTCTGTGACAAACTCCTTTCTGATAAAGGGAAAGCTTACACAGCAGATTTATTTAGAAATTTATGCGCAAGATTAGGAGTTGTTAAACTTTTTACAACACCCATGAATCCTAAATGCAATGGAGGAAGTGAATGTTTAAACAAAAACATCAAGAAATCCTTATCAATTTTTGCAGATAGCACAACAAATTGGGACGATTATTTAAATTATTATTCCCTGATTTATAATTGTTCCTATCATTCTGCAACAAATGAGAAACCCGCATTTTTACATTTAGCATTTGATCCTATATTATCCAGCGATATATTAAAGGAAACACATGGTGTAGAACATCGTCCGTTGGCAAATTTCGTTGAAGAAAAAGCTGCTCAGTTGCAATATGCAAATAAAAAGGTCGCAGAAAATATTCATAAAGCAGCTTTAGTACAAGAACAATTTCAAAATCGAAATGCCAGATATAGGGATTTTCAAATTGGCCAGCTGGTATATTTGTTAGCACCTGGACACGATCGCTTTACAAAATTTCTTAAAGCTAGAAATTATACGGGTCCATTCCGTATTACTTGTAGACATAATAAAGTAGATTATTAAATAATAGATATAAGGAAACCAGGCGCACGCGAATTCAAAATTCATGCCTACCGTTTAATCCCATATGTAACCAGAAAAGAAGAACTAAAATTAATTCAAAGCGACGTTCAGAAAAATAATCAGCCTAATACATTCTCATTAGAAGATACTCCTTACATACACAAGCCTCATGCAGACTTCGACGAAAACACCGACAATACACTACTTTTTCCGTTAGATCAAAACAACTCTTCCGATACAAACGAGAACGAACGCCTTATAATGGAAAACACCGTCCCCTCGTGTGACACACCCCCAGGTCCAAGTATGTCAAGCAATGATAATTCTAACGCCAGCGATGACACAATCTTATATTCTCCAGGAGAGGAAATAGAGGAATATTCGAATTTACCCTCCGCAACGTCGACTGGGAAACTTGTTGTACAGGGAGAAAACGATACTTCAAATTCAAATAATTCGACATATCATTTTAGACAACGAGATCCTATAAATTATTATGCAGAAAAAGGTTTTTAACATGGCATTAGAATTTACAAAATAAATATATATATTTTATATTCATATGTTTTAGGATATAATTTTATTCATTTATTAAATTCGTTACCTGATGCATATATTTTATTTTCTCTTTCTTTATATTTTATACAAATATTATACAATGCTAATATTGATTATGACTTTTGCAGTTATTTAAGTTAGTTTATTTTAATTTTATTTAAATACATTAATTATTATATGTCTGCAACCTATTAGATAGACAGTTTTATTATTGTTATTATTATCTATTCTTCACAAAGTTTTAATTTTCTGTTTCTTCATTTCATCTTATTTCCATAATTTAAGATACGTTTTCTTTTATTTATTCTTTTAAGGACACTGTTCGATAGATTGCGATTCTTTTGTTTTCCAATGGTGCACAATTGTTAAACGGGATTGCAAATTCTATGTCAATTACTTTCAATTAAGTGTAATTGAGTTTTCAGTGTGCTATAAATGATTATTTGCAGGCAAATTTTCATTTTCAAGCACAGATGCCTAGTTAGTAACATCAGGATTTTCTACCTTTTCCTTTTCTCCAATTTTTTTTCACTCCATCTCATAAACATTTGAACTAGCAATCATTCTCCTTGTTTGTTTTAGATTGGATTTTTGAATTTTCCATTTCATTCATTTTAATTATATCAATTTATCTTTTCTTTACAAAAAAAAAGAAATAGGAATTTGCACATTATGCGATATTTTATTTTAATTCCTATTGTTTGAATTATGGTTATTTGAAAAAAAAAATAATAATAATAAAATTTCGTAAAGATTTTGTGTTAAATTTTGTTTTACATGAAAACATTTGCGATTTTGAATTAAAAATTTTCGAAATGTTAGAAATTAAGGAAACAAACAAAAAAAATTATAAAAGAAAGGATTTATAATATCATTATAATAAAGGAATATTGTTTTCCTTAAAAATTCTTTTATTTTACATTTCTTTTCAAAAAAAAGGCTATAAATTATTCATTTTTATAAATAAATGATATGTGTAGTTACAAAGCATTATTACATTTAATTTTTCTCTCAATGCTCAGAGTGTAATGGGATTTATTCCTTTTCCTTTCAGTTATTGTCTTCATTCTTGCCTTTGGAATGGCAAGTGCACTGAAAAGCAAAAAGGGACTACTCTGTGCCTTTCACACTGAATATACGTGTGAGCACGTACCTCGACACTTTTGGGGGAAAATTGATATCCCACCTAAGGCTTGCATCATTCATGACTGCAAACACTGTATTACAGCCAATAAAACTTTCGTCTTGGACGACAATCTAAAATTATGGGAGCCTACAGCTTTCATTTTAAGAATAGAAACTAAAGTAATAGACGAAAATTCAACTACTTATTCATGCCACACACCGGACAAAAATAATTGCGAATGCGATGATGATGATTGCACGGGTAGTAGCGACTTTTGTGCCATAAGAAATTGCACACATGCAAGTCAGTGTGTCTGTGATCGCACTTACGAAAAACTAGAAATTTTATCTTTAATGGAAGATAAACTTTTGAAAAATTCTAACATTATAATTTTAGAAATGTGCCACTTCGACACTCGGGTGTCAACCACTCATAGCGGAATTCACCGCCATTTATTGGAAGGTGAAAATGCTGTTTTCGAACTAAACAACCTGACGATCGATTTTCAAGACCCTATTCTTCGCCTACCTGCAAATGGAAGAGTTATTCTACGGTCAGAAGACTTTGAACATATCATGTCAGTGCCAATGGATCGAATGATCAAATTACCCTTTGAACTTATTGCGTATAAAACTGACATTTCTATCATATATATCCATCCCAGCGGCCGTACTGTTTCTGGAACAATTCACGTTTCAGGAAAATCAATTTGCCAACTTAGATCGTGTATATGGTGTTTGGAGGTATTTGAACATTACCACTGCCTTCCAAAATTTATGCAATACATCTTAGGTGTAGTACTTTTTGCATCTGCATTAGCCATATTACTTTGTGTGAAATTTATTTTCAAATCGATCAAATTTATTTTTCAGTCTATTTTCACACTATTTATAATGAGTTTTAGGTTATGAAAATTTATAGCCAGATGTTCACTCTTGCTAGGGGCTCTCATCGGTTCCAGTATACGAAATCTTTTACAGAATTTCTATTTTGTATTAGAAAGAAGTGCCGACCATAGATTGCCTCTTAATTCTCTTCCATTGGTTCTTCTGGCATGTGTATTGACGCTCACCACTGTGACAGCTGAGTGTAACACACATTCAGTTATTAAATCAGATCTACAGAGTTGTGAAGTTTTGCAGGACAATTCTAAATACTGTCAAATACATACTACAGCCGAAATCTCTTTAAAGAGTATCTCTTCGGAGACTTGCCTCTGGTTTGCAGACCAGAAAGACAATCATCTTTTTTCCCTGACGATCAAACTAGAGGAAGTTGTTTGTGCTTTTCAAACAGAACGACAATACTTTTCCTTCCCTGTGAAAGAAAAACAGTTATCACAAAACTCCTGTATTTTTAATAAGTACTGTGGGAGGGGTGTGCATTGTTACAAAAGAAATTTCGGTCACGACGGTGCCAAGTTCGAATCCGAACCTCCAGAGAGCAGGGAGTTTCCTGGTTACTCGCGTTGCCAAGCTGGATCTTTAGGAGTGGGTTGTGCAGTTCTCACAAGAGCTTCTTGTAATTTCTATAGGATTTGGTACGAGCCGGACCTTCTCAATAGCTACGAAATTTCTAAAATTAGAAGCCACACTTGCCAATATAAAATTTCTGTCAAACACAGAGAAAACAACACCATCACGAAGGTTCTACTTTCAGACACAGCCTTCACAAAAAATGGTATCAAAATTTCTATTCTAGGGGCTTACGATCAACCACAACTCCATTTACAGGACATGCTAATACAACGAGTGGGCAGACCTAGTGAAGCTTATTTGACTTCAGCCAGTGAAAAAAATTTCCCCATGGCCGGTACAGTCGGCGCGGTTCAAGCAAAAACCTCTTATACGAAAGACTTCATTTTTGCTTCAGATATGACTCAGTGCGATTTTTTTGAAGATACACTTAGGTGTATTACGGCGCCAGATGCCCTCGAAAACCTTAAAAAAACTAAAGAAAATGCATTGCCCTTACAACGAGGAGTCCATTTGTTCACGTAGAGGAAAATCTGCTAAAGTCTACTCTCTTAATGTCGTCAGCGGTACGGATACAACTACATTTTTCACATTTCAAGATCGCTGTTAAGACAACTACGATATGCCCAAAATTCGATAGTGAGAAAATCACTAGTTCTGGTTGTTATGACTGTCCCCTCCTCTCACGTTTATCGTTCACAGCACATAGTACATGCCAATCAGGAGTGGTGCTAATACACTTTCAACAAATAAACACTCATACTAAAGCTATTCACTTAACGGGTGAACCAACACTGCACATTATAAAATTTGTAGCTGAGCAGAAATGTTACTCAGAAAAATTGTGTTTAAAGTCAAACAATTTGGTCCAGTGCCAGAACATTGATTTTTGTCTAGAAGAGCCGAGTGTGGAGCTATTAGCTCTAGATACAAATTACACTCGTACATCGAGTTCATACACACAGTCAAACTTCATGAACTGGTTGAAATTGCCAAATTTAGACTCATCCTTCTACTTATTAAAATTTGTTGGTGCTGCACTTTTCATCGTCTGTGTGACCATAACTATATTTTCCAGCCTTATCACCTGTTGTTGTCGTGCTCGGTGATTTAAATTACATTTCACAACACTCAACTGGGAAACATAGAAAATCTTTTTACACCTAAAAATTTTCTAAATACACACACACAATATATATATATATATATATATTATTTATATTATTTGGACTGTACCTTTATTTAGCATACTTGTTTATTCTTATTTCCTGGTTGGGGGTTTTGAAACCCAATTTGAACTGATTTGTTTCAGTCATTTATAATTGAATTTGTATGATTTTATCGATGATTTTTTCCTTTTGTAAAGTGTATTACGAGAATGTCCTTGATTTTACTTGGAGTTAAATTCTTTTCTTTTTTTTTGTTTTTTTTCTTTCTCGAAGTTTGTTATATTATTGTTAAAGCACCCTAGATTAGTGATATGGGATTTTAGAATAAGAAATAAATAAATGATAGTACGCTAAAATAGGAAAATTTCAGATCTTCACTAAAAGCCAGGTGCTCGATTTTTGTAAGGATTGTGAAGAAGTTGAATAGATATTTTGGTTACGTTTATTTTCGGCCAGGCAAATTCAAAAGATATCGCAAAGGTTATTGCACTGGAAAAGCTTCAGCGTCTACATGTCGCTTTATTAAACGTATTTTACAGCACAAGCTTTTGGAGTCAGAAATTCTATGATATTTTATGGCCTTGTTGCGAAACTTTTAACTTAGCTATCGGTCCAGATGGCTACAGACAGAAAACTCATAAAATTCAGACATAATACTTTCGGAATTTTATATAAGAATGGACAGGATATAATTTTGTTCAGGCGGACTCATGTTTATTTCGAAAGTGTGAGAACGTACAAGAAATCGAAAACAAGTTGTAAATTTTGAAAAGAGAAAAAGGGTGAATAAGGGGTGATTTTTGTTGCGCAAGAAGTAAATAAAAATAAAATATTCTCCCGTACCAAGGACCGAAAAGGTGTTTTCCCACGCAAGAAATATTAAAGGAATATACTGCATCTGAGAGAAAACCAATGGGGTTATAGTTATTATGTACAGGAGAGCCACTGAGCATTTGAATTTCCAGGGGCGTAGATGTTCAGGGGGTAGAAGTGTTCTCGATTGGCCGCGGAAGAAGGGGGCATTGAAATGTATAGAATTTAGAAACCTATATACACGAGAACACAGAGTTTTCAGGGGTAATTTTTCCATGTTTACAAATTTGTGATAATACAGCCTTTTAGTAAATAGATGTGGTCTTAAGGATAACGATGTGTCTAAAGATAAAAGGTAAGGAATATTTTCTATACCTCTGGGCATTTTTTTAGTTGAAATTGTAAGGATATATAAATCAAAAAAATATATTAATTAATTTAAATATTAATCGAAGGTAAAATTTACGGACATTCTCTAATTTTATTATATTGTATCTTGTATTTAGTTTAATAAAAATAATGTATAGAAGAAAATTGAGTATTTGTTTTGGGGGGAATCTGGGTTAACATTATACATGAATAGAAAATAAAATCATTAATTGCATTATTTCTCCTATGCGTTCATCGGCCATCTTAAGTAATAAAGGTAAGGGGAAATCAGTCCCCCAACAACATTTATTATGATTTCAGGTTTAACCTGGTACTACACACACACACATATTTACATTTGCTCTTCATATGGTCTTGTTTCGTTAATTTTATGACACTCACCTTGGTTAAACATGGTCATGATTCTGTGTGCTTGTACATTTTTTTACATACTTTCTCAACATTAGTGTACATTTTCACAAATACATAGTTTTAAACTATTTTAAAGTTTGCGTATTTTTGTTGCCTTGTCATTTTTTTATTTTCGGAATGTTACTGATTTTTTTTTTTTACATAATGTAATTCAATACAATATTTGCACATGCACCTTAAATTTACATGCATGAGTTAATTTCTAGCTGGTATTTTTTTACACATTTGTTAATTTTGTTTGATTACGCGCGGCTGGTTACTCGTTGCTATTTTATTTATAACATAAGGTATTTTATTATAACTAACATGATATTTGATATCTTTAGGGGTTGTTTTTATAAAATTTATTTAAAGGCATAATGTCAGCTGTTATGTACACTTTATTTTTTTAAAAAGAGGCTATTCACATATAGTCATTAAACTAATTCTTTGGCATTTTCTCACGTTTTAATATTTTTAATTAGTGAGTTAAAATCTCACAGGTGTCTTGTGACGGATACATACACTCATATATCATAAAGTATAAAGCTTGGTATTTTGCTATTCATTTTTCTCTTCCATTCGTTTACTTGGAACATTTTTGGCTTGGCATAACTTCTACATTTTAGCGTAGAGTTATGCAATCTGTCGAGCACTCGTACATTTTATGCACACTTCTTTTAACTTCATACAGTAATAACTCTGGCAGATACAACTTTATTTTAATTGTAACCCTTAGTTAACCATTTATGCATTTTTTTTTCTTTTCACAAGTTGTTCATGTGTTGGATATTTATTTATGTTACACAAAATTTGCTCATTTAGAATATAATTTTTTTCATTCATATACATACATTACACTAGTTCATGTGTTGACTTACATACTGTTGTTCATTTGTTTTTACACATTGTACTTTGCTAACGATTCGACAGTACTTTTTTTTCTCACATGTAGTTCAATGAGTAATACACACTGGCTGGTTTAGAGTATAACCAGAGTTTTCACACATTACACGTAGTTCATTGACTTTATTAACCCTTATTCATTACATTTTGGTGATAACTCATTAAGTATGTAATTTATTCTCACTCGTATGTTAGTGTTTTAGGTTATTACACACATACTGTCCGTATATTTTGTTGGCAAGATACATAAATATGTTAGTTCATTGAGACATTATTACAAGTAGTTCATGTGGAATTATACAATTTGTTCATGTGTTTACTTGCAAGTTGTGTATGCTTGAGTACACACTTGTTCATGTGTTTTATTTCATGTAGTTCATGAGTTTGGGGTTTCTCTTTCCCCTCCCTTCACACACATACAGTTTTTTTTTCCCGTTACTTTTCTATCTTTTAAACTTTACACCATGTTTCGATATTAAAATGTTCTATCAGTTTTTTTTTTTTAGTTTTTTTTTAATTTTAACAGAGTTGTTTTTATTTATTTTGTGTGTTTGCATAAAGTCATAACATATCAATGACACCATCACTTTGTCTATGTACAAAGATTTTAAGGTTTCATGGAGTTATCCGTCACATGACATATTAAATTACACATACATTTCGAATTAGTTGCCTTTTAACATGTAACATTTTTTTATCACTTTCATTAGATATTTCTTACTTGAAGGTGGCAGATCGAGTAAGGTATCTTGTCACACTATATTAAATCATATGTAATTTCTTAGTAAATGTTTTTAATATTTTTTTGCCAGGAGTTAAATTTTAATAAATACACAGAAGGTATATACATGAAAATTCAGCAAAACTAAAACCTTTGCATTATTCTCATTTTTCTTCTCCTCGTAAATTTATTTACTGAATTTGAGTCTCACTGGGTGTCGCGTGAGAATTTTTTTTCACACGCATGTGTCATGATTCTAAGGAAGTTTTTTTTTCTTTGGGTAAACAACACTTCTTTTTCGATATTTTGCAAGAGACAGTTTATCTTTTGCGGTAACACTCCTTTTTCTTTTTTTTTGTTTGTTTATTTAACTTAAAGGTATGGATCCTGTCAATTTTACACTAATGCATTTTGAGTAGATATATATATATATATATATTTTTCAAGGAATGCAGCAATATCTTATGAAATTTACAGTAAAAAAAATAATAAATTTAACCCTTTGGTAACGATTTTTTTAAAATACGGTACACCTTTTTCTCTTCAGTTACATTTTGCTGTTTGGTGCTTGGTGCATGTAGAGAATTTTTGTTCATAGTTAACACACACAGTAGTTTATAGTTTGTTATAGTTCATAGAAAAAAACCTTACACGAGAGTTCATAGCTTTGTCAATTCTTTGCTTGCATCAGGGACTAATTGTCACTGTTTTTACAACTGATTTTCAAAACACTTTGGCATTTTACTTCTTTGATACATTTCTTTGGTTCAGTGTTATATTTTTTTTTCACTTGAGGTCACTGTGATACACTTCTATTGTTCATTTGTATACTAGCACACGTTTGTTATTCTTTGTGCTATATATTTTAAAAAATAAAGGGTTTCTTTTTTTGGTAACTTTACAGGATTACACTTTACTTTTTATTTTTTTCATTCGGTACCTTTCTTGGCTATTCAAGGTATTTCACGTGATAAGGTACTTTTCTTATGCACAATTTTCCAATCACTCAGTACACAGGTGTGCATTATTATGACTACATTCACACACACACACATACTTTTGTGTCCCCTGTTGTATAATGCTTATTAAATTTCATTAAATTTAATGTACATTTTTTTACTATTTTTTTCAAGGGGTACATTCTCTGGAAAGTTCTTACTACCTCTTGTTTATACCTTATAGGAGTGCAATATGTTTTAAAATTAACTTTACTTAAATTAGGTTCTCAGTAAAACACATTCAGTCCTTGTTTACTAGATAACATTATGACAACTTTCAATTTTCAACAAATAATTTAACCCCATCTTCCTCTCCTTTTACTAGTTACACTACTTTTAAAAACTTGAGATGTGACAACTAGTGCTGAAAAGGTTACAATTTTTATATTTACTATATCATGTAATGTTTTGTCTTTATATACAGTTCATGTCTCAAAATAATTTTATAAGTTGGAGTATGACCAACTATTGTAGCAATTGTGATAATTGCTTTTGCTTGGAGTGAAAGTTCAAGCAATTTTATGTATTAAAATCTTCTGTAACTTTATAAAAAATAATGGTGTGCACACGTTAAAAAAAAATTAAGAAAACAGCTGTCCAGAAGTAGTAAACTGCAGTTCATAAAGATAATTTCTAGATATTTTTATTTTTAGCAAGTGTTTGGTACCAACTTGCTTTGTCATGCTTATAGGCATGCTTTTTATATGAGACACGATTTATTTGTTCTTTACATATTTAGTATTTCTGTATATGTTTATAAACTGTTGGTCACCGGCTTCCCACTACAAAATATTACATTTTTACATATTTTTCTTTATGTGTAATGTATTTGAGAGAAGACATGGGGTCAATTTTTTTTCTCTCGCGGTTCACTTCGTTCTTTTTCGGCTGTTGGGGAGACATATGTGAAGGCGCTTACCTTCACATATTAATATTAAGACCTTTTCTCTTCCCCCCTTTAAAATTACATTTTTTTAATTCTTAAATTTAATTATCTGTATGCATTCGGATTCAATCTGTTTTTAGCGCTCCTTTCCCTTCATAAATTAAGCATTCAATTCTCAGTCTCTTTAATATTTTAACCACAGCGCACTGCATTTAAAAGAAAAGAAATAAATTCCTCTTTTCGCATAGCAACTGGATTCTAATTTTCATCCTTCTGCTTAAGTTTTGATGATATGCAGAAATTAGCCAGACAAATTACTTCTACATTTTTATCCGTTAGTCCAGACGCAAGAGATATTAGTCAGTTCAGTTATTAACCCTGTCTTTAATTTGTTTTATTTTATTAACGTTCTTTAGCTGACATTTCAGTCCCGTGGGATTTCTGGTAAACCCCTATACAATCTTTGGTCGCGGTTTATGAGCTATATTTTCCATGTAATCATTTGGCGTTAAATATTTCTTATCACTCTGTTACATCCCCCATTCAGTTTCAATTATCGTACTTTAACCGCATGTCTTTCTTTAATCTCGCCATATAGTATATGTATTTGACGAAATTGTGTATGTACGCTTGCCAACACTCGAGATTTCGAGAAAGTGTATTTTGAGTCAGACTTCATTCTGAACTCGCATGCTTTGAGCATAAGAATGTAATGAGACTCTCTCTCCAACGCCCGGCTCCGGTCGAGGGCTCGCCTTGCACAAAAAAACTATCCGAACCTGGTGTCCGATTTGGTCAATAAAGAATTAGTTGTAACATTCGGCTTGTCTCTATCTGCAATATGGATTAATTCGTTCTGTTAATATTGTTTCACATCGTTATCAACTCTTACAGCCATCGGAATAATTCAGTACAAATGTACAGAAATCCCAAAGCTTCGCTACACCCTCATTATTTTCTAAACTGGAAAACCGCTTCTTTGCTACTTCGTGATTATTTCTAAACAATTCACGAGAATTTTTCTACAATAATTTTTTTTCATAACGCCCATTTACGAATTTTAATTTTTCTTTAAATTATTTTATTACCTCAAGATCGGTAATGTTCTTTTCATTGCTTTCAGCAATGCCGATTGCTTGGAGATCCCAAAATGCTTTCAGCTGAGTATTTATATTCTCAACTGAAACATGCAAATAAGCTGCTTCTTTTTTATTCGACTCTATCTACCCTTGCACCGTATGACCGAAAATAGTGTCTGCAACGTATAACTCTTTTGTCAATTTTCCCTCGATTCCGTTTAATATTTTCCACAAAAAGTCAGACCCTAGCGAAATATTTATATCCTGTTCAAGACCTTTAAAAGCCGGCTTATACACTCTTGTTCTCATTATGTCTAGAAGTTCTGGTTAGAGTCCTGCATCGGGTCGGGTTACCCGCTTTTATCCGAACCCGACCCGACCGGCGGTTCGGGTCGGGTCGGGTTAGAGCTATAGTTTCCCGTTGCGGGTCGGGTCGGGTTGACTTTAAATTTTTTTGGTGCGGGTCGGGTTCGGGTCGGTTTCAGGTTGGCTTTTTTACTCTTGCGGGTCGGGTTCGAATTGACCCGCTTTTTTAAAAGAATGTGGAAAATATTTTTCCTGTTAAAAGCCTATATAAACCGCAGATCAAAGTTTCACAAAAGCAAAATGTGTGCCGGTCTGTTTTGTATTTAGTCATCATTTCACCAGTCTTCGAAATAACAAACTGCATTATATTTTTATCGTATTTTAAAAATACAATACTCAGCAAAACTCTAAATGGTCCTTCCTGTCTATCAAGTGAATAATTTAATTGTGGTCATACACGATCCAGTATGTTAGACAAGAAAAGTTTCAAAATAATAACTGCTGATAAACTAAAGGCAGATGGCCGCTTGTGTAAAACAAGGTGTATCGTTATAAATGGAACTTTTGAAACCGCAACTAATTTTAAAGCATATTTAAAGATTAGATTTTTTGTTTTATACCATTTAGAGTCCTGCATCGGGTCGGGTCAAAGGTTTTACTATAGTTGAATATTAAAGAATATAGATTTGTTCATTCTTCTCGGTAAAACATAAAAATGATATTAGAGACCACGGGCCGGAATTACCAGGGCCGGAAACGGCCCGCCCCGTCCCGTCCCGTGTAAAACTTAAAAGTTCGGCCCTAGCCCGTTTATAATTTTATCGGCTTCGTCTAAATATTTATATCGGGCCAGTAGACTGGCTTAATTGTAGCTATCGGCCCGGCCTGGAAGGGCCGTTCATTTTTTTGCCGGCCCGGACCGTTTATTTTGTTTATCAGCCCGGCCCGTTGAAAAAACTGTCCTAATAAAGAGGCCTGGCCAGTTTGAAATTTTGCTGACCCTCCGCGGCCCGAGGGCCGGACCGGTGCAGACCTCTATTAGAGATACGTAGATAAATTTTCATAACGGTATTAAAACATGATTTGCTTTCCTTACATTGCGGGTTCGGGTCGGGTGCGGGTTGATATACATCGGGTTTGGGTCGGATTGCGGGTTGCCTGAAATTATTTTTGCGGGTTCGGGTCGGGTTGCGGGTTTCCGAAAATTATTTTTGCGGGTTCGGGTCAGGTTGCGGATTGACTTAAAATTGAATTTGCGGGTTCGGGTCGGGTAAAACCCGACACGCGCAGGATTCTAGTTCTGGTTCTAGGGTTTTTACAGAAGCTCCAGTTATATTATTAACCACAGGAGCTTCAATCTTTTTCGAGTTGATAGGTTGCACAACACTGGATAATTCAAGAGCAACAACTTCGTAACATGATTAATTAGGGCATCTCCGCCCAAAAGCATAAACTAATAAATTTTCTCTTCGCAATGGCTTCAATTTTAATTTTGGTACTAGAGATCTCTTCACAAATCATTTTTCAGAACCACTATCACATAACTAGCGAGCAAAACAAACATTGTTTACCAGCAGACACAGAAACTGTACAAGTCTGCAATAATATAGCTTTATTTTGTTTATATTTTTGCTCTGACATCATAGATACAATTGCACCTTTAGTTTCATTTTCAGGATTTTCTTTTGTTGTTTCTTTAAAACAAAATAAATAACTATGGGTGTTGTTACAACATTTGGAACAAGGGTTCCTTTTTGCTCTATAATTAACTGATAAATGCGTTTTATAAAAGCATTTGTAACAGCGACCTTCTTTCTTTAATTTATGTCGTTTTTGTTCATCCGTGAATTTCGAACAATTTAGTCCTACATGATCAGAAGACTTGCAAAATATGCAAAACATTTTTATAGATGTATTTAAATCAGCAGCTGACGGTATATTTTTCTTTTGAAGAAAATTTTGATATTTACTTGAAGAATTTTTCATATTTGTTTTTAGAATTTTCATAAACCTTACTTCGGAAATTATTTACTAAGTTAGTCGCTTCACGATATCTTAATTCCATTTTCATAAAATTTATCAAATCGGTTACTACGCAATTCTTATTGAGGTCACGTTTTCGATGGAAATCTAATATCAAATTTTCTGGTAATAACCTTAATAATATGGGTAGTAATTAATGTCCGTAGGAGCACGATGTCACTCCTAACACATCAAGGATTCTAACGCTTGTTTCAATATTATCGTACAAGTTTCTTAAAGAAGTGACATTGTTAGTGGATTTTACTCGTTCTAGATTTAGAATTTTATTCATATAACAGTTTATTATATTTTCCCGCATTCCAAATCTTTCTTCTAACAACTTTAAACATATAGAATAATTTTGATCTGTCAGTTCAAAACCAGCTACAGTATTACATGCAGGTCCAGACAACAAAGATTTAAGATATTGGAATTTTTCAATTTTTGATAACGATTCATTTGAATCTATCGCACTA
The DNA here is from genome assembly GCA_963932465.1 of Maratus speciosus. Lineage (NCBI taxonomy): Eukaryota > Metazoa > Arthropoda > Arachnida > Araneae > Salticidae > Maratus > Maratus speciosus. The sequence goes on from OZ010799.1 coordinate 288,260,046, forward strand.
GTAAATAAATTGAAAAATTTTAAGACTGGTTGCATCACCAGAAAATTTTTCTGTGTTTAGTTTAGGCAGCTTCACTGCCGAAACAGGTTTTTTTTTACCGATTTTTGAACTGTTGGTTCAGTTTCGATTTTACATTTTTAAGCCTTATCTTAATTTTAAATTTCAAACTTGATATTTTTTCAGAATATTCTTCTACCGATTTTAGTTCCTTTCATATTAAATTTTTTCCTGAAATAGCTCATCTATTTCGAAATCTAATTCCTTGAGTAGAGCTTCCTTTCATTTATGCGCTCTAATGATTCCAAGAATCGCAGTCAGTCTTATCAATATCAACTGATAACAATGTATCACATTTTGTGATTAATTTCGTAACAGCTGCACGAACAGTAGCTTTTTTACTTTCAAGCTTTTCTGGCTTATCCATGTTTAAATTTTAATTCAATTTTCAAAAAATATTATGATGAGAAATTTTAATTTTCAATATATGAACAGTCATACAGAATAATAAAGGTATTTCTTACCTTTTTCCGGGTTCATAGGCACCAAAATAATGAAGATATTCAATATTCAGGTAGTCCACGAATTTTCACATTATATCACAATTGATAAAGAATTATGGAAGAGCATATTTTGAAGAATTCACGAATCATTTTAAATCATATTAAAGTCATCACTGAGAGTTTTACGCTGGCGTTGTTCAAGGTAAATGATCACAAGAATTAAAAACTTCGCTAATTCTATTTTTACACATTTAAATATTTAAAGATTATTTACAGCGAGTCATTTGGTTAATACTTGAAAATCACTTGTTCCTCTCTGGTAACCCAAGCTAATATTTTTATAATCAGGAACATATTTTCTTCCACTTTTGGAAAATCAAGAAAATAAACTACAGCGTGCGAGCTGCTATCGAATTTCACATTCTACTACAAAACTAAAACTAAAGAACAAGAGAAAAAATGTTTTTCATATCAAATCTCTGGAAGGTCACGTGATCTCTGGCGCCGTTTAACTCTAGCTAATAGAGGTCCGCTCAAGGGTTTTGCAAAATATTCCACAACGTCTACTACCTTTATTTTTTTCATATTTTTAGTTCCAGTAGATTCGGAAATAAAGTGGGGGAAGCATATTTTTGCACTACATTTTCGACGATATCTCTGAAGATCTAATATCTAAATATCTCTAACTCTTATCTAAATATCAAAGATTCAGATCTAAATATCTGAATATCCCTAATATCTAAAATTAAAACAAATGTAATTTTGTGTTCAGCGTTACGAAAGCTTTTACAAGAAACCCCCACGATATACAAAGAAAATATTTTTTTTCAAGTAACATAATTAGCCCCTCTAGATTTTTCCTAAATATATTTGTGAATGCTTAATAATCTGTATATACGTGGGTAAATAGTCTTTATTACTGCCCCCAATTTGAACTTTCCATGTTTCATAGTTTACAAGTAAAATGGCTGTGACAGACGGGCAGACAGACACAGGGGTGATCTTATAATGGTTCCGTTTTTACTTTTTAAGTACCGAACACTAAAAATGAACGCATATATACTCATTAATATTGAAATATATAATATTTTTTATATGAAAATATGCAGGACTTTGTTGAATTTTCGGGTAAACTTGAACCCGAAAATTCGGTCCGACACGAGGGCCGGGTGAAATCGGTTGACCAACTTAATACATCACTCTAGTACGGACTACAATAATAAACATCATATTAAAAATAAAACATTTTCAGAAAAAAATATTTTTAAATTAATATTACTTGAGACATTTCTTGAGTTACAGATAATAATTGTTACATGATTTTGACACAGATGAATTTAAGTAACCTTCTAAAAACGTTTTATTCATCTTTTTTTTTGTCTCTGGGAAATATTTTCCACAACAATAAAATTAAACCATATAATAAATAAAGGCTAAGAAGCTGAAAAAAGTATTCAAAACAGTTGTAACACAGTATGGAATCTCGAATAAATCTTTAGTGAAAAAAGGGGGTTGACTTCTTCCGTGAATAGAAAATAAAAAACCAATATTTAGGGATATTCTGATCTACTGATATTTTTATGAACTTTCTGATCTAATAAATAATAAATCCTACCTAATTTTGTTGACTTTACTTCAATTGAATACATTGCTAAAAACAATTAGGGGAGCACATGGTTTTAACGAAATTACGCAAATATTTACACCGATAAGTAACGTAAAATAAATCATCCATACTTTATAGTGTTGTAGAAAACAGATAAAGAAAACTTCACGTGTAAGTTATAATTTATGACGTCAAAAACTAAAAAAAGGAGATAAGTGCAGAAATCGGGGTTTTGCAGAAACGTCTGTTTCACTGCCTCAGTTGTAAAATTCAATTGCTCAGCTTGTGTTTTGAGAAAGGGTGGCTTGAAAATGTCAGAACAACATGATTTACCACAATACATGGCTTGTCGTGTTATCGTGGCAGTTGAATTTGGGGAAACGCAACGAAGTGTAGTGGGCGCTGTTGGAGTCGCAAAAAGTGTCCATGAAAGGCTGTGGAATCGATTTCAAGACAGATGGAATGGAAGTCATCGACAAGTGCAAGGTAAAAAAAAAATGTGCTAACACAGAAACTGATGAACCATATATTCTGTTAATAACTCGTTGAGACGGAGCGGGTAAAGCTACTCAGCTGCAAACACAGTTATTCTTGGCCACAGACAACGGCTGTCCAGCCAAACAATCCGAAATAGGCTTCATCAGGGTAATCTCTATGCACGTAAACCAATGGTCTGTATTCCATTGACCTCATGCCACTGTGCGGCCCAAAGAATGTGGTTAACTGAACATCGAGTTTAGAGGCAACGTTGTTGGAGTCAAATTCTGTTTACAGACGAGTCCCGATTCAGTCTGGATGTGATATCTGATGTATTTTGGTATGGAGAGAAAGAGGCACTCAAAATAATCCCACATTCGTTCGTGAACGATCACATTACAGACGAGGTGGGTTGATGCTATTGGCTGGAATCATCATAGGTTGACGTACGGGCTTGCATATCATTCGCAATGGCACTTTGACGGTCCAAAGTTATACAGACAAGATACTGAGACCTCATGTTATATTTTATGTTGCAGCAATTAGTGATTTCTTTTTTTCCATGCATGATAATGCCAGACTTCATACAGTTCGTCTTGTGGAAAACAATTTTGAAGCTAAAACATTACAGCTTATGGAATGACCAGCATGCTCTCTTGACCTAAATCCAATCGAGCATGTTTGGGACATACTCAGACGATGCATTGCTGCGAGACAGAGTCCTCCTTTTACTGTCCGAGACTTGGAGATTGCAATTCTTGAGCAGTTGAACAGTATTCCCCAAAGTCTTATCGATAACCTCATCGCATCCATGGAAGACAGTTGTTCAGCAGTCTTAGCTGTTCGAGGAGACCACACGCCCTATAAAAAATCTTGCACCATTTCCAAACAATACTTTTTTTTATCATTTACATGAAACCAAATTTTACCCTAAATCATCTTTTCATGTTCTTTTCATCTTTCCATGTTCTTTTCATCTTTCAAAGAATAAAAGCTCCCTTATAATTTTTTGCGTCTTTTTTTCTGTATTGCGCATTGATACACGAATACTATCCATTTTATGCCCATACATGGCTGTCTTGCACTGTTCTCTTCATTTTATTGCTTGCTCCCCTAATTTTTTTGAGCAGTGTATTTTAAATATAACAGTCATAGCATTTTTTGAATTAACTGTTGTATTATGCAGGGCAATAATTTTAAAACAAACGAAATTAAACCTATATTTTCCAGTTATGATATGCGTTTTAATTTCAACTAAATTTTGTACATTTTAGGGTATGTATAAATCCCATTGATCATATACAGGGCTAAACAAAAGAATTCGTAAGCATTACGGAATATGAGCGTTAATTGCTTAAAGGTTGTTTTTAACTGAGTTATGTATATTTAAGCTGAACTATATTTAGCATACTAAGATATGTTTGTAGAATTTAAATAAAATCATATACAGGGCCACACAAAGAACTGGATAGAAGACAGCTTTTGGATGTTAATTTCGAAAAGTGAGATTTTCGGTAGCTTTAAGTACTTACATTTTTTTTTCATGAATTAAATTTTAGCGTAGTACGAGTAGTGTTTAAAAATATGTAGGTAAAATATAGGAATGTCCAAAATAATTATTTTTTTTCCACAAAAGAATTGAACTACTTTTCCTTTTATGAACTGCAATTAATCAATTTTTTTTTTCAAATATGTTATACGTTTTCTATAATGATTACTTAGGTATCTTATTTATCTAATTAAACAGCGGAGTATTGTTAAAGTGTTCTGGAACTGTTGGAAAGTGATTCATAACTTATGTTTTACTCGTGATTTATCTTTCTTGTTTATATTTGTTATAAAACAAGAAGACAGAGTTGTAGAAAAACATAAAAAATCAATCCCGAGTCCCAATCCCTATCTAAGCGTTTACACTTTTGCTTTCATTCGGGAATGGAAAATGAAAATACTATCAGTTATTGAGAAACTAAATTTATCTGATGATCGTTTGCACTAAACTACGAATTTTTGGCAATAGTATAACAAATAATATTGTCTTAAAAAGAACAACCATTAACATGTATTTATTAACTCTATACTTCTGTGTATACGCACTACGGACGGTGTATAAAGCACATCTAAACGTTCAGTTTTCTTTTCTATTTTAACTCGCACCTTTTTCTTCATTAAGAGACTTTTAACATGTAAATAACAAAACATAAATAAAAGAATACTGTAAAGTATAATATCTATTACTTTTCATGTAATCTGTTAGCATTTTTTTTTTATTAATAGCATATTCATTAAATAAGAAATCTTACTTCTTATAATCATTATTCTTTTTAATCTTCAGCTATTTATAGCGGACGTATAACGCGCATCTGCAATTTTCCTATATCTTTCCTATATCATTCCTGTATTCCTGTATCATCAGTTTCCCTGTATCAAAAGGGCGCATTATACGCTGGGGTATGCAATATTTATTTATTTTATAGCATTAAAATGATATCTACCTATAATCCCCGAAATATCTTGGAAGCAAACGGATAAAACAAACGTATAAGAATATTTATTTTCAAAGATAATATTTTAATGCGTTACAAAAACTAGATAACTTCCATAGGTTAGAAAATTATTTAAATCATCTATTTGTACTTTAAATTTTGTCATCAAATTTTAAACAATCTGAAGAGGGCCTGAAAACTTAATGGTGTAGAAAAAAAAAATGTGAAAAAAGGAAAATAATTAAAATAAAAAATACAGAAAACCGAGATATATTCATTGATATAAACAAAAGGACTACGTCTGAATTCATTCATAAATATAAAAACTTTTGAAAAATATTACATCAAGTTACCAAAAAATTAGAGTTAAAACAAAACTAAGTATTCTATTGGCAGCATGCCATTAGAATATTCAGTTTTGTTTTAACTCTAATTTTTTGGAAACTTGATGTAATGTTTTTCTACTTGTTGAATATTAAAACCTAGTATGACTTTTACGTTAAGAATTAGCTGATGACGGTTTCAGAATGAATCCGAAACGTCCTTTTAAATTGTTTTTAGTGTTTTTATCCTTTAATGTAATGAAATGTAATGTCTTTTATTTTGAAACGATATAATCATCTTTAGAAAATATTATTCAGCTCTTAATATGCAGTACCCCTAACTGGAAAACGCAACTTTATTAATTTTTCCGATATATACTCGTATGCAGATATTATTTTCCTGAATAAATAAAAAATAAAGAAACAAATCATCTATACGTAGACTAAGACTATCTCCTGATATTTTCAGGTTGATACTTTTCTGAATATGGATAGAATAAACTTTTATAAAAAAAAAACCGTCATAACCATTGAAAAAATAATGTCTTTTTCCTCCTACGACAATATTTTTTCAAAATAAGTTAAACCTGTCTATAACAGAGAGAATTTTAAACTACAGGATGCAAAACGACAGGATGAGATTTTCTACATCCTATATGTGGATCCTTTTCTACATCCTATACTTCCTTCTACTCCCTACACTGCCTTTTATCAGCTGCACACCACAAAAGACCCCGGAAAATCCCCCCTCTGAATACACTTGCATTTTATTTCAATCTTTTCGTCAATTCTGGTTACGGAATAGCCGAAGATATGCTAGAGGGGAAGTACTAATCATATAGTACGGTTAGATAACTGGTTAATAATGTAGATTCTCTGACAGATATGGCATCTCGGAAAGATAGGAATAGGATTTTTTTTTCTGGTAAAAAGTATATTTATAGAAAGTGCCTGTCTTCTTTCTAAGGACAGATTCTTAATTTTGTTTGTGAAAATAAAACTATTCTTTTTTACACTTTCCAACAAAGTTGCGAAGTGTTTATGACTTCGGTTTGTCTGTCCGTATCTTCACCTGTCCGCGCTCTAACTTCCGAAAATATACTCGGATTAGCCTGAAATTTTTGTATGTTATTGACGTTTCAAATGGAGTTTGTAACATGTTTAGTTCATTAACAGGGACAGCCAAAAGTTTTCCGCTACGTTACGGTCTATGTGAAAAATCGTTTAAAATGATTTTTAATGATATTACGCGCTTTCAAACATAATAAAATTTATATGCATTTATCAAGTGCACTAAAATATGCATTTATTGCGGTGCAAAGGGTAGTTATTATTCATTTACAGGGCCATACAAAAGAATTTCGTTACAAAATGATATAGGGGGTGGAGGGAATTGTTTTCGGCGTATTTAATTATGTTAAATTATTTCATATATAATGAAATTTATATACGTCGTTGAAGTTTACTATAACTTATTTGATGTATAATACGAAGTGCATAGCATTTACAGGGACACACAAAAGATTTCAGATACTATATTACTGTATTGTATCCGAAGTAGTTTACAGTAGCCCTAATTGCTGGAAATACATTTTTAATTATGTTATGCGCTTTTATGTTTCAGTATAATTATCCATAGTATATAATGTGTATAAGTGCTATAATTTATATACAGGGCTACACAAAAGAACACGTAATGGTTACTGGGTATGAGTGCAAACTGTATAAAAGTGATTTTTAAATGAGTTATGCATTTTTTCGCCGAACTTAATTTAGTTTACTAAGAAATGTTTGCAGAATATAGATAAAATGATATACAGGGTCACGCAAATAACTGGATGCATAGCCGTCTGTAAATGATAATTTCTGGAAATGTGATTTCAGTAGTTTTAAGAGTGTTTTAGTTTGAATTAAAGTTTAGCTAAATAGTGGCGTGTAATAAAAGTACTAGGTTAACTACAAGGTTGTTTAAAAGTATACAAGTATGTTTCCACCTATTAGTATAAATTGCTGAATGAGAAATTTCAACTTGTTATGCGTTTTCTTGCTAAACTAAATTTCCGCATTATATAGTATATATATCAACCTACAGATCAAATACACGGCTGTTTAAAAGAATTGGAATACATATTTGGTATGGACGGTAACTGCTAAAATAAGTTTTTCAACTGTTTTATGCGTTTTCTAAAATGTTTACTTAGTTTTCTTATATACATTATTTCCCTAAATAACGAAGTTTTGTTAAAGTATTCAGGAAATGTTCGAAAGTGTTTTATAATCTATGCTTAACGCATGATTTTTCTTTCTTGTTTATGCTTTTATGGGGGTTTCTTTTTTAACACATAATAATTTTCGAAAATACTTAAGGATATAATTCAAGCGCCGATAGAAAATAAGGAATTTTTTTAAACGTGTAAATTTTTAGAAAATCTGCACTTGAAATGGATTTTGCTTTTTGATCAATGCTTTCATTATTCAAAATGAAACAGCATGAGATAGAGAGACTTAAAAGGATATACATTTAGGATTTTTTTATTATTATTACTATTATTATTATTTTTTTGGTACAGAATTTTGAAAAGTAAAAAAGATTTTTTTCAATGTTTAGAATAGTGTTGGTTATTTAATGTAGATTCTTCAAAAGATATGGTACCTCAGAAAGATAGGAAAAAACTTTATTACTTTAAAGCGTGCGTAACTGGTTAAGGAAGCTGTGGTACACGGTAAAATGATTATTTTTAAGATATACCTGCTGCCTTTGCACTGATACACACTTCATTTTGTATATATAAATAAAACTATCATTTTTCATGTTTATAAAAATGTATATTCTTTAAACACATGCTCATTTTCAAGAATACATGTTTACAAAATTTGTAATGTCAGAAGATATTATAATTTTTTAAAGGGAGTTATTGGAAGTTAACTAAATGAATTTTGCTTTGTAATTTATGCTTGTATATTTCATGTACCAATTTTTTTCTCTTTTCTTTTTACAATACTTAGAATGTAAAAGTTGAATTTGGTGGGGTAGGGGGGCTTGCACTAAGCATATGAAATGGTAGATAATTGATTATGTAGTGTAGAATTTCGGAAAGACATCATATTTTGAAAAGACTTTTATATTTTAATGTATGTACGCTTAGCTTGTTAAGGAATCTGTGGTGTGTGGTAGCAAAATAATCAGAAATATTTATTTATTATTTTATTCATTCATTTATTTATTTATATTTTTTTACGTAATACGTATAAATCCGTCTTTTTTTATGAAATGTTATTTTATATTCATTTTATATGATATTTTTACTTTTCTTTAAAAGAATCATTTTGCTATTTACATTTTTATTTAGTACACTTTTAAAAAATCCAAAATGTACACAAAAATAAAATTTAAAGGACAAGAAAAAAAGGTAGATGCGGATTTTTTTTAAGTTATGAGGGATAAAGAAATGATGATTTGATTTTTGTTTATGCTTAAAAAATTCAGATGTGTTTACCTCGCAATATAAAAAAGAAATCCCTGTACGTCCAGGTGAATAATGTGTCGGTAATTGTCCAAAATGTTTTTGTTTTTTTTCTCTACAAAATAGGAATTTATTTGTTAAGCTAGCTCAATTCTCCCATTGATGTTTTCAACACTGGTTGAGTTTCAGAATGGAAAAACACAAATTTCTAGGAAATTGCTTTGTGGCAACTGCGCATTATTTCTCTGAAAGCTCCTGAATATTTTTACAATCTATGATAGAAAGAAAATACGTATGCATACTTTGTAGTACTTTTTTTAATTCTGCATGTATCGTTCCTACATTAGTTAACATGAAATTGCATATACGAGTACATATAAGTATATTGCAGTCTCTTTATTTTTGCATGAGTATTATTAGAAATACTACAGTATTTCTGCCTGAGTATTATTTGAAATACTATCATGTCAGTTTACGCTACAGTAAGTTGTAAAAAAAGTTACGGAATTTAATTTTATTTCAGTTTTTGCAATAAAATGTTAATAACACTGAAACTATACAAATATAAACTGACATAAGTTAAATGCAACATTGAATTAGTATAACATTTTTTTTTTCAAATGATTTTTTGAGGATAACGTTTAATTTTGGGTGGAAAATAATTTTCTTTGACAATAATGGATTATTCATAGTATAGCTTTACTTAGTAATTAAATTTTTTATTTAAGATATTGATGAAATTTCTATCATATAATTAATTTTTATTAATATTTTAGCCAGTGCGTTTTTATCGATTAATTCAATACATTTCTAGTCAAAATTGCATAAATAAATGTTAATCTACTCTCAAAAGACTCGAATTCAGGGGGGAAAACCATACATACAACAATTGAAAATCTTGTGACATTACTTTACTATGCTTTTTTCGGATTTAAGTATAAATTCTCGTAAAAAAAAAAAAAAAAAAAAAAAAAAAAAAAACCTTAAAATTTTTCATTATTAACTTATTTCATAATTCAGCCTACCAACAATATTAATAACATTTAATTACAAACGTTAATTATGTTCTAATCCCTTTAAACTAACTGAATGTAAGAAGAAAACTTCTTCAGACAAAAATTATTTATAAAAATACAACATGACGGAAAATAATGAATATTCTTCTCTGATTTTATTAAGCCTTAACTTTTCGGAAGAGGATTTTTGCTAATTACTTTCCTCAATATCAACTTTACCGTACGACTTTTTTAGAACTTTTAATAATATTTGTTTCTTAGAATTAATGGTTACTTTTGTACAAGTTGCATTTTCTGTTAATTTCTTGATGAGTATTAAATTTTTCTGCTTTTCTTTTTAAAAATTAGACGGATTTAGCAAAGGTTTAAAGAAAATTAAATGAAGTACCTATTTTTATGTTTTTATTATGCCTCATACCATACAAATTATATTTCTTAAAATGAAACCATTTTGCTTTAATTTTATAATTTACTTGAAATCATAACATAACATGTAAAAAGTGAAAGTATGAAAATGTTTTATTAATTATTAATGTTGTATGAAAGCGTTTAATAAATTACTATAATGTTCATATAAAACATTTATTCCTTGTGTATTATTTAAAAAATAAATCATATGATGAACAGAAGAAAAAAAAATATTTGTAACCTTTTTTTTTTTTTTTTTCTTTTTACGCGCTAGAGTTTTTTGATTCATAAATACCTTTTAATTTATAAACAACCATTATGCTGAATACTCTGTAATTGATACATTACCTACATATATACATGTTTTCTTTAAATCGCCAGAAACATATAGGATTACTAATCCAATATAATATTTTATGAATAAAGAATGTGAGAAGGAATCTATATCTAATAGTAAAAACATATAATTCTGGTAAACAAAAAAAAACATTATATAAGACATAAACACTTGTATCTGTATTATATATCCGTTTTTTTTTAAATTATAAATAGTGAAAGAAAATTTACATGTATATAACAAATGTAAAAACAAATTGGCATGACATTTCAAAAGATGAACACAGGAAAACAAAAATGAAAAAAACTAAGAAACAAGAGTAGCTTAAGGATTCTTCAGAGGAGCTACGCAAGCTTAATGCCTGGTAAAGATATGTTATTTCGTCGAATATTGTAGGCATTAAGCCTAAAATGACAATATTTAGCACCTTACGAAAATTCCCAACTAAATGAAAGAAATTAAGATATCCAAAAACATGTATATATATATTTCCTATGTTCATTTCTAATTCATCTTTAGAACTTTACCAATTTGTTCATATATTTGTGATTTCAAATTTATTATATATATATATATATCCAGTAAATAAATTGTAATAAAACTGAGATAAATAAGACCAAAAAACTCTTATACATAACTCACAAGTGATATGCATAATTCAAAAGGAAATAATAGAAATGGTGGAGAAAGATGATGGAAAAATATAAAAGATTTTGCACCATGTGGACAACTGATATCTAGAGGTCTGCACGGGCCGGAATTTCCAAGCTATTTTGGCCCGGCCCGGTGTAAAAATTGAAAGTTCGGCCAGAGAACGGCCCGGACCGGCCCGTACAAAATCAGTGAAAACAGGCCCGGCCCGACTAAATTTGTACAAAGAAATTTCGTTTTTTCTCGACATACAATTAAGATTATTTTAATGAATACTACATGAATATTTATGGGAACATTTTACAGTATATTTTAAATTACTATGTGTTCGCAAAATAAAAAACACACAGTAGTAAACGTTAACGATTACTTACAGTGTTTTAGTCAACGTCTCTACAGACGTTTCAAAATTTAAATAAGGGTTCATTAAAAGATTATTGTAGTTTATAATAAAGGGTTAAAAAACATGATAACTTTTGAAGCTTATAATAAAAGGTAGATTTGTGAAAATATTTCTGTCATTTTTAAGGCTTTTCTCAAATCCAAAGGAGCTACATTTTGATACATTTATGAATTCATTTCTTTTCGGAAACGTATGAGATTGGCAGGTATTCTTACTCAGAAACCATGTAAATGCGTTTTTTCTTAGATAAAAGTAATATATCTTTCAGAAAATACTGCCAAAGTTAGCGTTTTGAATCGAATTTCCGGAAGCGATAGCACAGGAAAGGAAAAAACGTACAGTCACGTGACAAGAGTCTCTTATCTCTGTACGTAATTTGTGAAAAATGGAAATGCTATTCGATCCCAAATGCCTTCAATACTCAGGCCTGTCAATTTTATGCCTTTATAGTTAAAAATGAGTCAGAAAATGTGTCTGAGAGTTTCGCATTGTTGAGCAGTAAATATGAGAACCACCTTAAGGTACATTTCCAAAGATACTGTTAACAGAAGTTCATTATCGCTATTAATACTTTTACAAAACATAATGCCTGTCCTACACTTCCTGAGAAAGATTAAGACCAGTTCCGTCCCGGCACAAGTCTGCCGAAAAAATTAAACCCGGGATCAGGCATCATGTAACTGATGCCGATCTCTACGATGGACATGTTACATTTCTGTATTGATGTTGTTAAACTCGCATTGGCTCGTAACGCACATTTATACTTCTCGAAAAAGACATATTCATTGGAAATGACCTCGTATTTTATCTGCTCCTCTCAAATTCTTATATCAGGCCGATAGGCCAGATTAATTTTTTTTATCGTCCCGGCCCGGTCTTGCGGGCCCGTTCAATTTTTTTGCCAGCCCGGCCCGGCCCGTTTATTTTGTCTGTCGGCCCGGCTCGGCCCGTTGAAAAAATTGTCCTAATTCTGCCGGCCCGGCCCGTTTGAAAATTCTCCTCCATTCCGCCGGGCCGGGTACGGGCCTCGGGCCAAGGCCGGGCCCGTGCAGACCTCTACTTTTATCAAAGCTATTACACAACGAAAACTGAATAATAAAAAATAGTGCTGTCATCTATTGTTAAAAAGAGAAAACAAAATACTGGTGCTGCCATCTATCATTAAAAGGAAGAGTGAATGAATGAAATGGGATAATAAAGTAATTATTATAAAAAACAGAAATAAATAAAGAGATAGGAATATAAAGGGACGATGTAATCATAAAGAATAATCAATATAGCTAAAATGTGTTGAAAATAGAATGAAGAATAGGGGAAATAGATTAAAACAAAAATTGAGTAAATATAGGAGAAAATTTTTATTAAAATTTAAAAAGATTTAAATAAAATAATAAATAAATATACAATAAGTATTAATTTAACACTGAATAATACAGCTATTGTGTATAACCTATTAAATAAATCTACTTCAGCTCAAAAATGTTTTCCGAGGGACCTTTTTTATAATTCGACTAACAATCAATAGTAATCATTCTGTTACAAACATTAATTACGTTCCAAGCTCCTGTGGGGTATTTTAATTCTAGCAGAAAACTTATTTAGACAAATTATTTATTATTATCTCGAAGTACAAAATGATTTTTCCTCTTTAATAATATTACACATTAATTTTTCCGAAGAGCATTCTTCCAAATTATTTTCCTGAGCATCATCTTTACCTTTGTGTGTACCTTTTCTAGAACTTTTAAATAACCGTTATTGCCCAGAATTGGGATTATTTTTGTATTTTGTGGAATTTCAAAGATACTTTTCTTTTATTTTCTTTTACAACATTAAAATTTTCTGTTTCTCTTTTAAAAAATTAGATGGATTTCACGAAAGTTTACAGAGAATTTATTTTTATATTTAGATTATGGAACAGAGAATACTAGTATTTACAACTATATTTAAAAAGAAGAACATATATTACTTTAATTCTATAATTTACTTTAAGCGATTGAATAGCATGTAGAAAAAGAAAATAAGATTTTTCTTTCTATGGTAAAACCGCTAAAATTGTATGCAAACTTTTAATACAGTATTATCATTATTATATAAAATTATTTGTTCCTTGTGTTATACATATAAGTATATAACAGGAATCGGAAAAGTATCCTAATAACACATTTTATATAAGCGCCAAAGTGCTTCAATTAACAAATAGTTTTTAATTCATTCTGATTGCGCTGTAATTGATGTATTACCTAAAATCATAAAACATATGCTTTTTCTTTACACCTTAATAAATAAACTAGATTATTCCTGGTAAGAATTATTTAAGAATTAGTTATTGAATCCATTTCTAATCGCAAAAACTTTTAATTCAACTTATAAAGCATACATGACATAAAATATAGCTCTTCTATCTTTATTATATCTCCTCATTTAAATAAGAAATGGCGATAGAAATGTTGTATACATACAAAACCTGTTACATATATCGACTTAAGCTCAAAAGAATTCCCTAGGAACTTCTTTTATAATCCGACTAACTACCAATATTAATCACATTTAATTACAAACGTTAATTAATTGCTTTCTAAAATCATACGAGCAAATCGGATTCAAGCTGAAATGTTCTATAGCCTAAAAATCATTTATCAAAACACAAAACTCGAGGTATAAAATAAATATTCCTCTGTGATATTATTACTCCAAAAATTTCCATGGCCGATGGTTCCTAATTAATTTCAAGAATACCGTGGGACTTTATAAATATTTTTAAATAGCGTTTGTTTCGTAAAATTGTGTTTACTTTTGTATATTGGGGCATTTCTAAAAAACTTCTCTTTAACTTTATTGATGGTTCATAAAAGATTTTGCGATCTGTTTTTAAAAATTAAATGACTTTAGCAAACGTTTAAGGCAAATAGATTATTTATTTTTAAATTTATATTAAGCAACAGAGAACTAACTTGTATTTAAAATTATATTCATTAAAATAAATATAAAAAATAAATGAATACACAAATCTTTCGGCTTTGCAATTCAGTAAGGACAATATCGCAGAAACCATTAATATGACGTCAGCGACATATCTTGCTTTATAATATAGATTTTTTATCTTCCTTTTTGATTACTCGGTATAATAAAGCATTCTTCTCGCGTACAAATAATTATCATATATTTAATGCTAACTAAAGTCTTTGGCGCTACAATTCTTAGGGATCATGGCCAACAATTCACATACAATTTTCTTGATTGTGGACACTGAATTACTGTACACGTGCAGCATACCTTCCGGTCAGCCTAATGTATTGTCAAAAGATCAGACTAACGCAGGACCATCAGTGTTTAGTTCCATACAAGCTAGGTACACACTTTATCGACCCCGAAGGATAAACGGCTCAGTTAACCTTGCCCAATCCGGAGTCAAGAATCAAACTGTGGACCTGTAGTGTGGTTACGCTATTCGCTGACAATTAATTTAGTAGGCTCTATTAATATGAATATATTTCTTTATCTATATAACTTACCTTAAGTGAAATAATAACATGAAGAAAATCGGTGTACAGTGTTATTATATTTTATATTACTATGGTAAACCGAGTTAAAGTTGCACGAAAACTTATAATACAGTTTTATCATGATTATATAAAATATTTGTTCTTTGTGTGTCATTTGTAAAAGGAATGATAACAAGAATAGAACAAAATATTGTAATAATATATTTAATTTAAGAACCAGGGTACTTTATTGATAAATGTCTTTTAATTTACTAATTAATTTAATAACTAATTCATACTGAATACCTTGCAACTAATACATTACCTACCTACCTACATACATTTTATCTGTATGCCCTAATAAACAAACATGATAATTTTTATATGTAAACATTTTAAGATAAAATAATGTAGAAGCGAATCTATATCTTATTGCAAAAAAGTAATTCAGGTAACGAAAGGTACATCATATAGTTATAAACTCTTGTAGTTTTATGATAAATTCTTCTTTTTATTAGAGATAGTTATTAAAACCTTAATATCTATAATCTTGTATCTATAACCTTTTATATAAATCTTATTAAGCTCACAAACTTTTACGAATAACTTTTTTTATAATTCGACCAATGATCAATATTAATCCCATTTAATTACAAACTTTAGTTACGTTCAAATCTCTTGAACTAATAGAATTTAAGTAGGAAACTTCATCAGCCAAAAATTATTTATTAAAACCAAGGAATATTCCTCCCTGATTTTATAACGCCTTAATTTTCCCGCAGATGATTTTTCCTAATTATTATCCTCAATAACTTCGTTACCATATAGCTTTTCCAGAACTTTTAAATAACGTTTCTTTCATAGGATCGAGGTTACTATTGCATATTGTTGTATTTTTTAAGATATTTTTCTATTACTTTCCTGATGAACATTAAAAGTTTCCACTTCCTTTTTAAAAATTAGATGTATTTAGAAGAAGATTTAGAGAAATTGATTATTTATTTTATATTCATATAACATTGTGCAACGGGCACAAACACTCGTATTTAAAAGTGATAGAATAAGAGATTGAAAATGAAGTTGTTTTATTTTATATTACTATGGTAAATCACTGTAAAGTTCTATGAAAACTTTAATACAGTACAATCCACGATTATGTAAAATATTTCTTCTCGTATATTATTTAAGAAAAGAATAAAACACGAAATTCCTTTGTAACAGATTTTATATATGCAGCAGAGAAGCTTCCATTAATAATCACCTTTTAATTTAAAATCAACCTTCATTGCGAAGGCTCTGCAATTAATACATTACATACATTCATACGTACCCTTTATCTTTACATCCAAATAAACAAACAATGATGTTTATTTAAGGTAATGTTTCATGATTAACGAATATATTTTCAATCGCAAAAACATGTCATTCAGATTATAAAGCATACTCTTGTATCATTATTTTAGATTTTCCTTTTTAGTTAGAAATAGTGATAAAAACTTTAGAAGTAAGAAACATTGTAGGATACAAATCTACTTCAGCTCATAAAAAATTCGTAGTAAATTGTTTTATAATTCGACCAACCAAAATTATTAATCACATTCATTATAAAACGCTAATTGCATTCTAAGCTGGTGTAACTGATTTAATTCACGCAAAAACTTTTTTAGCTGGAAATGTTTTTAATAAAACACAAAAATCGCGGCAGAAAAGGAAAATGTATTTGTAATAGTATTGCGTCTTAATTTTCCCGAAGAGGATTTTTCCGAAATACTTTCACGAATACCATCTTTACTTTGTAACTTTTCTAGAAGTTTTGAATAATGCTTATTATTCTAGGACTGTAATTACTTCTGTATCTTATTGCGTGTCTAAAAGATTTTTCTCTTATTTTGTTGACGTTCATTAAAAGTT
This sequence comes from Maratus speciosus, assembly GCA_963932465.1. Classification (NCBI taxonomy): domain Eukaryota; kingdom Metazoa; phylum Arthropoda; class Arachnida; order Araneae; family Salticidae; genus Maratus; species Maratus speciosus. The sequence continues at coordinate 288,277,110 of OZ010799.1, forward strand.
TCTGCTTCCGTTTTTAAAAATTAGATAAAATTCGAAGTGTTTTAGGGAAATGAGATTAAGTATTTGTTTTTAGATTTGCATTATGGAACGGAATAAGCACTTGTGTTTAGAATTATATTTATTAAAATAAGCACATTTTATATATATATATATAAATAACAGTATGAAGTACAGAAAAGATATTACTCATGTAGATATTAATAATGGAACATTTTAAGCGACAGAGTTAGTTATTGATTTGAATGGTCGGAAAAAATGCTGTGCTATTTTATAAAATCCCCTTAATTTTGGAAAGTAAATATTCTTGTGTGTGAAAGATAATAAAATATTAATTCACACCCGCCCATCACCATTATTTCCGTCATTTCATCACAAAAAAAAAAAAATAAATAAACAAATAAATAAATGTTACCGACATTTGAATCTCTTTCACTAGATTTATTAAGTTTTAGCTGGATATGTATTAAGATATCTCTTTAGACACTATTGCTTTCATTGTTGAAGGTAAAAATTCTTTATCTGTTGTATGCTTTAACGATTAATGCATGGAAGCAGGTGCGCATGTTGGGAGATATTTAATAATATAATATGGCTGTGAATATGTAAGTTGGATATAGTTCTATATATGTAAATCACTATCATCAGCACCGACAACTGTTTTCAATCCAAATCCATAATGCTCTTGCCTGATATTAATATTTGTCCAATAAATACATCACTCTCCACTTCCTTAACATAAATATCACATATGTATTTATATGTATTTGTATGTATACGCAAACAAATCATGCAATGATGAATTCGGTTTGTATTAAAAATTTAATAAAACACAAACAAAGCTAAACTACGAAGTATTTGTTACTTGCGTATTCTTTAAAGAAATTAATGAAAATTAAACAATAATAAAAATTAATTTAAGTTTTCAAGAAATGAAGTTTAGGGGTTTTATTGATTTACTTATTACAGAAAAATTCAAAATAAGTGTAAGTGCGATAAAAGCTATTTACTTGAAAATGAAACAAACTTCCTAGGAACTCATGTTTAATTAATAGCACAAAAGAAATTTCAAGAATCTTTGAGCTGCCTAGAAATTTCAATCACTTTTAAAGAATTTTGAAGCAACTGTCTCTTCAAAATGCAACGGTTATTTCTCGAAACGTATTTTTTTTTATTTTTTTTTTTGAAAAGCATTTAAATTTCGTTTATTTTTTTTTTAAAGTGTAATGTTAGCACTCTTATCTAATAAAATATCCCTCCATAGAAATATTGATTAGCAGATACATTCGTTATAAAGGTATCACTTTATGTGATTCTTTATTACTCAGTAAATTGTAAATTCCACAATTATCTTTAGTTCGACAATTATTCAATTTATTAAAATACATTTATGAAATATTTAAGGTCTAAATAACCTTATAGTACATGAAAATATATTTAAAGAAATGCATTTTTTCACACATAGTTTATTTGCAGTATAGGTTCGAAGAGGTAAGGAAGTTCTAAGTGCAGTATTTTCTGATAAATACCATATGCTAAAATATTTTTCACTACTTTATTTTTTTACCCCAAAAGTTTAAATAATAAGAAGAGTTAACATTCACTAACAGAATCATTTGTTAAATAAGGTATCACTATATGCGTTTTTAGATTTTTATTACACAACAAAATGTAAAATGTCAAATTTATTTTGTTTCGTCATTTAATGAATTAAAAAAATAAATTTATTTATAATCTAACATTTATGGAATCATGTTAAAATGGCTGTAGACAAAAATATTTTAAGTAGAATTTTATTTTGAAACATACATATAAAGAAATGATATTAAAGATGTTATAGCATCAAACTAAGATTAATAAATATATATATATCCTGGAATGTACAAGCATTCTTTTAAAAATACAGGAAAACTCTCGGACGGTGAAAGGGTTTAAATATCCTATTTTAAATGTATTATTATCTTTTTTTTAATTTTGATTTAGATGCAATCATACTTAATTATTTCAATTCAAATAAAATTTATCTAGTTCATCTTTCAAGAAAAAGTTTTGTTATTTTCTGCATAGACATAGTTCTTTTCCCCTTTTGTTAAGAATTTCATACGTTGTAAAAATTATAACTGCCCAAAGTAAGTGCAACTGCATATTAAAACATTTTAGACAAATGAGATAACAACTAGAAAAATATAAAAAAATCCATATTTTTAAATAATCCCTACTACCTAAGATTTTTAAGTTTCTAAAACCTCTTTTCTGTAGAGAAAAATGAAATTGGTGTTAAATTCGATTTTACACCAATAATAATTAAACTTTATGCTGTTGATATTTTACTAATATTTGTTAATCCCATGTTACTGTGTGTTTTTAGTTTTATATTTATTAAAGATCAGACTTTGATTTTTTTTTCTTTCACACGCAATATGTTTAATTATTTGAAATAATATTTTTCTGGTTCAATTTTCAAGAATTCTTTTCATATATGAATATTTGATATGAATAACTTTTATTAGTTTCTAGATAGACATAAACTTTTTTTTATTTTTCTTTTGTTAAGAATCTTGTACATTTTAAAAATGATTATTGTCCAAAGTGAGCGCAACTGTATTTTAAAATATGTTAAAATATAAACAAAAGACATACAAACTAAAAAAAATATATAAAAAAATCCATATGTTTAAAAAACTCCCTAACCTAACGTTTTTAAGTTCCGAAAACCTCTTTTCTATAGAAAAAAGTTAAATTGGTAAAAAAGTTTATTTTACACCATTACTAATGAAAATTTATGCTACTGATATTTGTAATTCTCATCTATAAATATGTGGATTTTTAAAAATTAAAGTGAAATTGCTAAAAAATATTATATAAGCAGAAATAATGTAACCATATGCATACATATTTTTCCAAATGCATCTTTAAAGGAAAGTTGTACAAAACTGAACATTGCTTGGTGATATTTTCAGTTTATATAATTTTAAAGTCTTTTAAAAATGTATAAAATATAAACTATTTATGTACATTATATTTTCTTATTTTATTTTATTTTATTGGAATTCTTGTACCGGATGAAACATATGAATATTTTATTTAATTATTTTAGTGGCTGTAAGAAAATGTAAAAGAAAATAAAATACATTTTTCCCTACTTTCTCAGCAGCATACTCCACTGAAAATGTTTTTCCCGAGCCTGAATAATAACGGAAGCGACCCAACGAAGCTTTAACACCAGATCCGGTGTAAACTTCATTGAGGAAATTCATATAAAACTTCATCCGCTAAATGAGGAAATTTAATACAAACGCTTTTTTCTCTCGTTTCACGATTTGTTAGAGCTCGAATGAACCAAGTCATTGTACAATAATGCGAAGAGCATGAACGCTTTGTGTTTCACGATTGTAAGAACTTTTCCTATTATAAACCATTTAACGTACTTTTCGTTCAAATGAGCGAAATTTGAGACACAGGAGCGTTATACACACAAATAGGGTTTTCTGAAAGCGGTTTTCTAAAACTACCCTAGACATGCATGTAACATGATTCGAGCTCATAAAAACATCATAGAAGTTATTTACTATGATAAAAAGTAGATATATTTAACATTTGTGTATCTTTAACTATTCATTCCTATATATATATATATATATATATACACTGGCCTCCAAAAGTTAAGGTACACGGACTAAATGCGTTCGATTGCACACGTTTTGTCGAATATCTACAAAACTTATTGGCGAATTGTTCTTGAACTTCTGGGATGAAAAGAACATGTTTCATTTCATATTTCTCGGTGAAGATTTAGTCAGGGGTACAATTAGGTGGCTAATAATAAATTTAATAATAAAAAAATATTTGCGATCAGCTATATAACAGGAAAGGCTGGAAATGGCTTGTCACTGTGGTAAATGACTATTTCGGTCCTGTTCAACGTTTGTATGCATTTGTGTAAGCATAGCACTCATATTCGTGAAGATGTTAACGTTTTTGTGAAAGACTCAAACTTTTTTTTTATATATATAGCATACAGAGTTTTCAACCAAATTTAACACAACTTTCCAAAAACCTGACAAAGAACAGCAGAAACAGTATACTGCAATTAAAACATGAATATATTGAAAATTTGATAAGATATGGGCATTTTTATGAGATAATTTTTAACTGCGCATGCGCGGAAGATTTCAAAATTTTTATTTCATAATTTGGTACTCAGTATTTTGGAACAACTTATATAAAAAAGTCCAGTCAACTGTTGTGAAAACTTAGGAAGATGTAGTGAGCTTATTGAAAAGTTGTGTAAAATCCCTTATAATAAAGCTATTTTTAGGAAGCAACTCACTATATCAACCCCATCTTTGTGAATTTTCACAAAATTTAACTAGACTTTTTATATAAGTTGCCCTAAATAGCTGACTACCAAATTCTGAAATAAAAATTTTGAAATCTGCCGCGCATGCGCAGTTAAAAATTATCTCATAAAAATGCCCATATCTCATCAAATATTCAATATATTCATGTTTTAATTGCAGTATACTGTTTTTATTGTTCTTTGTCAGGTTTTTGGAAAGTTGTGTTAAATTTGGTTGAAAACTCTGTACGCTATTTTAAAAAAAAGTTTGAGTTTTTCACAAAAACGTTAACATCTTCACGAATATGAGTGCTATGCTTACACAAATGCATACAAATGTTGAACAGAACCCAAATTGTCATTTACCACAGTGACAAACCATTTCCAGCCTTTCCTGTTACATAGGTGATCACAAATATTATTTTATTATTAAATTTATTATTAGCCTACTAATTGTACCCCCGACTAAATCTTCACCGAGAAATATGAAATGAAACATGTTCTTTTTCTCCCAGAAATTCAAGAACAATTCGCCAATAAGTTTTGTAGATATTCGACAAAACGCGTGCAATCGAACGCATTTAGTCCGTGTACCTTAACTTTTGGAGGCCAGTATATATATATATATATATATATATACATATATCAATTTGAACCAAGTCATGTAAACGTGTTTTGAAAAAGACATCTTACATGATAAATAATTAAATAATAAAAAAAAAAAAAAAAAAAAAATATTTATTTATTCATTTTCGTTCAAAATCTAATTATTTATTGTGTGTCAAATGGACACTGACTTACGTAAGACTACTGGAAAGTTGGCAAATATGACTTTCCTCACATGTTATAATATTCAATGAATGAGTTAAATATTAATTGTCATAGTCACATTCTTAATTGTCTTCTTTGAACACTTACACGCATCCACTTTATTCAATAGCAGTAGTTGTTAGTATTAAGTTTATTATTGAGTATTAAGGGGTCTCAGGACTCTTAAAGCTCTAAAATTTTCGAAAAATTAATTTTTTCAGATGTTAAACTTCTATGTTTTCTGAACATTTTGATATAATTACTATCGTGAAATTTCCATTAGAACAGAAGTTATGGCATTTAGAATTATACTCGAACGATAGCTGAAGTGGTGTTTCCAAATATTTGAAGTCATTTTTCTCCAAGTGACGTTTTTGGGCATAACGCGCACGATATCTCAAAAACTTCTGAATATTTTTTCATGAAATTTTCAGAACATATGTTTCATGTTAGTCTGTATAAACTGAACCTAAAATTTCCTTTTTATTGTAAAAATAAAATATTCTTTTAGGTGTTTATATTGTTGAAATTTTCTCATTTTTGCATTAACTAAATACAACTTTGTTTTAAAAATATAAAAATGCTTTAAATGCAAATTTATTTAGGTTCAGCGTAATTACTATAATCTGAGGTATAAGTAGGCACCAAAATTTTTATTCTAGTTGCTAAATTTATTTTGTAATCGTGCGCATAAGCTGTTATGCCGATTTTCTGCTCGTCAAATGTCTGTCAGTTTGAAGCCCCCTGTAAATGCTAATTCTGCATCTTGCAATTTTTCAAATATTTGAAATGAAAGAACATACTTGTATCTTTCATTCCCATTTAAAATTGTGTCTTAATATCAAATACATTTTAAGATATTAAATGTTGAAAATGGTCCCCTTTTTTTCATTTTTTCCAATTTTAAGAGTCCTGAGACCCCTTAAGTAATCTAAAATAGTATTAAGTTTAGAAATTTTAAATTTTCTGCAGCAGTTATGATAATATGTAAAATTATGGAGTGTAAAATTTATATAAAAATATACATAATTTTTCAAAAATATCAACAAATTGATAAAAACTGTGATTTCTATGAAAGTTTACATACAATTATCTTTAATAGAAATAGATATAGGAAATAAAGACATAAAAAATAAGATCTTTTTAATGTAAAGCTTCAAAATTAAATTTTACTTGAGATAATAATCGTTTATTTTGCTAATAGAATTTTTTATTTTTTGTGCATGTAAAAAATCGCAGAATATTGAGCAGATATTTTTGGGTGATTTTATAGTAGCAAAATGATATTTTCAAAAAAATGTGTAGTTTTATAAAACAAACCTTCAATGACAAGTTGAACATTATTAAACCGTATATGTAAGTATAAAGAATACTGAAGGAATGATTATAAAATTTTATAAATATAATGTCCTTTTAAATGAAGTTTCATTATCAAATAAAACATATATGAGTTAAATAAATGTATCTTTCATACAAAATGACAAGTGAAAAAAAAATAGTGCGAATAATGTTTTAGCAATTTTTATTCAACATTATTATGTAGTTAAATATCATCATTATAAATTATTAAAAATAATAATAAAAGCTAGTTTAATGAATATTCAATTGAATAAATTTATATAATACAAAATGAAATTTTAAGGGAAAAGAGATTAAATATTAAAAAAATAATTACAGCTAAAAATACAGTAAGCATCTAATGAACTTTTCATTGAAGCCTTAAAAAAAATCTGCCCTACAATTAAAAAATCAATAAAGTGATGATGAAAGGATTCAAATAAATGAAATAAAGAAATATTTTACTTTCTAGTATAACTATAAAACTGTGAAAAAATGTTTTAGTAAAAAATTTACACAGCAAATAGGTGGGTAGGATATAAAAAACAAGAACATATAATAATAAAATTAAATATTAAAAAATCTCTAAGATTTCACATCGAAAAAATTTCAGAAGAAAAATTATTTACTATAGATGAAAAAAAACATTAATAAAGTGTTGAGAAAAAGTCTGTCGAATTTAATAAAATAAAAAATTCATAGGAAATTTAAAGATAAGAAACATATACAGTTCGGCACATTCGTGCACTAAACCACATATAAAGCATAAATAACCCGTGTAGTATAGTTAATTAATATAATTAAATAAATATATTCTTTATTTTATAGGTCATCAGAAAAGTTTAATAAATAAGATTTAATTAAGAAAATCATTAAATTAACGAACATGGACATAAGATAATCAGGCATATTAAAGTGTTTCGCATGAATTTCGTATAAAACCCGTAACACTAAAATTTGTTTGAGAAAAAAATGTACACTGAACGATATATACGTCCTAATGACCTAATATTCCTTAAACCTTCATGTATTATTTGCTATAAGTTAACGAATTTTAAAGTACTCGGGTATTTTAATTTTAGGAAATCATAATTAATTACCCTTTTTTATAAAATAATTTAAATTTTAAAATTAATATTAGAATTTTTTTTATTATAAAAAAAGGGACTTTTTATACCTTACTCCTTATCAGATTTTTTTTTCTTGACATAATGAAGCTTTAAAAATGTCAAAAACTAATGACTCATTTTTCTTTTCACGTATGTGAATCACAGTCTTTGATTATATTTGAACAGAAAAACTATTATTCTGAAAATAATTTATATTCTGTCTCGAAATTCAGAACTTTAGTGCAAATGTATTACAGTTCACCTTTGTTCAACCTTATTTCAAGTATGATGGCAGATTCTGAAAGAAATTTATTTAAGACACTCCCGAAAATAACTCAGAAAAATGTTTTTGTCGTATAGGTTATTTGCAACAAGATATTGACAGCATATTTACGTCAACACAAAAGATTTGCGATACTTTTCACGAAAGCTAAAAAAAAAAATATCGCAAAAGTTTTCTAAGAATAAAAAATTTCAAAGTTGAAGCAGATGAAAAATTTTGATTAAAGGTTGACAAAGGTAGGCAAAATATAAAGATTATCTTAATATTTTTTCCGAACTTTTATACGTACTGTGCGAATGATATTTGATCATAATACCTTAAAATGACGTGCGCATGAATAAAAAAAAACTGTATAGGAGAATAATCTACATAAAATATGAACAAGAAGTGAACGCTGAGTGAAGATTATCAACATAATAATCAGAAAAATATATACACGATTTAAATATAATATAAGCTTTTTTACCAAAAATACAACTTCAAAACTACTGCAAAGTAAAAAATATATTTAATATATATTTAATAAAAGTACATTATATTACTATTTTGACGCGATTGGCCATTGACAATTGTAAAAATGACTGGCGATTAACGAATGTGAAGAAACCGATTGGAGAAGAGCCATTACAGAATTTGAATGTGAATGCTGCCAAATTAGCCATTAGTACATTATATTACTATTTTGACGCGATTGGCCATTGACAATTGTAAAAATGACTGGCGATTAACGAATGTGAAGAAACCGATTGGAGAAGAGCCATTACAGAATTTGAATGTGAATGCTGCCAAATTAGCCATTAGTACATTATATTACTATTTTGACGCGATTGGCCATTGACAATTGTAAAAATGACTGGCGATTAACGAATGTGAAGAAACCGATTGGAGAAGAGCCATTACAGAATTTGAATGGGAATGTCGCCAAATTAGCCAGCTACAGCCATCTAGGCTTCTTTTATGGCGGCTCATTTCCGGTGCCAAATTTGGCGACATTTTACAAAATGGCTCCAAGCTTGACCACAACTTGACGCTAACGCATATGGATACATTTGTAATAAGTCGTTGATTTTATTGGGTTTATTTTGAATTACCAAAAAAGTGCTGAACTAATTTTGATGAAACGGAAAAGGTACCAATACGAGAGTATCCGTTTACAATTAAAACAAAAATCACATGAATCGGCTGCATAGTTTCGGAGTAAACGGTGAACATTCATAAAAAATAATACATACTCGTCGAGTTGATAACCTCCTCCTTTTTACTGAAGCCGTTTAAAAATGAACTTTAATGCGGATTAATAAATGACATGAAAATTTTTCTCTAAAAAGTATATTTTAAAAATATTATTACCTTTAAAAATTTCCCAATACATCATTTTTTGGCAGTATCTGACAAAAAAAGAACATCTTCATTAAAAAGTTAACATTTAGAAGTTTCCATTTTTCACAAAATTATGAAATTGTTGCAATGAAGCAAAAAGAGCTTAGGTTTCAGAATATCGAAAACTTACAACTCATTTTACTTTTTTAACCCTTAAATGCCTGATTTTTCAAAAATTATTGAAATAATATTTTTCGGCTTTCATTTTTTAAATAAATCATGGGAAAAATACTAAAAAAAAAATCAGATTTTGTTTTAAGTATAGTTTACGGCTAAAAAACTGTTTGTTACTAATCGGCAATACTGGTGTTTAATTGAAAAAATAATTTCCCTTGATAAAATTCTATAATATTAAACACACAAGAATTTTAGGAACTATAATAAGAAATAAATTTTACTTGCTCACTGCAGGTCAAAATAGGGTATTTCGCAAACTCCCAAACAAAACAAAAAGAACAAGTAGCAACAATTGAAAAAATAAATCTATCTTTATTCTTAAACAGCACAAGTTTTGCCATATACATGTTGAAAATCGATTTAATAATATTTTCAGAATGTATTTTATTGGCAACATTAGGCATTATAGCTTCAATATTTTTCTAATAGTATTTTAGAGCCTAAATTGGGTATTTTGCCGAAAAGCAACACCAGGCATTTAAGGGTTAAATGTACGAGGCATTGTTCTTTGTTATATTTGAACAGAAAAACTGTTATTTTGAAAATAATTTATATGCTGTCTCGAACTTCAGTGCAAATGATTCTCAGTTTACCTTTTCAAAATTTCAAGTAGAATGGCAGACTGTAAGTGAAATGTATTTCAATTTCTCCCAAAATAATTCCAAAAATGTTTTGTCGTATAGCTTACTTGAAAGAAGATATTGACAGAATATATCTGTCAACAGATTTACAATGTTTTTCACAAATGCGAAAAAAAAAAAAGAATGTCGCAGAAGTTTTGTAATACTAACTGAAATCTTGAAAGTTGAAGCAGAGAAGAAATTGATTATTAAAGATGAAAGCTGAAAATATGAAATGTTAAAAATATAGAAAATGGACTAATGAATAATTACCCAGGTAAAAAAGTCAGCAAAAAACCTTTAAAAAAAACATTCAGGAAAACTGAAGGTATTTCGGACAAAAAAATCTGCGGGTTTCCTTTAGGCAAAAAACCTGAATTAACCCCCCACTTTTTTTGTCCGAAATACCTTCAGCTTTCCTTTAGGTAAACAAACCTGCGCATTCCCTTACCATGTTGTCCGAAATACCTGAAGTTTCCCTTTAAGTAAAAAACCCGTGTCTTCTCTTTACATAAAATCATGTAGTATCACTGTACAGCCTGCTTTTGTCTTAAATAACAGTGGTTTTCCTGAAAGATAAGCCAGTGAAGTGGAAGAAGGAACACTGGAGGTGCATAAAATAAATAAGTGATCACAGGCCGTTCCAACAATGTCACAAGGTGTGCTGGCAAAATTGATAAAAGTGCCTCCTCAGGGGGGGATGCAAAGAGGGGTCAGGGACATCAGATGTGTATAACATGAACAATTAGTTATAGGCCATTCCAACACTATGTCATATGAGGCGTTTCGACAAAATTTAGAAAACAGCCCCCTCAGGGGGGAGCAAAGTGGGCGGAGGGACATCAGATGTGCATAACATGAATAAGTGCTCACAGGCCTTTCCTACAATATGTCACATGAGGGGTGTCAGCAAAATTTAGAAAAGAGCCCCCTCGGGGGGAGCAAAGTGGGGGCAGGCACATCGGATGTGTATAACATGAATAAGTAGTCACAGGCCGTTCCGACAATATGTCACATGAGGGGTTTCGGCAAAATTTAGAAAACTGCCCCCTCAGGGGGGAGCAAAGTAGGCGGAGGGGCAACAGATGTGCATAACATGAATAAGTAGTCCCAGGCCTTTCCGACAATATGTCACATGAGGGTTGGCAAAATTTAGAAAACTGCCCCCTGAGGGGGGAGCAAAGTGGGCGGGGGGCATCAGATGTGCATAACATGAATAAGTGGTCACAGGCCTTTCCTACAATATGTCACATGAGGGGTGTTAGCAAAATTTAGAAAAGTGCCCCCTCAGGGGGAGCAAAGTGGGGGCAGGGACATCGGATGTGTATAACATGAATAAGTATTCACAGGCCGTTCTGACAATGTGTCACATGAGGGGTTTCGGCAAAATTTAGAAAACTGCCCCCTCAGGGGGAGCAAAGTAGGCGGAGGGACAACAGATGTGCATAACATGAATAAGTAGTCCCAGGCCTTTCCGACAATATGTCACATGAGGGGTTTCGGCAAAATTTAGAAAACTGCCCCCTGAGGGGGGAGCAAAGTGGGCGGGGGGGCATCAGATGTGCATAACATGAATAAGTGGTCACAGGCCTTTCCTACAATATGTCACATGAGGGGTGTTAGCAAAATTTAGAAAAGTGCCCCCTCAGGGGGAGCAAAGTGGGGGCAGGGACATCGGATGTGTATAGCATGAATAAGTAGTCACAGGCCGTTCCGACAATGTGTCACATGAGGGGTTTCGGCAAAATTTAGAAAACTGCCCCCTCAGGGGGGAGCAAAGTAGGCAGAGGGGCAACAGATGTGCATAACATGAATAAGTAGCCCCAGGCCTTTCCGACAATATGTCACGTGAGGGGTTTCGGCAAAATTTAGAAAACTGCCCCCTGAGGGGGGAGCAAAGTGGGCAGGGGGGCATCAGATGTGCATAACATGAATAAGTGGTCACAGGCCTTTCCTACAATATGTCACATGAGGGGTGTTAGCAAAATTTAGAAAAGTGCCCCCTCAGGGGGAGCAAAGTGGGGGCAGGGACATCGGATGTGTATAGCATGAATAAGTAGTCACAGGCCGTTCCGACAATGTGTCACATGAGGGGTTTCGGCAAAATTTAGAAAACTGCCCCCTCAGGGGGGAGCAAAGTAGGCGGAGGGGCAACAGATGTGCATAACATGAATAAGTAGCCCCAGGCCTTTCCGACAATATGTCACATGAGGGGTTTCGGCAAAATTTAGAAAACTGCCCCCTGAGGGGGGAGCAAAGTGGGCGGGGGGGCATCAGATGTGCATAACATGAATAAGTGGTCACAGGCCTTTCCTACAATATGTCACATGAGGGGTGTTAGCAAAATTTAGAAAAGTGCCCCCTCAGGGGGAGCAAAGTGGGGGCAGGGACATTGGATGTGTATAACATGAATAAGTAGTCACAGGCCGTTCCGACAATGTGTCACATGAGGCGTTTCGGCAAAATTTAGAAAACTGCCCCCTCATGGGGGAGCAAAGTAGGCGTAGGGGCAACAGATGTGCATAACATGAATAAGTAGCCCCAGGCCTTTCCGACAATATGTCACATGAGGGGTTTCGGCAAAATTTAGAAAACTGCCCCCTGAGGGGGGAGCAAAGTGGGCGGGGGGCATCAGATGTGCATAACATGAATAAGTGGTCACAGGCCTTTCCTACAATATGTTACATGAGGCGTGTTAGCAAAATTTAGAAAAGTGCCCCCTTAGGAGGAGCAAAGTGGGGGCAGGGACATCGGATGTGTATAACATGAATAAGTAGTCACAGGCCGTTTCGACAATATGTCACATGAGGGGTTTCGGCAAAATTTAGAAAACTGCCCCCTCAGAGGGAGCAAAGTAGGCAGAGGGGCATCAGATGCACATAACATGAATAAGAGGTCACACGTCTTTCCAACAGTATGTTATATGACAGGTGTCGGTAAAAGTTAGAAAAGTGCCCCTCTTTGGGACTAGTATTGTGCCCCCCCCCCCCCTTGAAATTTTTATATATTACAAATAATATTTATCGAAAGGCTCCGTAAAAAAATTCAATCTAAAATGATGAAAATACTGCAATAAAAAAAAAAAAATCTGAAAAGTAAGACATAATAAAATTCCCCAAAGCAGAATATGATTATAAATGCGCCATACATTGATTTCACTGCAGAACATTTCAAATTTTCATTTTCACGAAAATCCACCATTCAATTGTAAGAAAAATTGCGAAATTTGTCACTCAATGGCAAGGGGAAAAAAAAAAAAAAATGGCAAACTCTTTAATCGTTTATTTAAAAAGATTGCAAAATTCATCAATCGGTCGCAAGAAAACTCGTTCAATTCGTCAGTCATGGAGAACAATTAATGAAATCCTTTAGCTTGCTGTGGAAAAACATACAAAATTCGACGAACAGTTGCGAGAAAAAAATCCACGATTTTCGCCAATTGGTTGCAGGTAAAAAAACGCAAAATTTGTCAGTGCACCTCTAGAAGAAACAGCGAAAAAAAAACTACGATCTTCTCTAATCGTTCGCAAGAAAAAGCCTCAAAATTTGCTATGTTAAAAGGAAAAATTCGTGAAAATTGTCAATCGGTTGCGGTTAAAAAAAAAATCGTGAAGATTGTCAGAAGAATCTGCGAAATTCGTAGATCAGTAGCGGAAAAAAACTCACGACTTTCTCCAATCTGTGTCAAGACTTGCTTACTGGTTCAAGGGAAATATCGCAAAATTTTAAAATCTGTTACAGGAAAAAAAAAAGTGAAATTCGTCGGTGTATTATCGAAAAAAAATAGAATTAGTCGATCAGTCGTGCAAAAAAAAACCCCATGAAGATTTGGCCAATCAGTCGCAGAAAAGCGACAAAGTTCCCCAGTAGACCGTGAGAAAATAATCACGATATTCACCGATCTGTCGCAGTAGAATACGAAATTCGTCGATCGGTTGCAGAAAAAAAGGATTTTTTACCAACCGTTTACACGAAAAAGAGAAAAAATTTGCTAATCAGTAAAAAGAAAATATAATGAAATTCGCTTATCAGTCGCATGTAAAAAAAACTCTGAAGTTGTCAGAAAATTCACGAAATTCTTCGATCAGTCGTGGAAAAAACCAACGATTGTTTCCAATCTGTCGCAAGAAAAAATTGGAACATTTGCCAATCAGTCTTCGGTAAAAAAACATGAAATTCATGGATTGGTCGTGTGAAAAATAACTACGATTTTCGCCAAAAAGTTAATGAAAAATATCACAAAATTCACCCACCTGTCGTGGTTAAAAAATGCGAAATTCGTCAATGAATTGTGGAAAATATATCAAAATTCTTCACCCAATCGCAGGAGAAAAATTGTGAAATTCATCGATTTGGTCAGAGAAAAAAGGCCAAATTCGCCAGTTGACAGAGGGAAAAATCTGAAATAATTCGAAAATCATCAATCGATTGTTGGAAAAAACCCCGCTAAATTACCATTCGATTAGGGGGGGGGGGGGAGAAATCACAAAATTCACCAATAATTTCATTCGCGTGAGTATGTCAGGGTTTTATGAAATGTCTTTTGCATTTCTATAAAAGATGCAATTGCACTTCTTCATATATAAAGAAAATTTTCCTGTGACTTTTTTTTTTTTAAATTCACACAGAACATTTGATTAGCTGAAGTACATTGCAAAGTATTCAGCTTTGGGAATAAAATTCTTTGATCAGCCGCAGAGAAAATCTGTGAAATTCAGTCAGCGACCATATGAAAAAAAAAAAAAAATTCAACAACTGTTTATGGGAAAAAATGAAGTTTGTTGATTAGCTAAGAAGAAAATCGGCAAAATTCATAAACCGGATATGTGAAAAAAATCACACGAGTTTTGCCAATCAGCCGCAAGGAAAAATGCAATATACGCCAATCGGTATGGTTTAGATGTATTATAATCCCGCATTTGCCATCTTTGATTTTTTTCTTGCATGAAAACTCCTTTTTCGCCAAGTAGTAATTGTCGCCAATGGTTAAATATTGTTGATAGATCAATATAACACTGAAAAAACTGAAATATAATCATTATAACTATTAATTAAGAAACATTTTTAATTCACGCCAAGAAAATAATCCAAGATGGCAGATGTGGGATTACAAAACATTTGTTCTGAAATAAAATATCACAAAATTTATCAGTTGGTTGCGGGGAAAAAATTGCAAAAATTCTCATTGAATCACCTGAAAAAAAACTGAGAAATTCAACCGTCGATTAATGGGAAAAAAAAAATCTAGAAACCCTTCAGTCGATTGCTTTAAAATATTGTGAAATTCGTCAATTGGTCACAGGAAAACAACATGAAATTCAGCAGGCAATCATGAGAAACAATCGTGAAATTTTACAGTTGGCTGCAAAAAAAATGTGAAATTCGTCAAACAGTTACAGGAGAAAAACATAATTCGTCAGTCAACAGGGAAGAAAATCAAGAAATTTCATCAGTTGCAGGAAAATATCACAAAATTAAAAAGGTCAAAATAAAAAAGGACTAAATGCAAAATATTTTCAGTGAACAAGGTTCTTGAGTGTTTTTTTTTTTTTTTTTTTTTTAAGTGTCCAGCTGGCAGTAATTTTTTTCTAGAGTCCACACTGTTGAAGGCATTTTTAATATAATTGTAGAATAAAATGAAATAAGTGATTACTACTCTATTGTTATTCATACTGCTTAATATGTTTCTGAATAATTAATTTGTTAAGACAGTGTTATCATTGTGAATTTGTATTTTTTTTTTTTTTTTATTTACATTTGCTTATGGATATTTCTTTTAAAGAAGATTTCAATATAAAAAAGAATGCAGGTGTGCATTTTTATTATCTGCCTCTTAAATAGGGGAAAAAAAAAGAAAAAAAAAAGAAAGAAAGAAATCTTGTTTTTCACCCTTTTATGATATGAATCCATGTATATTAGCATTGAGTCTAAGCCGCTTTAGCAGGGCGCAGCGCCGGCAGCCTTTTTTTTTTCTTTTTTGTGCATGGCAAAGCTCTTTTAAACCCTTCTGCTCTTTTTAACACTTCCTATGCTCCCTGTGGCAATTCAACTGATCGCGGTAAAATATCGCAAACTCTAGGGACTCTAAACAAACCAGTTCAAAATATTTTTGTGAATAATGTACAAGTGTGCCCT
Organism: Maratus speciosus; assembly: GCA_963932465.1. Classification (NCBI taxonomy): domain Eukaryota; kingdom Metazoa; phylum Arthropoda; class Arachnida; order Araneae; family Salticidae; genus Maratus; species Maratus speciosus. Next base: position 288,293,298 of record OZ010799.1, read on the forward strand.
TTTTTAGAATAGGGGAGAGTTGGGAGGAGTGGGACAGATTTCACAATTTATTTTTTAATTCACTACTTATGTTTTACCAAGAGTATAGCTTATAAAAATCTAATAGTATGTTACTTAAGCTATGTTTAAAAAATACAAACGCTGTGAAATACAAACAACTGGCTTTTATTTGCACGTTTTAAAATGTTAACATTTTTGTCCCACACCAAATGTGATAAACTCCTTATCACTGTCTATATCCTCAACTCTGCCAATATAATAAACAACTGTCTTCTTCGTCAAAATTTTAACAATTACAAAGTCATTTATCCTAATTTTGGATCATCAGTTAACCAATCAAATTCTTCAGCAATTTCATTATCATTGTGAGTAATCAAATCAAAAGTCTTCATCTGTAGAGTCATGCAACAAAAATTTCCCATCAATGGAATCATCAGATAATTCATTTGCTTTTTTCTGTTTCTTCCTTTTCACCTTAAGAGTTTTCTTTTTACACAATCTCTTCTGCTTTTTATCAGCGGCTATTTTTTCAATTTCTTCTTTTTCTGGTGTGTCAGTGATGATTTTTTTATCTTTCCTTTTTTCTGTCTTTCTTTATAGTTTTTGTGGAAATGCTTTGGGATAAGGGTGCATATCGGAAGGACTCAAAGGTGTTTGAGAACATGTCCCATTCCTCCCTCTGCTGAATATTTTTTAAAAAGGCTTATTATATATATCATGCTACATTTATGCTTTATTTGGCTGCTAGTTTACAAACACTATATCTTTAAGTTTATTATACAATTATAATATTTTTATTTTAAATATAATATAATTGAAAAAAATCATTGAAAGAATAAGAATTTGTACTTACTTCTGAGGTATGAAAATAAAATTTTCCCTTTTAAATACAAACAATAATACAGCTGGTGTAACAATTAGAATCAAACATTAAGCTATAGATGCTTTATCTAGTGGACAAACTAGAACTTAATTCTAACAGTTATTTTGGACATAAATGCTGCTGTCCCACTCCTCCCACTGTCCCATTCCTCCCAACTCTCCCCTAGTGTTTCCTTTTTAAAAAATTCCCGCCCGGCAGTCCTTTTTTCTAGTCAACACTGCATATGTAATGTAATATTGATGTTAAAAAAATGAAGGAGGCACGTAATAAAAATGCACACTTTTTACACGATTAAATCAAGTTGACAAAAAGATCTAAAAACAAATATAAAAAACACCAACTGACCAGTAGTAGAATTGACATAAAAAAGCCACTGGTCCCAAGGAACAGTAAGCATGAGAATTTATTTGTCCACATTCATCACTGGTCTGCTACATAAAATTCTATTTCATCCCTTTAACCCTTTGAGTGACAATTAATCACTTCATCTGACTAAGATTTAATCGAATTTTCTTTGTTTTTTTTAAATAAAATAAAGTTATGCGATATGTGTTTAGTTGCAGTTTTGGCAGGGAGAGGAAAGTTTATGTTTACCTGTCAGAGAGAGGGGGGGGGGGGAGTTACTGGTCCTGCAGATTATAAATTTTTTTCAAATTAGTGGTCCAATTGAATTTCTGGTGGTACAGAACAGTCCCAGCGGACCCCCAAGGAAATCGAATGCTGAACTGACAGTGAATAATATGACTTTTTAAATATTTACTTCTCAAAAACATATTAAGCAATATGAACTGAACAAGCACAGAATGAAATCAGTTATTTCTTTTAAGCCTGTAAATGATAAAAGTAACAATGCAAACAAGAAAAAATTACACAAATAAAATTTACATACACAATAAAACATGCGAATCTGCTCAAAACATGGAAGATTCTCACCCATTACAGAACAGTCCTTTTTAATAATTGTTTTGTACACACAGGAGGTAAACGCAGGGATCGATCCAGGCAAAATTTGAGGGGTTTTTTAGGGCCCTTTCACAAAAGTCTATTTAATAAAATAGGCCCCATCACAAAAATAAATATTATAAAATGTGCCCCTTCACAAAAATAAATTTAATAAAATGGGCTCCTTCACAAAAATAAATTTAATTAAATGGGCCGCTTCACAAAAATAAATTTAATAAAATGGGCCCATCCTCAAAATTCCTTTTAATAAAATAGGCCCACTTCATAACATCTTTTGCATATAAACTATTTTAAATATGTAATTAGTAAATAAAACCAGGTAATGCGAAACAAAAACCTTAACTGAAATTTAAAGAAGTTTCTGTTAATAAATTCTTGATCCGAATTTGAGTTACTGGATTTCAACTATAGTTACAAAATATTACTTTTCACAAAAATAACTTTTAATTTTCACATAATGGAACCCAAGAATAAAAACCTGCATCGACCCCTGTTTGTTAAAGGCCCCAAGAATCTATATATAATTTTTAATGATGTTATGCACTATAGAACAATATTATTGCTCTAAATTTGTCTTTAAATGTTTTTTTGTGAAAAAATTACTTTATTTAAAATAATTATACACATGTAAAGAATTTTAAAATTATTTTTCCCATATTTCATATTCTGTATTATAAATTATTCTACAATATATAATTTTTTTTAATTAATTTTATGAGTCGAATATTGCAGCTAGTGACATTAAACCCCGCTAAAAGATTTGCCAGAGATATTACACCTCCACTGAGTATTAATCAAGCATCTATGTTCCTAAAAAGATTATAGCTGCTTGATTTTTAAAGAAACCAAGGAACAGATGTCATATTCGCCCCATATTGGCGCGATTCTTTTCGGTTGCCAATTTGGCGAAAACATCAACAGCATAAACAACATAATCCGGGTTACCACATCAAGCAAAATAACGACACTTTGGCGCACGTTAAGTACCTGTTGCCTATATGATATTGGCGACAGAAAAAAATCGCGCCAATATGGGGCGAATATGACATCTGTACCGAAACCAAATTACTTACTCATAAAATGATATTCCAATACAGTGATCTGCTTAGAAAGAACTTAGGTCCTTTAAAGGACCCTTCACAAACTTTTTCCCCTCAAAACAAGGGCCCTTCACAAAACGTTCCCACCTCCAAACTGAGCTTTTTACGAGTTTAATTATCAAGAAGTAATTTAATCCTTCTATCACTTTTATGCATAATGGAAATATATGCATATATCTTCTTAAAAGTATAAACAAGAAACTGCACATAACGATTCTTTTAAATTCAGAAAATTATGACTAGATTTTTCCCAAAAATAAAAAGACGTATTAATGAAAATATCAAAAAATAAAATAGTTCTCTCTAGGATGTATTTGAAAAGTGAAGTGTCACGCCGTTTTTAAAACTGAGAGATTTGTATCGCTATTATTTTAAAAAATAGTAAAAATTCATCTTTAGTCATACACGAAGATTTCTTGTAAAACATTATTTCCATACCACAGTATTTCTATACGTGGCGATCTGGTTTATCGAAAGTGGTTAGTATCGCATGAATGGCTGAATACAAAGTACCAAGCTATAATATTAAAATAAGTATAATACAAGGCTCACTTATACCCCTCTTACGGCTATATATATATATCCATTTAAAAATTAATTAAAATGTGACTAATATACAGATAAAAAGAGCCCTGCAAAACGGAAAAATAGAATAACAAAACGACAGCGTAACGACTGCTCCCGCTTATTTTCCGAGTGGCGGAAAAGTAAACATGCTTTCTGTGTGTTGAGTTGATAACTTCCTTCTCATTCTCCCATGACATGGAGTCAGAAATACAGCTACATGAGGGCTGCTGTCATCTCGAGGGCCCGGGTTCGAGTCCCTGGGTAAGACATGGATGTAATTATGTATGTTTCATTATAGTTATATAATATATGTAATGAAAAATAAAAATTGTTGTGACTTGTTGTTGTTTCTATGTATAATAAGGATCATTCGAGGCGACAGCCATTGTAGCTATAGGCCCCAAAGCATTCTCCACCTCGGTGGACTTCAAATGTTAAATTACAGCAACATGATCAAAAATCAAATGTTGCAACGAAAACTTTGTTTTTGAAGAAGTAACTTTTCTAAAGACTGGAATTCACGCCTGATAGAGGATAAGGGCAAATTATGCATGTAATAACCCCACCTATATTTTTCAGCTTTAATCGTGGACGCTACCAAAATGAGGAAATGGGGGGGAGGGACCCTGCCCCTCCCTAGATTTTAAAATTTAAGTAACTAGATATTTCTTTTTGTTATGTTTTCAAAAACAATATAAAATGTATTATTTTCGAGTAACTAAATTAAAAGAGCCTCTTTTCTTTAATGTCAGTTGTGCAAAATTCTTAGTTTCTTTTTTAAAGAGGTGCTGTTTGTGTTGTTTTATGATGGCCAATTGTCTACACTTGGGATATTGGGCCGAAGGGGGGTTGCCTGGGGTCTTTCAAAGGGAAGCTAATCCGTATTTAAGCAAAGAAATCCAAGGTTCGAAGAAAACCACGAAAAAAACTCCGAACGACTAGGCCGACGGGCGCGATTGGGTTCGAACCCAGCATCTCCCGTCTACCAGCTTTGAGAGGAGAACCTCTCGGCCACTGGTGGGGTGGTTTTGAAGAGGAACTAAGGATTTTGAGCTAGGACGACAGGAGTGGCATGGTGGAAGTGGGGGGGGGGGGGAGCGGAGTGCATTGTATCCCTTCCTGCATTTTGAAATTTAATTAACTAAAATTTCTTTCTTTTTTTGTCTGATTTAGAAGAGCACAGTAAAATATATTCTTTTCGAAAAACTTAAAATGAAAAACTAAATAAGATATTTTTAGAAAAGGGAGAAGGGAAATTGAGGGCCCTCGTTAGATTTTGAAATTTAACTAAAATATTTTTTGTGCGTGTTTGAATACGATTTTAAATATTAATGAAAGGGACTTTAAAATAATTTGGAGATTTTTTTTTTTTTTTTTTTTTTTTTTTTTTTTTTAGGGTGCATTTTTTGTACGTGTTAGACTTCGAAGGGTTATATTTTTACTGGTGGTAATTTAAGAGAAATTCATGACAAATTTTAGGATAAAAAGGGGACTTTGAAATACTTTCGTGATTATTTTTTTTCGTTTTAGGGGGAATATTTTGAGATTGAAATTTTTGAGCTTGTTAGAGTTAGAGGTGAAATTGTTACTGGTTATAATATTAGAAAAAATTGTGGCAAATTTAAGGTCAAAAAGGGCTTCGAAAAAATTTCGTGATTTGTTTTTCTTTTTAGGGGAATTTTCGGAGATTGAAATTTTTGAGCGTGTTAGAGGTGAAATTGTTGCTCGTAATAACTTCATAAATGGGGTAATTAAAAATTTTAACTAGTAGACTCTTCAAAATAATTTCGAGATTTTTCTTTCTTTTTGAAGGGATTTGTAGGGAATTAAAAAATACTGTTTTAAATGGTAATTAAAAATCTCAACGAGGGGGACTTTTATTTCTAGAATGGGATTTTTATATCGCTATTTAAAATGGTAATTTTAAAATATTAATTAGAAATTTTAACGAGGGGGAGTTAAGAATTTTTGACTGAACCGGAGGAAGACGTTAGATTTCCGGGAATTATCTAATATATTAATTTCGAAATAAATTAAAAATATTAATGAGGAAATGCGGGCATATCAAAATCTTAGATACCATAATGTGCAATAATAAAACCTTTAAGTAAAACCTTCATGTTACCTGGTAAAGAAACAATTTTCATTTTCCTTCAACATACCTCATGTGATTTCACGAAAATCTTCTACGTCATTGAAGGTAATTTGGAGGTTATAACTTACAGAAATAAACCTGTATGAAATCTTTTAAAAAGAGGTATACTTCTCTTAAGATAACCTTTAGTTTTCATTTGCCTTAAAGATACCCGTTGAAACCTTCAAAATGGCTGCAAAATCTCAAAATTTTTAAAGGTTTTTCTCTGATTTTTTTACCTGGGTATATGGAGGAAAAAGACTTTATTAAAAGTTGTAGTTTTAAAATCAGCGAATATTTTTTTATTAATGAAAAAAAAATTGATTATAAAATGAAAGAAAACTTCCCCATGGCATTTATAATTTTTCTAAATGTATAAAAATATGTTTTTGTGTAATGAGAATATTAATATAATTTTGTAGTATTTTTTCTTTGTAATATGTGAACAGGAAAACTATTATTCTGAAAATAATTTATATGCTGTGTTGAACTTCAGTGCAAATATATGAGAACTTTTGTAATAATTGATATCATGAAATTTGAAGCAGAGAAGAAATTATTGATTAAAATCGAAAATATGAAACCTTAAAAATATAAAATGTGCTAATGAATAATTAGAGGCGGCGGAAACACTTAATAAAAAATTGTAGTTATGAAATCAGAGAATATTTATTTTACTGAAGAAACAAAAAGTGAGGTTATAAAATTTAGAATAATTTTGTTCCATGAAATTTATACATATTCTAAATGTATGAAAGCATGTTTTGGTATAATGGGAGTATTAGTATAATTTTGCTGTCATTGTTCTTTATTATATTTGAACAGAAAAATATTATTTTGAAATAATTTATATAATGCCTCGAACTCTAGTGCAAATGTATCGCAGTTTACCTTTTCAAAATTTCAAGTTGAATATAGATGGTGAGAGAAAATGCCTCTAAAAATATTTATGTCATATAGCTTAGTTGAAAGAGGTTTTTGACAGAGTATAACCGTCAAAACGAAAGATTTACAGTGCTTTTCACGAAAGCGAAAAAAAGAAGAATTTCGTAGAAATTTTGTGATAAATGAAATCTTAAAAGTTGAAGAGACATTTTTTATTAAAGTTGAAAGCCGAAAATATGAAACGTTAAAAATAGAGGAAATGGGATAATGAATAACCAGAGGACTTAACAAATAGATGCAGTTTTAAAATCAGTGAATATTCGTTTTTTAAAAAAATATTCTCCGAACATACAATTTAGAAGAAAAAAAATTTTCATGGCATTAATATATTTTTTAAATGTATAAAAATCTTTTCGTACACTTGGAATATTAATTAATTTTTTCTAAACAAAAATATAAATTTATTTTATTATAAGTGTTTGTTTCACTGATGCACAAACACTATGGATGTTGAAGAAAGACAATGGTTGAAATTCTTATAATGAAATGAATAATTCCGTTTTCAAAATATAATGATTGCATTTAGTGCTAAGGGAAGTGCAATGTAATTTTTCTCAAACGTTATCAAACCATGCTAACTATCTTTTGTGTGATTACTTGTGAAATGATGAAATGCTCAAAATAAAGAGAATTCAGCATGACTTCAAAATTCCGGCAACTTCAAAAATTCGGCATCAAAACCATATTTTCCCTTCATTTTCCTTTTGCACTTTCAAGCTATGAAAGAAGAAAATTAGGAATTCTTTATGAATTAAAAATTTCAAGATTGAAAGTAAAAATGCAAAAAAAAAAAAAAAAAAAATAATAATAATATTTGACTTTTTTTTTTTTTTTTCATTTGTCAGAAGCGATTATTTTTTGATCAAATTTTCTGGAAGCTGCACCGTTGGTTAGCAAGGTGAACAAATTTGGGATCAACTTTGACGAATGCATGGTCCAATTATGGCCGGAACGAGTTTTCGGCAACGGCGACATATATGATGGGGAAGAATTTTCAGGCTTTCACATTTCTCGTGAAAAGGCCGAAATTTATGACCTGATTGAACACGCAAAATCTGAGAATGCATTAAGTGTCGGAAAAAGTGGATATATATGATTGGACAAGCAACGACGAAAATGCATCAACAGCGAAAAATTTAACGGACAGCGAGATCGCTGACGCTGTGTTAAACCGCCAATAATGCTAGTAACAGCTCAGAAGGAAAGGAGGCACCACCGGCAGAAGAAAAGGTTTCACTAGAAAAACGCACAAATTTGACTCCAGAATTAATATATGCTTTAGAGAACCAATACTGTATTTCTGAAATAGGCATTCTCTTCAGCTGTATAGAAAAAAAAATAGTTAAAGTACGACTAAAAAATTGAAGCAAACAAAGTTGACATAAATGTTTCCGAAATTACAACTGAAGAAATAATTTCACTCTTTACTAGAATTTTTTTCCTATAAAATAGAAAATGTCAATTAAAGTAATTTTTTCATATATTTAATTTTCTCTTTTTCTTACATGATTATCACTTAATAATGATTTAAATTATGGCTAAAGGCACCATGAAGAATATCCCTACTTTTGATATCCCTAGTTACTATTCTTAATATTCCTTCAAAAATCCGGCATAGTGTCGGACCCGATGATGCCGGATTTTTGAAGTTATACTGTAATTATATTTAGGAAGGTTACATGACGTAAAATACCATGGCATGTGCACAATTGAATTTAAATTTTAAGCATCAAGTAAATTGCAATATCTAATTTGGGAATGATAGTTTTTGAAGAATAGAAGAAACAATAACAACAAAATAAATAAAAGTTAGAATTTATTAAGAAAATTACGTTTCAAATGCTCATAATGAAGTGGATAGTCACATATTTAAAACAAAAATATCACATGCACTACTAATACATGTAAAATATAATTTTTTTTTTCAAGTGTTACGAAAGCACACTAACATTTTTACGATTGCATATCTGTGAAATCATTAAATACTCATACTAAACTGAATAATTATATTTAGAAAAGTTATATTTAGCGAAGTAACATGGCATGTGAAATGCGATTTAAATTTTAAGCATTATGCAAATTTCAGTCAATATTTTGGGAATGATTGCTTGTAAAAATTAGAAGCAACAACAACAAAAAAATCATAAATTAAAGCTAAAATTCATATCTCACTAATAAAATGGATCATATGCTCATAATGAAATGGATAACTTTATTTTGAAAAGAATAAGATTATATGCACTGTTAATGCAGGTGGAATATATATTTTGTTTAAAGTTTTGTAAAATCAGACCAACTATTTTACGATTTCTTGTATCTGAAATGACTGAATTACACATAAGTGAATGATTATATTTAGAAAAGTTACATTTCGTGAAGTACCATGGCACGTGAGTAGGGGAGAAATGAGAGTTTCACGCCAGGAGGAGGGAGGAGGGAGGAGGCATGAGGAATGAGGAATGAGGGAGGAGGGGGAGGAGGAGGTGTTCTTTCGAGAGCGTCTTGTAAGAGTAGGGGTAAAAGGGGGGTAAAAATTTTTTTTGGTGAGATAAGGATTTTTTTGAGTAAAAGTGGGAATTTTCGAGAGATTGAATTTTTTTTAACATGTTATAGTACGAGGGGGTATTTTTAAATTAGTTTCATAGATTAACCTGTTATAGTACGAGGGGTTATTTTTCGATCGGTTAACTAATTAGTAATTAAAAATAGCAATTAAGAATTTAATGAGGAAATATTTAATGAAGCGACTTAGAATTATTCGAACAATTTTATTAGTGTAGTATAGTACGAGGTTTGAATGAATTATTAAAAATGGAAATTAATTTAAAATATCAATTAATTAAAAAGTAATTAAAAATAATTAATAAGAAAAATTAATTTAGAAATTTTAATGAGTGGACTAAGAATTTTTGAGTTTGAAATTTATTTTTAGTCAACTATAGTATGCAGTCGCGAATTTTTAGAATTAAAAATATTCATTCATTAAAAATAGTAATTAATTAAAAATGCTAATTAAAAAATATGAATAAGAAAATAACTTAATGAAGAAACTTCAGAAAATTTTTGAGAGTTTCATTTAATTTTGTTAATGAATTCAGTGGTATGAGATATTTTTATTTGAAATGGAAATTAAAAAAAAAAAAAGTGGAAATTTTTAAATTTTTGTAGGAATGTGAATGTTTTTTGATTAAAATTTGCGGAAGGATTTTATTCTTTTAAGTGACATGTTTTTTAAAGATATTTGGGTCTTTCTAAGGGAACCTAACACGTATTTATGCATGGAAATCCACGGTTCGAAGAAAACCACGAAAACTCCGAACGATTAGGCCGACGGGCGCGATTCTGTTCGAACCCAGCACCTCCTCTCTACCAGCTTCGAGAGCAGAACCTCTTGGCTACTAGTTGGGCAATAATTTAATGAAGAAACTTTAGAAATTTTTCGAGGGTTTTATTTGATTTTGTCAACGAATTGAGTGTTATGAGATATTTTTATTTAAAATAGAAATTTTTTGAAAAAACAGTGGAAATTTTTAAATATTTATAGGAATGCGAATGTTTTTAGAATAAAATTTGGCGAAGGATTTTATTCTTTTAAGTGACATGTTTTTAAAGATATTTTTTTGAATTGCAGTCATGTTTTCACAAATATTTCTCGGTTTTTTATAATTGAATTGAAAGTTTTGTATTAGTCGATTAGTAATTTTAGACTATCATTAGTTAGATAAATGAAGTTATACTTTTGTAATGTGCTTTATGACTAAAATTTACTTATTGAATGGTAAAAAATATATGTAACTAGGAAATTTGGTGAATATTTGAAGAAAAAATTAAATTTTCAGTGATCTTTTAATCTAGTCAATGTATGAATCAAAAATAAAATAAAATTTAAATTATACTTAACAAATATTTCAAAACACACCACAAGTATTCAGAGACTTAATACTATTCCATAATTTTTTAAAAGAGGAATATATATTAGCTGATTTCGTTTCATATAACATCAAATTTTACTGTATGCACGTATTCCCCAAATGGAAAAACCCTTTGGTAGATAAGCACCTCAACAGTTCGTATGATAAGTACATGACTCACTTTTCTGGAGGGTTTATTTCTAACGCAATGATGAATAGGGATTAGATAATTGTTAGTAGTTAAATATTAATTAAAAGGGAATTAGAAATTTGATTAAGGATTTTATTCTTTTAAATGAGATGTTTTCTAAAGGTAATTTTTAGAAATTGTAGTTTTTTTTTTTTTACCTATTTTTCAGTTACGTTTTTGAATTGAAAGGAGGACATTTATCGGTTATACGTATTGCTTTAGTGAATGTTATTAATGAATTCACATATATATGGTCATTTTGGAGCCTTTTAGAAATATTTTGCTAAGAATTTAGAACGTATGAAAATATACAGAATATCATTAAAAATATAGGATCTTCACACATGTTAATTAAGTATAATTTAATGTAAAAATAATTGTAATTCCAATTTAATTTTTAACCTAGTAAATATGTGAAGCCACGCAAACTTCAAATTTTTTCTTAATATAAATAAATATTATTTTTAGATCATTTCTTATAAATATTAATACACGAAAGAAATGATTGCGCTTTTAGAGCCTGTAACTTTAATCATCAAAATTTAAATAAATATTTATCACTTTCAAATGAAAATAATAAGCCTTTCGTTTAATATTTTTCATTTTAATTAATGCATAATTAAATTTTTCGAATGATTTTCATAATTAAAACAAATAGAAGAGGAATTCTTTTCAATTTTTTTAAGAAACAGGCAAGTTATTATTAGGCAATACACTGCAAACGTTTAATATGATGAGTCATCACTTAGACTTTAATATTAGTTTCACACATAAGTGTCATTATGTTATTATATGTAATCAAGCGGGGGGTTTTAATAAATATATTATTAATATCGAGGGGTATGAATAGTAATGCTAATATCACTCTTTGAAATATATATACCTTCTTATGTGTGTCTTAAAAACCTGACATAGTCATTCTGCACAGTGTTTGTGAGATATAGATTTAGTTCCCATTTATGTTACGTAATAGAGATCATGTGATTTTCCCCCACCCATCGCAGTTCATTCTTTATCATTATTCTGACATAGTATTGTAAGTATCATTTTTTTAGGAAATGTATAGTGTTATAGAAGTGAATGACCAGAATTTGAAAAATTTCGTCAAAATAATTTTTATATATTAACTAACTTTTCAAGATATATTTATCTCACATATTTAAACTGCTTTTTAAATTCGTGATTAAGTTCCACAAATGCATATGCTTCAACAACACATATTTTCTAAATGTATAAGAGAAATAAGTATTCACATAAAAATCACACTTACCTTTTACGAACACATCTGTTTGATACACTTTCTCGAAAAATGGAGAGGACAAGTTCTTATCTGATTCAAATGACTAACAAGTTATGAGTCATTCAGGGGTTTTTCCCAGGTAGATAACTTCACTGATTAGGAGTTCATTAAATTTTCGAGTATATATTTTTCTAGTTAGAATTGCAATTAACACATATCCTTTAATTGATTTTTATAATAATTAAAACAATAATAATTCAATTAATCTTTTAAAAATAAATTATTTTTAGTTTTTTTCATTCTTAACAAGATATATAAAAATTAACAAAGTCATTTTAAATACAAGTGAACTATTTTCCCTATTGTTATAGTCGACTTGCGCGAAATAAAATAGAACCTTATACTCTTTCTATCCATTTCTTTTAGACAGTTAATTTCTATGCGATCAAGCATGTCTAACTTACTCTGAGAGAAAGGAAAATCTGTATCCCACTTTAAAAGAAAATTTTTCTTTAAATTAAAGATGAATAATTAAAATTTTACTAAAATTTAAGATTTTATATATATATGTATAAAAAAATACCTCTTCAATAATAATAATAAAAAAAATACCTGAATAGACTCCTTCGTTTGATTCTTTTTATCCGTTTCTTTTAGACAGTTTTTTTCTATGTGATCAATAATGTCTAACTTACTCGGTGAGAAAGGAATATCTGCATCCCACTTTAAAAGAAAATTTTTCTTTTTAGTAAATATTTGGAAATTAATTTAAAACAATCGTTTTTAACTAATCACATAATAAAGTGAGATCTCTGAAACATTTGTTTTTACTCCTTTAATTAAACTTAGCTAATAGATAGTTTTTTTCCCTAATTCTAGGTAAATAAACTAGAGTAATATTTTCGACTAAAACTTTGAGAAAATACTATGACAAAGTTCTAAATATTTAAAAGAAGATTTAACACTAGTTTAACTTAGATAGACTTTTAGACACAATTTTAATGAGATAAATTGATTTTATCAAAAGTTTGACTCATCGAATATGTTTAAACATGTCTAACCATATACATTTAAATTAATTTGCAAAATAAGACCATTAGCTTTTACAAAGATTAACTTTTTTTTAGTATTACACTATCGAAATAAATAACGGAAAAGAATATTTCGAACAAAACTTTAAGAAAATACTTTGACAAAATTCTAAATTTTACACTAGTTTAACTTAGATTTTACTTTTAGACATAATTTTAATGAGATAAATTGATTTTACTCAAAGTATGAGTCCTCGAATACATTGTTTTTATCAAAAGTATGACTCATCGAATATGTTTAAACATGTCTATCCATATACACTTAAATTAATTTACAAAATAAGACCATTAGCTTTTACAAAGATTGACTTTTTTTTTTAGTATTACACAATCGAAATAAATAATGGAAAAGAATATTTCGAACAAAACTTTAAGAAAATACTTTGACAAAATTCTAAATTTTACACTAATTTAAGTTTTTCAGATAATTTTTTTGAGATTAAATGATTTTACTCAAAGTATGAATCCTCGAATACATTGTTTTTATCAAAAGTATGACTCATCCAATATGTTTAAACGTGTCTATTAGGATAAAATGTATATACACTGCTTTTATAAATGTATACTTAAATTAATCAATAATACTATTCAGAATTATTTTCTAATTCAATATGTTTTTAAAACTTTTCATTAAAAAACAATATACACGTTTAGAAGTTTTCATTTCAGAGGAGAATAACAACTCATTACACGTTAGGTTAAACAAATTTAGAAGTTTTCTTTAAAAGGGGGAATAACTACACATCCAAGTTAGATTAAATGAAAATTAATTCTCATACAAATACACCTTAGGATTTATTTAAAATAAACATTTAAAGTTTTGCGATTGAAAATTATTTTTGAAAAGGGTATAAAAACATTAAGAGTTTTTTAAATATATTTCATGAATAGCAAGTTCTAAAAATTCAGTCATAGAATAATAACTTTGTTTAAATTTTGTTTTAAGTTAAATTATGCGTGAAACTAAAATTTCATTCACTCCAATTAAAAAGATACATTTAGAATTTTTTAGAATGACTCATCATTAACATGAAAATAGAATTTCTACCAAAAATACACTTGAAATGAATAAAACATTTTTCACATAATATAAATACATTCACAATAGAACATTCCACATAAATAATATCTTTTCAAAATATCAATTTACTTTATAAATTCATTTAAAATAGAACATTCCACACAAATAATATCAATTTACTTTTTCACACTATCAATTCAACAAGAAAAATGAGTAATACTTTAAAAAAAAAGATCTTTGAATAGATTCATTAAAAGAGAATCTCAAAAATTAATCGTTTAGCAATATTAAACTACAAAGCATATGTAAAAGTCTAAGGTTTAAATCATTTAGAAAGGAAAATAGCTTTAAAATATATTTTAATAGATAATAATACAAAACAGTTTTTAAAATAATGAACTTACATGATTTTGAATTTCTGAATTTAAATTCGTGGGGGATGAATTCACTTTTTAAAAATTAATAATTCACTTTTTAAATTAATAATGAAAAATGCTAAAAGCGAAAATTTTTCTGTCTTGTCTCTAGAAAGGTAATATTAGAATGAACCTCCTAACACATCTCAGCCGCTTATCTAATTAATCTAGGGGAAACCCCCTTATCAAATCTCTGATATCTTGGGTTTTCCCCAACGGCGAGTCATTACATGGTAATGCTACTAACGAACTAAATTAAGGAAAATTGTTAAATTAGAACGCTTAATAAGTTTTTAAAATTTATAGTAATATTTAAGTAAAAGAAAATATACTTTGAATTTCAAATAAAAGGGTTATATTTTGAATTTCTTATTTATAGAAATATACTTTGAATAAAATATTATTATTATTAATCTATTAAATTAAGAAATGTGTTAATTGGTTTAGTCTAATGAAGGGCATATAATAAAAAGCTTATAAAATTTGTAGTAATATAAACACCGTTTTTAATATTTAAGTAAAAGAAAATATGCTTTAAATTTCAAAGGAGTTATATTTTGAATTTCTTATTAATAAAATTTAATTAAGAATTGTGTTAATTGCTTTAGTCTAATGAAGGATATATAATAAAAAGCTTATAAAATTTGAAGTAATATAAATACCGTTTTTAATATTTAAGTAAAAGAAAATATATTTCAAATTTCAAAGGAGTTATATTTTGAATTTCTTATTAATAACATTTAATTAAGAATTGTGTTAATTGCTTTAGTCTAATGAAGGACATATAATAAAAAGCTTATAAAATTTGTAGTAATATAAATACCGTTTTTAATATTTAAGTAAAAGAAAATATATTTCAAATTTCAAAGGGGTTACATTTTTGAATATCATATTTATAACATTAAATTAAGAATTTTGGTAATTGCTCTAGTCTAATAAAGGACATGTAATAAGTTTTTAAAATTTTTTAGTAATAAAAAGCTGATTAAAATATTCAAGTAAATAAAAATCTACTTTGAATTTCAAATAAAAGGGTTATATTTTAAATTTCTTATTAATAACATATACAAGCATTTTCACTAATTTCTTTTTCAATGTAAATATAGTAAATAGAATACATTTTTCTCGATTAAATTAAAAAATAATCTAAGTTATAAAAATATAAACATTTCACATTAAATAAATTAAAATTATTTACTTACATCATCAGAGAAAGAACTTGAAGAACTTGCTTCATTCGAGGCTTTCATGTCTTCACTTAAATCCAGGTAAGACTTGTCAAATCGAAAAAAGGTAGGTACACACACACACAAATATATAAATTATATTATCACTGAGAACTTTTGGAGCACACAACTAGCTTGAGAACTATAAACTGAGCTGTGTATCGCATGCAGTCTGCTAATATCTAAGATCGGTGAATCATCTTATCTAACACGATAAGGGATTTTCCAAACGGTTGCTTATCGATGAATCATGGTTGATACGAACATAGGGGAATTTTCTACAAGTATGAATACAAATGATATCATAGTCTACCCCAAATAGTATTCATTAAGGATTTTTAATTATAATTATTTGACTTAGAATAAATTCCTACTCCCCTCCCCCAATTAAGTGTTAAACATGAGATGTTGATTTGTAAAGTATTGAGTCTTTTTCTCTATTTAGTATCAAAAAATAATTTTAGAGTGTCAAATCAATGTCTTAAAGAGTTGAAAGACTAATGAATTAGTCTTAATGAGTAAGTCTAAATAGAAGACTAATTAATCTTCATTAATAATAATAACGGCTGATTCACTACTCGAACTATTCGTTAGAAAATTTCAATAGTAACGATATTCTTTTGTACGTGAATTGTTCAAACTAAGATTTTTTTCAATGAAGGTAAAGGTTTCATATAACCTCTAACAAGAATATTTGAACTTGTTCATTATTTTCTTCTTGTAAAAAACTGTTCAATTTTTCAAGAACTAAAAACAGATAAAAGATGAAAAATAATTGTGTTTGATGTTTAAAATACTTTCTTTCTGTCTCAGAAAATTCAAAAATTTTCCCATAAAGAGAAAGGATAATTTTAAGTGTATTTTTTTTTTTTTCCTGAAAAGGAAAACGATTTTTGCAAACCTGTTACAAGCTGAAAGAAAATTTAAATAAAACAGAGAAATGGTTTACAGAAAAATAACAAATACTTTATTTAATCTAATTGTTTACAGATTATGTTTCTTGATTATAAACAAAAATTGTTTCTAAGTAATTTTTATAAAAGTCTGATTTTAAATTCGCAAAAAATGCATGTGTATAGTGACAAACACAGTTTGAAGTGACATTCTTCACAAATTGAAAGACGTTAAAATTCAACAAAGCACTGTCTTTATACATCTCAAATTTTTCATGCAAAGAAGTTGTTAAGCAAGAATGATCTAACTGGGAAAGCTGGTTAATTTTACACGCGTAGCACGAAAAAACACGATGCACAGATTGTTCTATTTCATGGTTGAAGCAAGATAAAAAGTTTTTCTTAGCAGAATCAGAGTCTATGTGGGAATGTATACATTTTTCTGATTTTCGCAGAATTGCAACAGGAATCACTCGTGTTAAAAGCATATCAATAAAACAGTCAGTAATTTCAGAACAAAATTCCGTCAGTTTCAAAAATTGATCTCGGGATAATCGAATTCCGTTCGGTTTGAAATGAAAATTATTTTCATCGGTTTTGAATATTTGTTGAAGTAGACAAAAATCTTCATCTAGGAATGCCAGTATTAATTGATTATTACAAATGAAAGACTCTTTCACAGAATAAAAATTGAACTTTGTCACATTTTGCAGGAAATGATCAAAAGTCGTAGCAGTCATCACGACGCCATTCTTCGTTGGATAAAGCTTACCATTCGAGCCTTCTTTGAAATTTCGAATATGAAGTTTCAAGTTACAATTTTCTTCCATTTGAATTCGTGCTGAAGTACACCATTCTAGGTTCCAAGTAGTTGAATAATAACTTCCTTTAAAGGTTCTAGTAAACCACTCGTCTTCATGTGAAATATCAGTTTTATTCATCGGCGAAATATGTTTAGGTGAAGAGCAGTGCGGAAATTCATCGTCATCAGAGAGGGTGAACAAGTCCAAATTCAGTTCTGGATCCTTCGCTAAAGTAGCAAAATCCAATCTTGGTTTTTTCAGATCAAGCGGATGGGAGATTAAATGTCGAAAAGTAAGACTAATCCGTATATCTTTTATGTGAGGCTCTGCCCCAATACCATGTGTGAATAATTCATTGCTGGGAGGGCTCATGATGTACAACGAACCGTGTCCCAATTTTAAAAATGTAGAGGGCACATTCGGTCTCTTGAATTCAATAGTTCTCTGAGCACCAAAACTGAGCACTGTAATAGGAAACACGGCATTCAGGCAGGATTCGTCATCTTTATGGTGACTAATACAAGTAGATCCGTCTTGATAGAAATTCAGCAGCACATAGTTGAAAGTACACGCTGTTTCTTTCTCCACTTTGTCTCGCAATTCAATCATCAGAGGCGTCCATGGGTTGCCGGGCACACTGGTTCCGCTGAAGGCATAGCTTGTGTTGGTATCACCATAGCCTAACATCAGGCGTTTAGGCTTAACATCCTTTCCAAAAATACGGAAAGTAGGTCTGAAGAAAGGCAATGTCCGCAGCTCCGTCAAATACCGGTCAGCATGAGCTTTCTCAATAAAGTCGCTAATATATTCGACGTTTAATCCATTATCCAAATAAAACATGGAAGTCATTTTGAAGTCACTAGGCAGCACGAGGTATCCAACTAGACTAGAACAGCTGAACTCCAACGAAAATTATGAGCACTGACGATCTGCTCGTCGTTAAATACATGTTCTTATCGTCTAATCTTATCAACTGATTAGATCTAGTCACGTGGTATATGACATCACTTATCACTGATGACGTAGGGGATATCACGTGATGGGAAAACCTTGTCACGTGGTGTATGATAACACTGATGACGTAGTAGGATATCACGTGTTGGGGAAACCCCATCACGTGATGTTCGATAACACTGATGACGTAGGAGACCAGATTGGGTAAACCCAATCGATAAGGACTTGTAAGATTTTTCATTTCTACTCAAGTAAGCAAGGATGAAGCACGTGGTCCAGGTAAGCTTGTTTTAATTCATTTCTTTTTTTAATTGTTTAATTACATTTTAATTCATTCAGTTTATTTTTCAAAAATCTGTTTGAATTCCCCTCTATTAGAATAAACACACACCATTTTATGAAATAAAGACACAAATATAAAATAAAATCAATTTATTAAAACGATTTAAACAATACACTTTTAAAAGTTTCTACATTCAAGTTACATAAAAAATGATCGCTAACAGAATCCACATTCTTTAAAAACATGGATAGAACATCATCAAAATTCACAAGCATTAAAATCATGTCCCCTAACTGTTGAAATTTTTCACGGTTGTTTAACATAAAACAGGAATGCAGTCTAACACTTGGATGTCTAAAAACACAACCGGTACATTCATAAATTTGATTAAATATATTTAAAATAGAATTCTCAATACAATAAATTAGTTTAGACCACAAAACAAATTCATTTTCTGTAGAACTTCGTTTACATTTTTGTTTTAATAAGGTGGGTAAATGATATTCATACATATGATGAATCAATTTCTTATTAAATTTATAGGCTTTTTCTTTCAACTGTTCAAGTTGATAATTGTTTAATTGAATGTGGGATTCATTTTTTAACATTTTAAGACACATAACGGAATTATCCTCATTCAAAACCAAAAGGGTGTTATTAGCGATGAATGAAGAACTTGTATATTTCAAATTAAACGCAAATATTTTATATTGGAATTCATACCAAGTGCGAATATCTAAATCGATTCCATTCTGAGTTGGCATTCCTTCACTCGAAAATTCTCTAATTTGAATAGAATATTCAGCATTCTGTAACTGCAGTCCTAAAAATATAGCGTTTCCAAGTTCTTTTCGAAAAATAAAATTGCAATCTTTCACAGGTGGGGTTTGAAACACATTTTGTCTATCAGACATGGGTTCTTCATCCATTTGGATAGTAGAAGATTTCTGTAAGTTAAAGTCAATGAAAAATTCATTCATAATATCCTTAGCGGATTCACAGCAGGAATCAGGAAACGAAGTTTCTTCATCATGGCTGTTGATAGGCGTTGAAGGCTCGCTGGTGTAAGGATACAGCGTCACACTTTCCATATTAAATCTTGAATCCTCCATCAGGGGTTGATACTCGGAAGGCGACAACATTTCTTCATGCGATCTTTTCAATAAATTTTCAGCCATTGGACTAGCAATCATTAAAGTTAGCAGTAAACTGAAGGATTTGTAAAAAACATAAAACTTTTATAGATTAGTGACGCATATTAAACCCAATCACATTCTTTCAAACAGATGACGTCATAGGTGAGTCATAGGAAGCACACACCCGCTGCAGTAAGCTACACAAGCGGTTAATTAACACACTTCGTTTATAATCTTTTTGTTGTTTCAATATCTTTCTCTGTTTCACAGATTTTCTACGTTGAGTAGGTTTATGCATTTTTTGATGTTTTAAAAAGTCCACTTTTCTGAAAAATATTTCATGACACGCCTCACACGTTTTTGAATGAATCTTGACATGTCGTCGTAAATCACTCTTTTGAATAAAACTTTTTTCACACAAATCACAACAAAAGGGTTTTTTCTGTAAGTGTGATTTCACATGTCTATTTAACACAAACTTTCGCAGAAACGATTTATTGCATGTTTCACAAACAAAAGGGGAAAGGGGTTCTTCTTTAATTAAAATTTCTGATGAGGAGGGTTTCATTTCAACATCTGAGCCAGATTCCACTTTAGGTATAACATTCATCTCCTCATTAATCAATCCGGATGCTCCTACAACAGCAATATCTTGAAAACTAGACATGATAACAACCTCACTCAACAGCAGTAATTAATCGACTAATGAAAAAAAAACTTCATTCGCATCAATTTATAATAATCATAGGTGGCGTGCGTGTGCCTACAAAATCTGTGATTGGTTCCTAAAATGGGTGACGTCATCAGTCTAAATTTTCTGAAAAAAGGACATAGCACTTCTTAAAATTTTCTTCCATAGATATGTAATCGTGGCTGAATCGATAAGGTAACGGTCTATTATTCAACCACGATTACATTTTGCAGGTTCAATCCTCCTCGAAACTTTTAGAAAATCGTGCAAAAATAAAAATACTAATTTCAGAACTAAATTCTATCAATCGCCACTAGATGGCAGCAGCAAAATTCCTCCTAAAACTCGAAATAATTTATGTAACTCTCGAAAAATTCTAAGTCGCTTCATTAAATATTTCCTCATTAAATTCTTAATTGCTATTTTTAATTACTAATTAGTTAACCGATCGAAAAATAACCCCTCGTACTATAACAGGTTAATCTATGAAACTAATTTAAAAATACCCCCTCGTACTATAACATGTGAAAAAAATTCAATCTCTCGAAAATTCCCACTTTTACTCAAAAAAATCCTTATCTCACCAAAAAAAATTTTTACCCCCCTTTTACCCCTACTCTTACAAGACGCTCTCGAAAGAACACCTCCTCCTCCCCCTCCTCATTCCTCATTCCTCATGCCTCCTCCCTCCTCCCTCCTCCCTCATTCCTCATTCCTCATGCCTCCTCCCTCCTCCCTCCTCCTGGCGTGAAACTCTCATTTCTCCCCTACTCATGTGCAATGTGATTTATATTTTAAGCATAATGCAAATTACACTAGCTATTTAGGGAATAATTGATTGCGAAAATGCAAAAAATTAAATAAAATAAAACAAAGCATTTTTTTTTTTTTTTTTTTTTTTTTTACCTGGATCCACTATTGTATAACTATTATTTTTTTTTTTTATACTGATTAATATATTTTTTAAAGTTTTACAAATATACTTCACAAATCTCAAAGCTTTTACCGTTCCTTTAATGTTTAACAAATTTGCTTCATGCATAAACGTAAAAGTTATTTTTATTATTATTATTATTAAGCTTATCGTAAATACTAAAGAAATGTAATATTTAATCTTTTACTTTGGAATAAACAATAAAATAAGTTCTGGAATCTCTAAAAAGCTAATACATCCACAGCTATAATGTGAAATTATCTTGACTTTGAAACTAAACTGCTTACCTTTAAAACGTTTTATTTTAACAATTATAACCGGTAAAAAATGTCTTGATCCCCTTTTCTTTCAAACTTTTTCTATACGTGCATTCGTTTACCTTATGAATAATGTTGAAAGCTTTTTTTTTTTTTGCTTTGGTATTTGAATGACACCATTTAAAACTTTAAAAAACACAAAAATTGATGTTACATTCCAATTCGAAAAAAAAAAAAACCTCCCAAACCTATAA